>WWET01000455.1:169947-227173 GCA_011038615.1 Limnodynastes dumerilii | reverse complement strand
CTGAACAATTGAAAGAGTGGCTGCTGTTGCTTTAAAGATGGTGACCAGCTCTGGTAAATTTACTATAAAGAACACTTACCGAATATATAGCTCTGGTGCACTGATTATAGTATATATACCTACTAAAATGAAATAAATACTACAGCACTGAATATATAGTTAAAATAAAACTGATATTATATGACACTAGCCACATTAGCTTAGAAAATTTGATTCAAAACATTATATTGATTCCCAAAAAAGGGGCCAACTTTGGACCAACATTCAGCCACTGAAGAAACTTTAGTCCTTATTCAATTTGTTGTGGAGTTCAGGTAATGATTGTGTGTTTCTTCACTATACATTACAGGATGTTATATGGATCTGAGAATAATGAGGATAATGAACACGTTGCACCTATTCACACCACATCCCGAGTTGTAGCCTTTCACATTGTATCGATGTCGGCAGAAGCAGACAGTGATTCCCATCCCCTGATTTGGCTCTTTTAATGGTACTCGGGTTGAAGAACCCGGATTCCCTCTTCACACTGCAGCATGGCATAGGCCATGCCAAAAATAATCCTGGTAACGACCAGGATCATGGACCCAGGGCTCCAGACCCGGGTTGACCCATTCACACTGACACACGACCAGGGTTACTCCTGGGTCCATAGCTCAGTGTGAAAGGGGTATTACTGTAATAACCCAAAGTCTAACCCTAGCCAGTGATGACTTACCCTTGACTGATGCACCTCCAGACGTGATTAAACATGGACAGAGACAGCTACAGTGGTCCAGGCAGTCGGCAATGGGAGATCATGAGACAGAGAAGAAGACAGAGTTGAGGGAGCGAGAGGTTGTGGGGGTGTGCAGACAAAGGAGAGTAGTGGAGAGAGACAGATGAGCATGACATAATGGAGGGACAGCCAAAAGAAAGGCACGGGAGTAAAAGCAGACAAGGTAAGGTTCTTATTTATATACCGATTGTCAATTTTATTTATGTCTAACTTATGAAGATATCAGCATGTTACCCCTGTCGGCTTCTTTCCTTTCCATTTTCATAACTATGGACCATTTATACAGCCGATCTTATTGTGTTGGCTGTTATTGCCACAACAACTGTAACCAATATTACGCCAGCGCAACCCTCCAGTTCACCCTCAATAGGCTGAGTGAGGAAAACATTACACTATGTGCTGACCTACACACTATAAGCAATCCAGAGGTACACTGTTGCAACTGAAAGCACTCCTTATTCTGCTTTTGCATTTATTAAATAAACAATACCTACTTTAGTCAAAATAGCTGGCCATACACTAGGCGATTATCGGCCCTATCACCCAATTATTGGGTAATCGGGCAAATAATCAGTCTAGTGTATGGCAAAGATCAATTTTTGAAACGCCAAATAAACGCACCAGAAACGCTCTGGTGCGATTATTTGATCTTTTAGCATGTTTGATTTAAATCGGGAGAAAGCTCCCGATATTTTAAGGTAGCCAATCAACAAACTGAATGTCTCCCTATTCTTCAGAGCTGCTGCTGTTTTATATCTATGTACAAAGCTGCTCTGACAGCTTTGCAGGTATACTTTACAGCTGTCAGAGCAGCATAGTACATAAATATACAGAAGCGGCTATTGCATGCAGTAATACAGATAGGAATCAGCCGAAGCCGCGCTTCACACAGCACGGTTTCGGTTGATCCCTGTCTGTACTACTCCCTGCAATAGCCGCTGCTGTATATCTGTGTGCTATGCTGCTCTGACAGCTTTAAAGTATACCTTCAAAGCTGTCAGAGCAGCTTTGTGCATAGGTATAAAGCTGCACCAAGATAGAGAGCGCTGTCCCCCTCCCCTCTTCTGCTAGGATTATCGGTCCCAGCAGAGGAGGTGAATGGTGCCGATAATGGGACATTTGCCTAGTGGGAAATCGTCCCGTTTATCGGCCCACCCCCTGCTGGGACCGATAAGCGTGCTAGCGTATGGCCAACTTTACTTTACTACAACTACTGTATATACTACAAAAATACCCTTTCATTGCTATCACATGTTCATGAAGAAAGCAATGTTAATTGTCAACAAAGAGTTTATTATCTGTATTTATGTCAAAATCAGCGATAATCATACATGGCATTTCTGGCTCAGGAGATGAGCAGTCACAAATTTTCTGGCTATAAAGGGACTATAACAGCCTCAGTTTCCTTTACTAGAAAATCATTTTTTTTATTATTCAAAAAGCCCCTTTAAGCTCACCATAGACATAGTATTTCTTACACTAACATATCTTTTATTATGAACCACTTCTTAACAGGACATTGGGCCTGATCCACAGATAAGATAGAAATAAGTACGTGTGAATTCGCAAAGATATGCAACCAAGTGGCAAGTGCACTCCCATGACATTCCTTTGTTGTCACGGATCTTTACTGACTTCCGCATCCATAGGGTTACGTTGTAAATCCAGCCCACACTGCCCTATTTAAATGCCCCCCCACCCACCTTTCTTAACTTCCTACTTACAGAGCAGTGGCAAGCCCCTTCTTATGGATCTCATTAGGCAACAACTGGAAGGCGCATGTTCAAATTGCAAAAAATCAATATACATGCCTACATTTAGGGACGTTCTTAAGTGTAAATCCGGTCCATTGTATTATTATAATGTATTGTAAGTCACACAATTTGATTTACTTTTTATATGTTGATTATGTCATCTTCTGCTGCCAACATATGTTACGATTCACACAAGATATCCTTAAGGATTTCCTTGTAGTAAAGATAAGAAAGAACAATTTATGGCCTTGTATAAGGTGTCAGAGAACATGGAACATATATATTTAATAGTTTAATAATTCCCAATATAAACGCATATTCTCAAAGTCTTCAAAACCTTGTGCTCTGTAAAATGAGATAAAAAAAGGTGTAGAATAAAAAATGAAAGTAAAAAAATCTAATGCCCTAGAAAAATAAATAACAAAATCTATACTTTTAGGCTGTTAGTTTTCCATGTAGAGGAGGATAATCTATAAGAGTTAATGATACGTAAATAAAATGATGCGTGTTAACCATGCAATGTTAGTGGTTCTGCGGAAGCTAATATAAGCAATCTGTTTCTAGGCACACAGAAAGGACTCATTGTATGTTACTCCTTATGCACCGTGTCCTAAAATGACCTTCCCAAGACAAGCGCAACATTTTTTACATCCTGCAAATCCTATGACCAGTGTTTCTAGGCAGCTTATATGCATTATAAACAAAACAAGCACAACAATTCTTACTGGTTAATTGTAACCGAAGAATGATCTGGGGAAAAATCCTTTGTAAAATGATCTAGAGTTGTAAGGGCTCACAACTGTAATACTTACATATTCACCAACTGATAAATGGCAATATTTATAGAAGTTATGCCTTCTAACATCAATTTCATTCTTCATATCACAAATACTATGTCTGATATGATCTTCTAATAGTCACGGTTACATAAAACTAGGTTCGGTTTAGCACATTTTCCATAATTCTGTATTGTGTATGCTGGAGATACCGTCATCTAACATTATGTCAGATAATAGCCTGTGCTCGCTGACAGGAGGCTGGAGGAGATGTCCCATTCCGGTTTTCTGACGTGGGCTTCTATAGACATCCTTGGCAATTGCGACTCCTAATAAGACTAACACACCCTCCGATTTCCCCTAGTATTTCTGGAATCATGTTTGTAAACACTGTAGCCATGTGCGCGTCACCACGTGAGAAGGCGTCACACTGACCTGGAATCTCCTATTCATGGAGTCACCTCTGGCACCGATATTAATGCTACAACGCCAGAAATCTTTAACTCACTCACACTCTCGTTTTCTATTCCTAAGCTGGAGCTTGAAGAGTTGCAGCAGGTCTGGTAACATTAAGGAGGAACCTCAACCGCATTGTCAGCACAGAGCTGGCCTCCTTTGTTTCATACTCAGCCCCACATCAGTCAACCTTTTATGACTCAGCAGCTTGGCGAGTTATTGTGAGCAGTGGATATGCATATTTACTACGGCTCAAAGTAAAGTACCATCTATGTTATACAATAGTACCACTCATTTACCCAATTTTCATGACTCCTTCAATAGCTAGATATTTGAAGTGTCATATAATAGTCTATGCTCTCCATCCACGAAGTAAAATGTAGTGGCACTTTATCATAACAGAGATCCATAAACAAACCTCTCCTTGTATTTAGAGTAAAGGTAAGTTTATTTAAGGGGAGCAAAGATCATCATGGAGTTCATGTAAGGTGAGGGTGATTAACGTCAGCGGTGGAACACAATGCAGATCAGGAAAAAGCACACAGCTGTGAAACTCCTTTACTGCCAAGATTTCCAAATACAAGATATGTATAGCCACTCAGCTTGATACAACCCCAGAAAACAAATGATAGCACATTAGTCGCAAAGTACAATAATATATCATATTTAAGTCAAAAAAGGACTACCTTCAGTGCAAGCATTCTACTGGAAACAGATCTCCAAAATGAAAGGCAAAAACTCCTATTTTGACTCACAACTCTGCTTATGATTTCTCTTTCAATGTTGTCTTATAACACATCACCAAAAACATCTCTTCACAACAACTGCTTTTAGTGGTGTGTCTCTTCTGTTTACAGAAACGCTTCCAATGCCATTATACTACGTCCCAAATTATTAATAGACTCCAAGCAGAGAGATTTCCTATCGCCAGTGCATAGCGCAACAGCCACCAGATCCCTGTTATTGAGGCTTCTTAAAATCTATTTTTGGCTCACCGCAGATTACCTCTCCCTATGTGACGGTGCTTGATATCCCTCACATGACTGTACACAGACAGAATAAAGCTAACCTTGCCCAGTAATAACCTGACTGGAGAGCTTCATTATTCCGAGACGCATCAGTGAATTTAGTTCTATACAAACTAGCTATTTCAAGCATATGTACAAACAGCAAACTCTATTCCAATCTTAGCACCTAGAGAGCTACGTAATAGCCACTAAGCATTATGGGTCGTCTTTTTGTAAACAGAACAGCCATGTGCGCGTAGAACTCACGTGTCTATATTAACTCTTACTTTCTACACCGGCTTTAGGCGTTCACAACAAAAAATAAGCTTAACCATGTCACTCCTTTCAGTCGCATAAAATATTACAATGCCATCGTAATATATATCATTGATCAAACTAAAAATGAAGGCATTTTCAAGTAATTTTTGTCGTTTTTTTTTTACTCATTAGATACATTTTGTATTTTTATTCATAAAGTGTGTATTATGATAGACACTTTGACAACAAATAAGTACTATTGCCACACCAAAGCACTCAGAAATCATTGCATTCTGCTACTTCTCAATTATTCAATTATGTGAAGCATTAATACTGCAAACTAAGATGTAGGTGTATAATAGTCGTATAAGTATGTTCTTTGTTGTCTTTTATATTAAACTATCTAATAAAGCTCAAATAAAAAATAAATAAAGCAACCTAAAATAGTAGTATTATGCAGTGAGTGAAGTAGTAACAAGGTTTTTATGTAATGCAAATAGCTCTAACTTTTACCCAAATGTTAACCCGAAAATTCAAAAGGATCATAAGATATATAGGTCAAATCAATTAAAGGGACGGTCCATTAACCATCAGTGCACATGTAACAATTTTTTTGGTTTAACGCAACAGTTTCCTAATGTGCCATTATTGTAACGCTATAATTGGCAAAGTATAATTAAAAACAAGTCTCATTACTTAAATATTTTGAAGCAACTCAGCCTTACAGTCTGTTTAAGGATGACAGTATTGCATAAAAATGGTTATGAATCATGGCATTGTATAACAAAAGCTGGCTGGCAATATTGTGCATATACTGTTAAATGCACATATAAGCAACCCAGGGCATTCTAATGATCACCACTGGCAAGAGGAAAATTGCTCATACATGATGCAGTTCCACAGTCAATATATGTACATACATGGAATACATGTACACACTATACATATAAAAGTACACACTATAT
The DNA here is from genome assembly GCA_011038615.1 of Limnodynastes dumerilii. NCBI lineage: Eukaryota > Metazoa > Chordata > Amphibia > Anura > Limnodynastidae > Limnodynastes > Limnodynastes dumerilii. The sequence goes on along the minus strand of WWET01000455.1, from coordinate 221,179 downwards.
ACATATAAAAAGGACAATAATTATTTCTGCACAGCCTGCTGGTTTCTATACTTCATTTCACATGAATGTATACATATTTGGCCAATACCCAGCAAGGAGTACACGTATAAAAATACATAATAATATATGGCCTGACAACATAATGGCTTAGATAGTGTCACGCTTCTGTGCTGTACCACCACAAAACTGGCAATATAGTTAATTATTCATGGCAAACTGGCATTGTTGGCAAACATAGTATGGGCACCCAGCCATGCTAATTTGATTACGTATCAGTCAGCAATGTATGTAATATTCTGCATATACTGGGCCCATGAATCACATTTCTGGCAAGCAGTATCTGACTAACAGCATGAGACTTTATTGGACATTTGTGCTCCATGTTATTATATACCAAAATGAGAACTTAGGATAAAGTGAATTATTACTAAACAATTTGCGGTCATGTTTTGCAGAACAGTTTTCAAAGACAACCACTGGTATTCGTGTTAACTTGGCAGATCTCTTCCACCAGCGTAATCTGCTTTAGGTGACTTCTAGTGCAATTAGCAGAGGACTCAAATGTTTACATCAGTGTTCATAGAGTTCTGTGTTGGTGCTTTATTTAGTTAATGGCAGTAAGCTAAACAAAAAAGCAACATACAAAACCAATGCTGCACTGCTCATAGATATGTGAGAAACGTGATCACACGTGGACATGTTTGAGGTTTGAGTAAGGCTATGCTGCATACATCAAATTTTGATGCAAATAAACTTTGACAAATTGTCTGTTACCTAATGCAACCCTAGATCTGACAACCAACCATAGAGCTCTCTCTCCGTCATAACAAACCCTGGCGCATGTGGCTTGCTCTTTAAACAGTGTTGACATGCCAGAGCCCACGACCATGCACACGGCATTATGACTATTTCAGTGCCATGGCTAAATGCCAAGAGCCATGCAAACAGTGCCAATACTCAAGTAAAAAAAAAAACAACTTAACTCCACAACCAGAAATCAACAGTGGATACAAGCACAGAGAGTAGACGGTCATCCACGTGTCAACATGGTACCAGCATGGTACTGTCATTTTTTATTTGGGTTTTAAATGTTGCTGTCCTGTGCCAATGACAATGAATATAACATATAATGACCACCTTTCCATCACATATTAATATTTTCCATTTTGCTGTGCATTTTAAATACTGGAAATCTTTTGACTCATCACAATATGTTTTTTTTCAATCTAAGTTTAAATTAAATGTCAACCTGGCTTGCTCGTCACTTAACCAATAACATATAAATGACGTATAGTGCAGGAAAACTCTAGGATACCTAACAACACCTAAAAAGAAGGTACAAATGAAAGACTAACTATTCACCTACAGGCACATTAGTAACTGCTAATTGTAAACATAAATGCATTCTCCACACTTTTCCATTGCTATTGTCTTGCCATTAATGACCAACATCTTATCTATTTCCACAGGGTTACTTCATTCCATTTCAATGACAAGCAAAGCTTTCTAAATCTGCTCTTTCATCCCAATCATTGCCATCACCAAATGAATGTCCTGTGTGGCAATACACATGTAAATATACAAGTGAATCTGCATAGTTCCTCCCCACTATGCAGCACTGCAGACAGCCATTACAATGCAAATAGCAGTTTCTATTATCCTGCAATAGGAAACAGATCTTATAATCACAGGGAAAGTCAAAGAAAAATCCTATCTGCCACCATTAGGATATGGGTAGGGGAATTAATCGGTGTTCTTTTCTTTATTTCGCTCTACGGTTCACAAAGAGTAATGAAACCAACTTCATTGTAGAATCTCTTTAGATGTCACAACAAACAGCTGACTGGCTCTGAGCAATGGAGGTTCCCTCTTTCTCCAGTCACACATATGCAATGGCACTGGATTTCAGTAGCTGGGCAGGAAATGTGTTATGGGCCACTAAGTATAATAAAGGTACTCAGAAGTCTTGAGGAACTTGTAGCATTATCTACAATGGGTTTTAACACTGTACTGATGAGGTGTAAACAGTCACACATTTCAAGGGAATGTATATTGTTGTCACAAGGTTATCTAACCTATACAGTGATTATACAACCAACATCTGCTCTAATACACCAACTAGAAAGATGTAACCACAAACCATGTTTCACTTATATAGAATGTGCTTAAAACATCAGTTCATATACAATTGTTATTAACATGTTAAAATTTGTGGTGAAAAAGAATTTTATTTTAACAGTGGTCTAATTTTCTTACAGATTTGACCTTGCAATAATGAAGACTTTAAAAAGTATGTTTATGAAATTCTGTCTATGTCCTTTTGACTGTGCTTGCCTTTGTGTCTGCTTGTCAGTCACCGGCTATCCAAAAGAAAGCTGATTCACCAGCAGCACAAAGACAGTATGCAGCCTGCACACACACACACAAAAAACTGTCCAAGGTACGGTGAAAGACACACATGCCGGGCGACAGAAGGAAAAACAGACTAAGATTTCTGTCTACAAAGCATGCTCATAATTTCTCACAGGTCTATTACATTAAGCACAAAAATGTACATTGTTGCACAGCTAAAGAAACAAATGTAAATAAAACAAATCTAATTACATAAAACAAAAATAAACACACACACAACACCCTGCATTTATAAATTAGCACTCATTTAAGGAGAGTACAAAGCTATTATACACTATATCATACACCACTTTTTTTTAGAGAACAGGAATTATGTATAAAACATTAAAGAACAAGTCAGAAGCTCACAAGTTTCTATATAGAAACATAAAACAGGCACAAACAAATTGCAGAAGAAATTTTTGATAGACAGAAAAAAAAGTATTTAAAGCAAAAAGTATTTTATTATTAAAAGCAAACTACACTTGTCAGCCATGTTGGACAAGGATCAGTACATTTCTCCTCTTTATTCTTGCACATTAAACAGATCTGTTTACAAAAATGTGAAAATATGAAAAAAAGAAAGGTAACAGAGAGAAAGGGAAGGACATATGGGCATAAATATAGCACTCTGACCTCTTAAATGTCCCTCTGCCTTGCAGAAATCCAGCAAACACAGTCTGTTCTCCTTTCTAACAAATCCTAAAGGGCAGCCATCTTGCTTCCTTCTGCTCCTCTACGAAAGCAGACTAGCCTCCACATCAATATTCATAGGGCAGTTTGACGTCTGCTCTCATCACTTGATGAAGCCCCACTGTTGCTGTTCGCTGTTCCAAAGGGTGGACGTGACTGGCATGAGAACCAACCCCAAAGTAGTGTCTGCTGACAAGGAGCTCTGCCTGACTGCTAGCTTGGGTAATGTAAATCAGTTCCCTACTCAGGGCTTCCCACATAAAGCCTCACTTTTTTTTGGCTGTACAATAGTAAGCAGAAGCCTGGGCTGCATTGAAGTTGTGGAGTGGATCACACTGGTATTTGAGCTGCCTCCTTGCCTGTTCTGCAGCTTTACAGACACTGCCTCCAGCTACATCACAGTAAACTGCCTTCTGTCATGCAGAGGGGGTGGAAAGAATTTGCAGGCAAGATTAGATAGCTGATTTTCTGAATATCACATTACAGTACCTTGCTCTTGCTGGAGTTCCCTCTTTTCAGCTCCCCTTTTAGCTCCTCTTACACACACATTTCATCGTTTCCTTCGAATAGCCTTACTCCAATTAGTTACTGTCCATGTTTCAGAGTCTGCATGCAAGCACCTATTGGGCTGCTTAGGAGCTCGATATAATCACAGAAACTGTAAATGTCCATCAAACTTAGTAATTCTCTGAGGGGTCAAGGTCAACCACATTTACAATGAGTGAAAAGAAGTTCACACATAACTCTCAAGTCTTTCAGCGCAGCCAACTTGGTGACACATGGGCAGACATACGCTGGTAACAAACTTTGTTTTCCGTTACTATATGATAGCGCTCTTTATCTTTATGAAAACGGTAGTATAATCAAGTTTTCCAAGTTAACATTGCTCTATTTATCTAATCCACATAAGTAGATCGATGCATTGTGAGTGATAAAGAAAGAAATATACTTTCCATTCCATGCTGAGGTCTGTTAACCAATCAATCAGTCCAACACGAAACTGCTTATCCCTCCTGACAGCTGTTCCACAACTATACTATCCACATCATTGTGACTTTATACAAAGCATTCAGAGCTCAATGAAAGCATGAGGTGAACTGGTGAGAAGTACTGTGCTGTTCAGGACAGCAGACTAAACCCTGCTTCAGCACACTTTTCTTCTAAATGCTCTGATATCCTGTACTGCCCTGCCCCCTCCCTGGCTGTATGACCAATCTTGAAGAGGAAGTCACCAGATGGCTGCACTGAAAGTGTTAATAGACAGTTCACATGCTGACAATAATTGCAAAACCAGGATACATTATCTATTTTGTTTTATTGTTGCTGAATATATGATTATTTATTTAAAACCCACTCAGCATTTTCTGTATACCTTTTAGTACGTTAATCATAAACATTTCACAATAATGAATCTGTATTACAAGCTCACAGCATTTTCTTTCCCACATCATCTGCTATTGTCTTCCTCAGGAGCATGGATTTCATTGACTACAACTAAACAATACCTTTGCTGGGGATTCCACATGCTTTAATGGCTGGATAATCATATGTAAAGAAACACAAAAGCTTCAGAAAGTAAGGCACTATCTGACGGTCGTCTTAGCTAACTCTTTCTGAAAAGAATTATATATATATATCTATATATCTATATATATATATATAAATATAAATGAGGTTTATCAAATAAAATTGCTAGGTTAAAATGGTCAATGCAGTGGTTTAACCACATTGGATACATATCAAAATAAAAATGGAGAGATACACAGCCTCCATCCAAAATAAAGATTGTAGTAAATTACTATAACTTTATTATTATTATTAATAATAATAATAATCATCATAATGGTAATGGACCGGATTCACAACCCCGTAATTGTTCCACGTACTTCCTTCATTTCCCGATACTAGCTACTATGCATGTGCAGTAACTATTTTACGCAATCTACGTATCGTTTTGTTACGTAGATTGCGTAATAATAATAATTGAATAAAGTGATGCGATTAAAGTCTGTAAACATTATGCACTAATTAATTAAATAATACGATACAGACAGAAATACAAAGATGTAAAAAAATAAATTAAAAAAGCATTCCCCTAAAAATAAATATCGGTCCACCTTACCCACCTAGTCTGTTTGTAAAGCACTACGCTATATTATGGTGTTATATAGGAGCCTGTTAATAAATAAATCAATTACAAGAAAAATGTTAATAGTCACACTTATTAGTCTTTATCTCCTTCCTATAAAACACTCAAGGGGCATTCACGCCAGTGGAGATTACACTGCAAACCCATAGATGTTTGTGAAAACATACTTTTTTAGGTTGCGATTAAGATGATATAATTAACTGAATAGCTCAGTCAACATTAGAAAGCATAAAGACGGGGGCGTGGTCTGACCGCCGAGGAGAACGGTCGCAGGAGTGCTGAGCTCCTGCATTACTTGCCCTTATCGTTCCCTTTTTGGAGTACCGGCTACTGGATTCCCCAGTCTTGTTGGTGTGGACGGGCCCCTGACCATCTGGAGAGCCCGGACCGGGACCACCGCGAGTCACACGTGCGGCGGTCCGGAGCTTTCCAGGGGAGGCAGGTCGGCCCTGCGCCTGCTGGGCCTCGTTGCCTCCCATCTCCATTACACCCCGGTGGGACCCCCTGAGCGACAGTCCCGGGCATCGGACGCCCCGCGGAGGTTCCTGCAGCACCCCTCCTAGCCAGGAGACAAGCTGGTGCCACATTTACAGAGGGAGACCGCCGGGAGTCACAGTGCGGCCGCCATCTTCTCTCCCACGAGGCTGGGAGTACAGCTGGACACGCTTTCGGCCGCAGGTATAGCGGCATTCCCTCCTCTCCACACTGTGCCCTCACCAGGGTGAATTAGAGGCAGCTCTCCCACCAACCCAGTCCCACTTGGCGGCCCTACGGTGCTCACTCCCCGTTACACCACCATTTTGCGCCCAGCGCTATTCAGACCTCCCTGAGGGCCCTCGAAGTGACTACAGCAGCTCTAGGGGGCTTTGGGGACTGGACACCACAGACACTGCTCTAGGGAACGTTTGCTACCCAGGGGTATCCCCCCTGGACCACCCCTCTCCCTATTCCTCTGCCAGACACAGTATAAGGGTGCTGGCATCACCCCACACAGCTCCTGCCCGGTGGAGCCCCAAACACCTCCCCACTTGACCAAGGGACCCCTCTTTACACCTGGACTCTCCCTCTAACAGGATTCTCAACCGCCAGCAGCGACATACTCACTCCTTCCATAGGAGTGCACCAAGGGCCCACTAGCTCTCAGGGCACCTGCTCTCCTGCCTGGCCCACAGACACTGCATCTTGCCCTCCATCTACATTTGCAGGCAAGCACTGGCACTACCTTGGCCCTACTGAAGAGGTGACTCCTATCACTGTGGCGCTACCTTTGGCCCTCAGAGTTGCGTAGGAGACTACTCTCCACATCCCCATGCCATGGCCCTGTAATCCCTCTCGCTGAGATGACCAGTGTGTGACCCCCTATCCCTTAGGCCCAGCTGCTACATCCTCTGCCTGCCCGGCTCGGCTGAGCCCAGCAAAATGCCCCGTCAACAGAAGCGCATGAGCTCCCAGGGCACACTTCCTTTCCTCAAGAAGCCTCAATCCGGCTCCTCTGCCAGCATGCCTTCCATGTCTCCGGAACGCTGTATTCCTGAACATGACTCAGACTCAGAGGACATGTCAGCCCCCTCCACCAAGGCAGACATAGCTGCAATTCTCGCTGAAATGCGCAAGGTTAAACAGTTCATTACGGAGGAGGTGAACAAAGCCGTGGCCGACCTCCGCTCAGAGATCACAGAGGTGGGGAACCGAGTGGACACCCTAGAGCACTCTCATGATGACCTCCTCAGATCCCAGCACAACACGGACCAGGAGCTAGCCCAACTTCGGAGTGATATCCTCCTTCTGGCTGACAAACAGGAAGATGCGGAAAACCGGAATAGACGCAATAATCTCCGGATCCGCAACATTCCGGAATCAATTGAGGGCCCTCAACTGGATGACTTCCTACTATGGCTTTTTAGGCAACTAGCGCCCTCTGTCCCGGACGATATGCTCCTCATGGATCGGGCTCACCGGGCTCTTCGTCTACGCTCCCAAGATGACAACACCCCTAGGGATGTGATTGTTCGCCTTCACTTCTTTAAAGCCAAGGACCAGGTGTACTCTGCAGCCCGTGCCACACCCTCCATCACAATTGCAGGAACGGACGTACAGATTTTCCAAGACCTTGCTCCTTCGACGCTGGCCAAACACAGAGATCTGAAGGATGTCACTCAGATACTACGTGACAACAATATCAGATACTGCTGGGGTTTCCCTTTCTCCCTTCAGGTGCGCAAAGACGGAAGGATTCTTATGGCACGCACCCCGGATGAAGCTGTGAATATTCTACGCCAGCTTAACCTGCCCATCCCTGATGCCAAACAACCCCATCCTCCTACTCAAGCTCCGCTTCTTCCGCTCTCACAACGCCCTCCAAGGCCCAAGTGGAACACAGTCACCTCAAAGCGGCCCTCCAAGGCACCCACCTGAACTGATGCTACTTTGAACTCTTTCGGTTGGTCTGCTCCACTGGACTGGACGCGTTCTTGGGCCTCCCCGGCCTTCCTTCGCCGGACTGTTTAGACTTTTCTCACGTATCCTTTTCGCTGCCTAGGTTAAAAGGTTTCTTATGTGTCTGTTAGCTGACTGAGGGGAGCTCACAGCGAGTTGCCTCCCCTCCGCCAGTAAGAGTTATAGATTTATTGTTTGTGGGATAATCCTGCCTTCCCTCCTGGCTGCCATCCAGGGTCGTTTATGAGTTGGCACTCCTCGGGCATACGGGTGCTGAAAGATATCATTGATAGCAGTGGATGTGCGTCCTTGGCTGCGTTACAGGCCAGATGTGGGCTCCGGGTGGCTGGACTCTTCGAGTATCTGCAGGTGCGCCATTTCATTTCTTCCCTCCCCTTGCCATCCATAACACGACATGCTACCACAGTAGAGTCCTTATGCTTATCCTCCCCCCTGGGACAGAAAATGATATCTACACTGTACTCTGCCCTACTCTCCTGCCGGCTTGGCTCCCCTCCTAAACATGAACTAGCTTGGGGTAGGGACCTTGGGGAACCCCCGTCAGAGGACGCGTGGCCTGAAATACGAGAACGCCTGTCGAAAGTCTCCCTCTCTACACTGATCCAAGAAAATATTTTTAAGGTGTACTGCAGGTGGTACATGGTCCCTCAAAGGCTTTGCCGTATGTACAGGACAGCTTCCCCACTTTGTTGGCGTGGTTGCGGGGAGGAAGGCTCTTTCCTCCACATATGGTGGAACTGCCCAAAAATAGCTGGGTATTGGGCCTCGGTGGCGGCCCTGCTTTCCCAGATTTTACAGATACCGATTACCACATGCCCATGGTCTTTTCTCCTGGGGCTACCGATAGAGGGCCTGGACAAGCATAGTGATAGGTTGGCTACACAGGTATTGAACGCAGCCCGTTGTTTGATAGCTAACCATTGGAAAAACCCAGAGCCCCCTTCCTCCCCGCAACTGTTCAATAAGATATGGCACTTAGCCACAATGGAGAAGATGTCTGCCTATCTCCGGGACAAAACGCATACCTTTCTCACTGTTTGGTCCCCCTGGCTCTCTCTTCACCACATCCCCCGGCCTTCCTTGACAACTTCAGGCTTCGAGGATCTCTTTCTCTGATTGCCTTGTAGACGCTTATCAGTTAGACTACAAATGTATATCCGACACGCAAATAGGAATGCAATGGAAAAAAACACAAAAAAAAAAAAATCAGAAACCAAGAGAAGAATGAAGTAATGGGACAACATCACATAGTCAAACCATAAGAGAAGAGGATTTAAGATAAAGAGTTGTTGGTTACATTGCTCTGTACCTGTCATATGCCTCTTATGTAGAATTGATTGTTTTACTATGCTTGGTATCTTCTCTATTGTGCCTTGTTTGATATTGTTGGTTTGCCAATAAAACAAATTATACAAAAAGAAAGTATAAAGACAAATCATGCACTGAACTGAATTTGCTATACACTGAAGCAATTATCGGCCCTATCCTACAATTATTGTGGATCAGGCCACTTCTAAAGTGTCAGAGCAGCATAATACATAGATCTGCAGCAGTATATATATTCTAGCTCTGCCCTGGCACCCTTCCCCCCTCTTCTTCTAGGATTACCGGTCCCAGCAGGAGAGGTGTATCGTGCTAACGGGACCTTTCCTTGGCGGGAAATCATCACGTTTATTGGGCCACCCCGTACTGGGATCGACAATCGCCCCACTGTATGACCAGCTTTAGCCATGTCACAAGAATAACTACAACATAACTACATGACAGAACGAAGGGGCGTGACAGTCATACGACACCTGTAATTATGCTTCAGAAGCGGGGCGAGGCATTTAAATCATACAGTCTGGGCGTGCTAAGGCATGTACGTACGTGTAGCATGTACGCAAGTCAGTACTTACTCAGCGTAAAGTTAAGGTAGGGTTTGGCAAAAGTACGTACGAGCAAGGGGAGTGCATAGTAAATACACTAGCGTGATTACGTAACGGAAGCGTAACTCTGGATCTGGCCCACTATCACTGATTTATAGGGCTCCACACAGTTTACACCTTACAATGTAACAAAGTGCATAACAAAAGAGCAAAGAAAAAATGAAAGCACAAATAATGTAACACAAGGTAAAACAAGGAAAACTGGCAGGCATTAATTAAGAGTTGTGTTTTAAGCACACATTTGAAGCTTTGCAAGCTAGTGCATAGTCTGTTACAACAAGGCATAGAATTCACATAAGAATCTTTGTGAGATCAAGTGGTGAGGGAGGAGGCAAGGAGATGATTAGACAAGGAGAGGACTAAAAGTGAGGGTGAGGATATTAAATTGGCTCCTTGGATTCTATGGTAAGTGGGGTCAGTAAAGTATTTGGTTATGAAGAGAGGCTGAAATGGTGCTTTAAGAGGGATAGGCGAGAGCAATTTTGTTATGAGGGAGGCAATAAGTTAAAGAACACCCCAAAAAAGTTGCAGTAGTCCAGAAGAATAACTACAAGGGCATTATTAATGTTTTGTTTTCTTTCAGGAGCTGTTGGTAAGATGAAAATTACAGTACTTGGAGATGGATTGAATATGAGGAGTGAAGGACAGGGAGAAGTTCTTGGTAATCTTAGGCTAAAATCAGGGGATAAGAGTGATATTTGTATTTGCCATACAGATGGCAGAAGGAGATGATAAGTTAATCCAAGGAGGAGGTTTAGAGGTAAAAGAGAAGAAAACCAAAGACAGAGCCTTTTGAGGATGCAAACTGGTAAAGGCAAAGGGGAGAGGTACAATTACGAACACTGAAAAGGAGTAGTTAAAAAAGATAAGAGAACATCCATGGAAGCACAGAATCACAAAGACAAAAATAGTTAAGAATTTGGGGAAGGAGAGGGTGGTAAACCATATCAAAAGCAGCTAAAATGTCAGCAGTAACAGGAAGCTTGAAGGCAAGCGAAGGATAAAGATGGGGCAGTATTTAGAGAGATTTTCAGGGTCAAGAAAAGGTTTAAATAAAAAAAAAAAAGGTTGGAGATACGAAACAGGGGCAGAGGTGGGGAAAGGAAGAGAATACAAGAGGAGGGTATGAACTTCAGCACCTATGGAGGAGAAGCACGTGAGGGTGGGATGGTGGAATAGAGGCAGAAGTTTAATATTTATATACTTCTAAATATTTGAAACAGAAACAAGTCAAGAACAAAGAAGGAGAAAGAAAGGGATGGGGAGGGAAAGTGGAGCATGGAATTAGAGGTGGCAAATAGGCAATAGGAAATGGAGCATTGGGAGGTGATATGAAATTTAAAGTAAACCTGCTTAGCAACATAATTTGAAATAGATGACGTCAGAATGGGAGTGGGATTTACACAAGTGCTGCTCGACAACGCAGAATTTTTCTGAAGGAATTGGCTAGCTTAGAGTTCTAAGGTGGACATGGAAAAGACCACGTGGCCACTGCATCCAAGCCAGATTTAAAGGTGGTGTTGTAGAAAGAAAAAGCTATGTCAGGGGAAGATAGGAAGGAAATGGGAGACAGTATGGAGTCCAGAGAAGAAGAATATGATTAAGAAAGCATCAAGACATACAGAGTTAAGGTTGTGTCCGGCCACAAGGTGATGATCAGAAAAGGGGAATAGGAAAGTTAGTGAAGTTCGTGATGTCACGCTTGTAAAGGAAGACAACGATCAGAGTGTGGCCAGCAGAGTGAAAGGTTCATTAAGAAACAGAGGTGTGACCAGGTTGGTGGTAGATAAGCACAATCCAGACTCTAACAGAATGGTAGAGGTAAAAATTACACACTAAAATAAAGCGGAAAAGGTGACAATCTTGTGACATAGTTTCCCTCCTTTATTATATTACAAACAAATAAAACAAATGATTGTGCAGGGTTTATATTCCTTGGTAACGTAGCATAAAAAAAATAATGAAGTAAAGAAAAGAGACAGAGCTTGCTGGGAGTTTTGGATCCATATGTTACTGCATAAAGTTCCTAATATTACTTGGATTTTAAGGTAACTGGTGTCAAAATAGGCTGCAGGAGTGTACCTACTCAACCAATAACAAGTGTCCAGCATGTAAACATTACCTCTGAATCACAGATTTCCTCCAGTCATTCTATAGCCCAAAGAGCTTTTCAGTGTCCACTGGAAGTACCAATAAATAAAAAAAAGGAGTTAATTTTGCTCTGCAGAGTATAACTTACTAAATTATAAATACATTATTTTGAATTACCTGTTAATACGTTTCCCTATAATGTAGCTGGAAGTCTGTAGCACAGTCGTGCAATAGCATGACAAGGTGGGAATATGAAGAGCTTTCCACTGCGTGCTCTGGAAGAAGTCAGTTTGTTAGAAAAGACAATTCAAAACCCCAGTAAATCCTACTAAGCACCAAAATTCTAAATACAACTATTGTAAAAATTCACAATCATACATCTAGAGCCAGATTTCCTAAGCTGCAGGTTTTGAAAAGTGGAGATGTTTCCCATAGCAATCAATCAGATTCTAGCTCTCACGGTCCTATTACATACTAGAGAATGCCAGCTAGAATCTGATTGGTTGCTATGGGCAACATCTCCATTTTCCAAACCCGCAGCTTAGTAAATCTGGCCCCTAGGGCCTCATTTATTAAAATCGAATTTGACCCGCGATTTTGCATCGCAGGCCATCGCAGCGATATTGGCGCGATTTTTTTTTTAAGTTTCAAATTCATTAACACGCGATTTTTTTCAATCTCAGGCGATGGTCTGCGATGTTTAAAGGGCTAAATCGCGGTGATTTTCATTAGAAAAGCACCACGATTAGCCCTTTAACAAATCGCAGCAAATCGCATGCTATTGAAAAAAACCTAAGTGCTGCTTGGCTGCAAGCCATAGCCATGCTGTACTGATGGAACTACAAGGATCAGCAAAGCTGATCCTTGTAATTCTATCAGCACAACATGGTTAAACTTATAACCATGCAGCGCTGCGTGTACTGTGTAAAAAAAACAAAAAAAAACACAACACATACATTAACCCCTACATTGCTAAAATAAAGTATGCATGTAAAAAAAATATTTTGCTAACTAACAATGTTCCCTACATGAGTGTACTTACCTTCGGTGGTCATCTCTGCTAATTAAAGTGAAGTGTGTGCAATGTATCGTGTGTAAAAATTATTAAAAAATATTTGTACACTCACTATTTGATGTCCGCATCTTGGGAAGCCTTCAATTCTTCTTATTCTGATGTCTTCTGGTCTTTTCTTCATCCTTGGATCGTCTTCTCCTGTTGACACGATGCAGAAGAGCTTATTAACTCCATCGGGGCTTCTTCTTATGACGATCAGGTCGCTAGGGGGCACGGTTTTTATACTACAGGTGATGTCAGAAACAGTAGAGGACCAATGTAACTGTCAAATCGCATGATTTTGTACTTAATGAATACGGTTTTGTGATTTTTTTTATGCTCAATTCATGCGATTTGAGGCAATTTAGCCCAAATCGAACTTAATGAATGAGGCCCCTAGAGTGTATTCTAAGATAGTTATGTCTGTCGATTCACTGCTAGATGTTGGTACTATAAATTGCTTTTAAAAATAACAGCTGGAGAAACCAGCATATAAAGGATACAATGGGATAGGCTAAAATAAATTTAAAGTCTTTGCAAACTATAATCCAACAGATTTCTTTTAAAAATATAAATACACAATGTATTCACATGATGATAACTAATTTCATTGGCGTATTATGCATTCTCCATAGACATTTCCATTAAATATACAAAAATGTATAGATGCAAAACAAATCAATCTTATTTTAGTGGCTGTCAATGTTAGATATGGGTCTTATGATACATCAGGTACGATCACATGAATTCTGTTTGAAAAAGGTGGCTAACACTTCCATGATTTGACTTGTTTTCACCTTTTTGTTAGAAATACATTTTTATTTGCTTGGTCCACTGAAGAATTATACAGACTAACAGGATCTGGAGACTTAAGGGCAACAGCCAGATTTACTAAGCTGTGGGAAAGGAAAAGTGGAGATGTTGACCATCAACCAATCACATGCTAGCTGACATTTTCTTGTATATAATAGGAATGTGAGAGGTGGAATCTAATTGGTTGCTATGGACAACATCTTCACTTTCCCGCAGCTTAGTAAATATAGCCCCAAGCGTTTCACTTTTAATTACCAAATAAACTACTGCAAAATAAATCCAAGATAACACTACTATATCTAATACCTTACATTTGATAACTCATTCTTAAATGGCTTCATAGAAAAAAGCATCTCCTTGCAAATAAGTATCATTAAATGCTTAATAAAGTGTCAAAAGGAAGAACTCTGCAAAAGGGGCATTTTCTGGTTAATAGGGCAGAAAGCATCTGCATGTTAAGACCGCACATGCGCATGAGCTTCCAAAGTTCCATACTATAGGCCTGATCCAGACCTACGCATGAGAGCGGAGCGTATTACCGCTATAGCGTAAAATCTTTCACTCCCAAGAAACTCCCCTCACCTTCACTTCCATACGCTGGCTGAATCCTACCCTGACTTTTCCCTGCGTCTGTACGCTTTTTCATAGCGACGCGCTGTTTGTATTGGGCTAAGCACGCCCATACTGTACAATTTAAATGACTCCCCCCGCCTATATTTCTGAACTCCAGCGTCCGCACTACCGTCGTAATATATACACACCCCTTCGTCGGAAAACACGCAAAGTTTACTGACATCCAAATCGCTGCTACGAAAAGGTCTTTGGTACGACCGGAAGTTGTCACTATGCCTGACTTTTCCTGTACGCTTTTTCGTAGCGACGCGCTGTTCGTATTGGGCTAAGCACGCCCATACTGTACAATTTAAATAGCTCCCCCCGCCTATATTTCTGAACTACAGCGTCCGCACTACCGTCGTAATATATACACGTCCCTTCGTCGGTACGACCGGAAGTTGTCACTATGCGCATGCTCAGTGCGTTTTTTTCTGACGATTTTACGCTTACGATCAGTGTTAGATCGCCTGCGAGCTTAGGTCTGGATCAGGCCCTATGAGCATTTCTAAACGCAGGTCAGGATGGGATAAGTGGGATGTGAAACTCAATTCTGCAGGTGAGAGGAGGGAGTAAGTATTTAAACTGTACGGTGAGGTGGTGTTTAGTGACCTCCGCTGTATCCAGACGTTCGAGTCATCCCAATTTTACATGAGGATGGCAGAGAAGTTTGAAGGTAGGGGTCTGTGATCATAAGTCTGTGCAAGCAAGAAGAGTGGCCTCCCCTTGCCTGTGAGGAAGGCTGGATCCAACTCCGATCAAAGGGAGGGGGGAGATCTCTATCAGATCTCTAAATTCAGTCCTGTGTTTGATTCAATATCATTCTGATTCAATACAAGTAATCAGAATCAGTAGCACTTTCCATCAGATGGGTAGTGTTTTGGAATAGAATAGTATTTAGGTTTTCTTGTATGATTAGGAATAGAGAAACACATGACCTGAGACTGACCGCCCCAGATGGAATTTGGAGATGAAGAGGGGCTTGTGCAGGAGCATGATATCCCATCTCTTTGACATTTATAAATATCAATCTGAGGTGTGGTACAGAATAGAAAGTGGTTAAAAGAGCTTTCTGGAAACAGAAGTGAAATGGTGATAATAAATGATATGCACTGCATGTAATAAATTATTCTAGACCAAATTGATTACAGCTGACATAAGAAATATAATATTCTTTTACTCCCAAGAGTGTACTGTAAAACCTTCTGAATAAAGAAGATATCCATTTGACTTGGCCCAGGTAGAGGTTGCAGTATGCAGGCAGTATGTATCAGCCACGGTTACAAGTCGCGTTGCATGATAAGTACAACCTGTCAGCATTCTCAAAACAGCCAGTGCATTCAGTTCATGAACCCTCGGTAAGCTATGCTATTTCATGAAAGCCTATACAATCATTACAACAGTTCTAGCACAGTAATGCACACAAAAGCTGCGAATAAGAAATAAAAAAAGGTATAAATGATTTAGGGCTTGCAAGACACATCACAATTGAAATAAACAAAGACAAAATAAATACTCATTACCATTTGGAGACTTCCTGCATTGGAGATATGTGTCGAGGAGACATAACCCTTTTGCCATGATGCTCTTTATATGTAGATGTGTGGTTAAGCAGTCTGGACACCTTACATATGCTAACGATAGGTGTCAGGTTATTAGAAGCCCGCAAATCCTTATAGAGCTTTACCTTCAGCAAGCACTTGCCGCAGTCATCACATTCACACGATCTACAGTACTGCACAGTGGATATGCGCTGTCGTAATTAGGGTGTTAGGAGGAAAGCGACTTTTACACTAGACACAGTGATGCCATGTAAGCCACAATTTTACTTTTACATTTATTTTTCCACCATGCAGAATTCAACTGTGCTTTCACTACCTTTGTACTTTGCAAACACAGAATAGAAAATCCACCTATAATTTTTCAGTGCATGAGATAATTACTGCAGGTTTTTCAGGTTTAAGGTTTCAGCAACGTCATGTAGATAAACATCTACGCAGCCTCAAGAAAACAATCACATATTGCAAACTTATGTCCCAATCATTGTATTGCATTACTATAAAAAAGGGTTAAGGTGGTAAACGTCTGGTGTTATTTTTTAAGTTTATGCAGAGATAGATTTACAGGTACAATTCCCTGATTACTTGGTCAAAATGCATGGCAATCTATTTATCTGGATAATTTAGATAAACCAATCAATCAGGGTTCAATAAGTACATGTCACCAGGTCAACCAGAAAATTGCAACTGGTGATAGAGATAGAAGCAGTCACATGCACTGTATATTTATGCATGGGACTTGTTTAAGTGGTTCTCTGCTCTCACATCAAAGTTGTTCCGTTGACTGCAGAGCTGCTGAGTTCTCCCCTGAAGTTGTCTAGCCCAACCCATTTCCTGTTTATCAGATGCATTTAAGAACAGGGTTGCCGACTCTCCCGGAATGTCTGGGAGACTCCCGAACTTCGGGCAGTACTCCCGGTATCCCGGGAAAGGGGAGAGCCAGCAAATCTCCCGCAAGTGACTTGAGGCCCGTGGTTTCACTGAAACCACGGCCTCAAGTCCTGCCCCCCTGCCTAGCAACACTAGTATTTGTAACCCCTTAGACTGTGTGACGTGTGTGGTTTTTATTTTCTTTTGTTAGTATTTGTTGTGGAAATAATTCTATACATGTGCTGTGTTTGGGTGTAGTTAAAGGTGGGATGTTGAGCACGATCGTTAACCTGGCGGAATTTAAGCGCAGATGGTGTTAACTGCACTACACTCTTCTAAAAGAGAAATCCGAGACAGTGGAGGAGTCAGAGTGGACCCAGCAGGTTATGGTAAAGAAATATACTGGTGTCACCTGTATTATTGTTAATTTATTGGAACCATAACGTGTATTTTAATGTTTGTTTTCTTATTTTTTGGCAAAACTCGCATATTAATTTTGATCATTACCTACATTTCTATATATGCACAGTTACTGATAATTATGATAAATAATGCCATTTTCTAGAAAAGCTGTACACAGATGCTCAGCTATTCATAATTTACCCAGGCAGTGTGAATGTAGGTAGTCTGTATATGACATTACAGCTCTCTCTCTCAGATCTTTACAGGACATACAGCTCTCCTCTATACCAAACAGATGCTCTGATTCCCAGTTACAGGATTTCTCCCGAGCTGCACCCACTCTCTGGAATAACTTTCCTTGCCAGATGAGACTTTCCTGTACTCTCCAAACTTTCAAGCGCTCCCTTAAAATTCACCTCTTCAGACAAGTTTTCCAAATATACTACATAACATTTGTCTAACATATATACAACTGCTTTGCTATCCAGATTCCCTTTAACCTGATTAACCCCAGTTCTGCTACTAACACTGTTGTGTGACTGGATTACAGAGAGCACTTTTTCCATACAAGCCAGCTGGATCATTGTGTGACATGTATCCGTTGCCCTTCTGTAGTAATGTCCTATAGAGTGTAAGCTTGCAGTTAGGGCCCTCTTACCTACCCAGTCTGTCACCATCCAGTTTTTTTTACAATG
This sequence comes from Limnodynastes dumerilii, assembly GCA_011038615.1. Classification (NCBI taxonomy): domain Eukaryota; kingdom Metazoa; phylum Chordata; class Amphibia; order Anura; family Limnodynastidae; genus Limnodynastes; species Limnodynastes dumerilii. The sequence continues at coordinate 203,465 of WWET01000455.1, read as the reverse complement.
ACTGTAAAAGTTGTAAAGCTACGTAATCTGCCGGCGCTATATAAAAGCCTGTTCATAATTCAAATAAATTGAATAATATATTCCTTTCCCAAAAAGCACAGTAGATTGTTGGTGGTAAAAGTCTTTGTTACTGAGTTGGAAATGCTGAATGTTTCAGAGATGAGTGAGATAAGTGCAGTGCATAATTAAGCGAAGCAAGAATCCAAGGAGGACAAGAAGGCATATGAAGAACTTGATTCTGACCTTGATTTGAAGAACAAAGTTGATTGTCAGATGTCATCCATTAGTGTGAAAAACATTTGTGTCCAACATACAGATCCCTCCTGTCAGGTGAAAAAACTTAGAAAGGAATCCTACAAAAGGAATGATGACGAAAAAGAGATCAGTTAGAAGTTGTGGTACAGGACACTAAACAATGGCAAAGGTATATGTAATCTGTTAACCCTGACATGGGGCTAGATTTACTAAGATGTGGGATTGGAAATTTGGAGATGTTGCCTATAGCAACAAATCAGATTCAAGCTCTCACTTTCCTATTACATACCAGAGAATGTCAGCTAAAATTTGATTGGTTGCTATGAGCAACATCTCCACTTTTCCAAACCCGCAGCTTAGTCAATCTGGCCCATGGAGTTATTAGACTGCATATAATTGCAAACACAGATGTAAACTAAGTATGCTGTGGAGAACTCAAACAGATAAAGAAATGAATGTGTTATTTCATGGGATATAGAATTTGTAAGATGCATTTATTAATGATACCGCTTTCACATCACCATCCTTGAAAAACACAGGATTTTCAACCCAGGATTTTCCTGGGTGAATTGCCGCATAAAAAAAAAAAAAAGACGCATTATAAGTCCACCTATAACCCGGGAAATACCTGGGTCTCACATGTCCCATGAATTTCCCTGGTCTGCCCTTGCAAGCAACTAAAATCTTCACTGCATGGCATGCTGATGCTTGTAGTGTTTCAAGCACCAGCATGCCCAAGGATGCCAGGACATGCTGGCACTTGGCGAAACACAAGTGGTTGCATGCACTGTCATCCAGTTCCCAACGCAACATGTGTCCCCCTAGAAAAAAAATACTTACCTGCTTTGATGGGATCCCATCTTGCAAGCTTTAATTTGAGGGGAAAAGGAAAGGAAAAAGAAAACTTTTAAGAGCAAAGCAACTTATTTCCTGTCTCCAGAACATCCCCGCGGCGCTCATGACAGTTCTGTCAACGGGTTATATTTATACCCTCGGCCAGCGTCCCCACGCAGGCCAAAGGTAGAAATATAACCCATTGACATTAGTTGCGTCGCTCTTTTTTTGCAAAAATTGGAGGAATAGAAGGAGAAGAGTGTCCAGCCCCCTGGATCACAGGCTAACACCTGAAGCTCCGTGCTGATAGCCAGGAATACAACATGTGCACCACCGTATCAACTATATAGGTGCCGCGATGTGTAACTCAGAGAAAGTGGTCAGACCTATCAAACCTCAATTTTTTTCCTATATCTATATACCCTCACTTTTTATGACCGGCTAGCTAACTACATGAACATTAATGAGCAAAACAGAACTACAATCTACAATCTTTGCTTTGTTCAATATGCTTGGCCTCGGTGCTGATACATCTCGACAAATTGCTATATTTTAGCAGTAACAGTTTGACACACTTGCTAAACTCAGACTGACTGTGATACTAGCTATCAACAAGAAAGCCGGACTCTATCTAATGTTCATATAGGCAGGTTAAATATATTTGCCGGCGTAAAATACATATGTCGTTGGGATTTACAACACTGATATTTATTTTCTTTTTACATGTGTTTATGGGCCCATATTATTCTGTAATTTGATTTTAGTAAATTGTGTTTTAATAAATGTGTATTTTGTTTAAATTGTTAGGGCGACTTTTTGTACACCAATTAATTTTTCTATTTATGTATACATATTTTCCTTAGAACGGTTTTTTTGGGGTTTTTTTCTGCGCTGGAATTGTCTTTTTTGTTCCAATGTTATACTACTTACCTGTTTCAATCATGAAGCATATAAGTATCCGTAAAATCTGAAACTACATACATAGTTCATTGTGAGCTAAGGCTATCCTGAAATCTATATAGCTTTCTATACATACATTTATATTTTGTCCTAATAAATGGAGCAATGTATGTTCTGTCTGTGTTCATATGAGTTTATTTCAGTTTTATTTCCAGACTATCTGGAATATGGACTAAATGAACTCTCACATGTGACAAGTGTGATTGACATAAAATGGCTAAATAATACCCTTGTGCAATATTATTTTCATTTTTTATTAAATGAATAGGGTACATCACAATTAAAGTCGCTATTCAGTTAGTCACATAAACTACCAAAAAGTGTTCTAATGCAAATCTGGTATGATAGTGGCTCACAGTATTACAGACTGTCTCTAGAGTATAGACAGTAGGTATGTCTCTGCATGATATGCTTAGTAGTTTTTTACCAGATTCCAAAATAGGTAACTGGTATTTCCCCCAAAACATTGAGAACTGTTGGTCTGCAAAATAGATTTTAACCATGCAAATGAGTTGGGACCAGCAGCACAAGATCGCCCCCTGCTGATATACATAAACATCAAATATGCCAAGGGGACAATACACTTGTGTTTTATGAATAACTGAATGAACAAATAGTAAAAGTCATATGCCTCATGTTAATGCATAATATAAAAACTCTACTTATAAGTAATCAAACTTTAAACCTCATATAAAGTTAACAAATATGACTAGCCCCTTGACTTATAAGTATGTTGTGTATAGCAAGTTTATAAAAAAAACCCTTACAATTACTATAAATATTTTACCACAATCGATTATACGCTTTCCAGTGTAATTAGCTGCCTTTTAGTCTTTGCAACTGCTTCCATGCTTGCTTTATGCTAGTTAAAATGGTAATAGCCCTGGCAGGAAAAGTTCCAATGTACAGAACTGTAGTTACTAAACTGAACCCATTTCCTAGGATTTTCCATCTTTTATGAATACTAAAAAACAGAAAGCTCATATTTTCAATGCATTCTACTTATCTCCATCAGCTAATTACTCTGGCTTATTGGTTGACTAACCTCATCCATTTTATTTTTCTGTGCTATTGAAGTGCTTAAAAGCATTTCAGGATTAGATTTCCTTTCTTTAATTATATCTTCTCTGCAATCCGTTTGTTTTTCATCCACATTGACACAGATTTGTAAGAGATTCCACAATCCTAAACATAAACTGAAACAGGGCCCTCACAATCTAAGCTGGCTACACATTACACAATAAATGAGGGAAAAGCCAATTATCAATGATAGCAAGGGTTGGAACGCCAACAAAATGGTCCAAAAATACTTAGACCCAACAATCAGATCTAACCAGTGACGTCTAGATGCTATTAGAATGGGTGCATTGTGGCAGGAAAAAGCTGCCCTTATGCTTTACAATGTATCCAGCTATCATTCAGGACATTAAAGTCTAAAGCTGGGTACACACTAGTAGGTTTTTCAAAGATCTGATTATGTTAAGCATATTAACTCACAATTACCGACCTGCGCTGTTTGCTGTACACACAAATGATTCAGCATTGGATCGGCCTGTATTCCTTCCCTTTCCAGTGCCGATCCTGCTTCCTCCGTGTTCGAAGCAGTATTGTTGCTGACAGCTCGGGACAGCATACACACTGATGAACGCAAAAGACATTGAGACATTGTTTAACATAAACATCAGTAGCTCCACAAAATCCAATCAAGCAATCAGGTTCTGTATCAGACAAGATGTTGATTAAAACTGTTTATTTTGTAACTTACATTATAATTGGTAGAAAAACTCCCAGTGTGTATCCTGCTTCAAAATCTGGGGATGCTTTGCTTCCAACTTAACAGTATATGCAAATAATAAAAAGGGGGGCAAAGAGAGTAATAGCGTGACTCTTATACCCATCTAAAGTACAGTTTCAAAGAAAAGTATTCAACTAATTAAAAATACCTTATTAATAATTCAAGGCGTGGCATGCTTTGAACTCTTAGCATGCTGCGGCATATAGTACTATAAGGCACAGTATGCTCATGTACTGCAGGAAATGCTGTGCCTTTTAGTCCCATAAGCGGCAGTTTCCATTAGAGGGTATAAATAGGGGCCCTGCAATTACTCAATCACCGGAGGAACAGAGAAGACGTAGGACCTTTCTTCAATCAAGACTCTCCAGAAAATCCTGGCCCGGAGTCATCATGTCGCATGGCTGGAAAGAAGAAGACAGAAACTTATTAAGTATTAACACTATTTATTAATTTGGACTACTATATTATGGACATTTATTTTATTTTAAAAATAAGGAACATACTAATCTTTTACATTTAATATAGGAAAACATTTTTCTAATCATAATAAGTATGGCGGACAGTTTAAATGACTTTTTATAAAACGAGGACACAATCAATTTAGTACAAAGATGGGGGACATTTTACTAAAAATAACACAAACAGAACACATTTAAACTTACTATGTAACATTAAGGGACATTATACATTTTAGGTATGCTTAAGGGGGACATGCTATGTAATTTATTATGAAAGGGGGCATGTTTTAGACTACACTGTGATCCTGGACATGTATGGTTATTGTATAATATGGGGGCATGGTATCTTTATTGAATAACACGGGGGCATGATATCTTTATTATATAATATGGTGGCTTGTATGTTTATTTTATAGTACGGGGGCACGTATGTGTTTCCTATTTACAGTGGCAATTATATATGCAGCGGCATTACATGAACCCATGGCATGCTGCTGCTTATGGGACTAAAAGGCACAGCATGCCCTGCAGTACATGGGCATGCTATGCCCTATAGTACAATATGCTGCATCATGCTAAGAGTTCATAGCATGTGCAGTTGTTGGGAGCAGAATTCCTCTCCTAAAAAGTGCCCCTCCCAACAAAGTGTCCCACCAGTCACCACCATCCCCAAGTGTCCCACTAGTCACTACCATCCCCAACACCCACCTAAGCACCCCTGCATCTCTGCCCACCCAAGCTACCAGCGGCCCCCGTATTATAGTAGTAGAATTACACTTGAACCAAAAAAAAAAAGTCTAACCTAATTTTTTTCCCATCTTTATGACGGGCTTTAGACTAGTTGGAGGATAAAGATAATGGTCTCTGCAGAATTAAGTTTGCTTGGATGGACTTCTGGAGAAGTTGATTAGAAAGACATTGGAGATTTTTCTCATTAATTATATCAAGCTTCAAATTAGTGCTTAGATATTCCACTGACAAAGAAAATTATTATATATGAATACTCAGTGGTAAGAATCAGTTACATATGACAAAGCTATTAATTTAATTGTCTTAATTTAGATCTAGTTGTAAGACTCCAGAATTGTGTGGAAGAAAAACAAAATGCAATTTTTAGATAAAATATTTTCCTTTTCTGTCTTTCCTGTGGTCCTTTAACCACAATACCATTTCAAGTTTAACACTACTTATGTGTCTCATTTAAAGGTTTTTGAATTATACCAAATATAATTATTATTATTATTGATAGTTTCTGACTTCAAGTGTCAGAGAGCATAGACTACATGCCCTTTTTGCCTATTTGAACTCAACAGCAACTCCTTATTCCCATCTCTGACCATATATTTTCCTTACCCATTACCAATTCCCTTGTCCAATTGCTGACAAATGTTTCTATATTTACCATTTCCCTTATGCTTACTTTCAAAACGCTTGCTCCCATCTAGACAGGTTTTCTCCTAACAAATCTGCATTCTTGTCTAATCAGCTCTCTGAAAAGACTGATTGGTTTATTTGCTAAAGCAAAAACAGCATTGTGGTACTTACCAGTAATTTGTTTCTCTGATTCTATTTGGGGGACACTGCACAATGGGGGTTGAGAGGGCCTATAAGGAGTGGGCACTTAACAGTTTAAACTTTTTTTTCCAATGCTTGCTCCTCCTCCCTGCAACACCTGCTGAGCCCAAAAACAAAAAAAAGGAACCACGGGCCAGAGCCCTAACTAGCATTCTGCACATCAGCACTGAAGCACAGACAACAATCTGGTACAACATCCAAATAGGAGAAGCATAACAGATAACTGTATAAACTAAATGCAGAGCTCTAATAGAGCAACAGAACAAGGGAGGTAAGCCCAGTGTCCCCAGATGGAAAGGGATTTACTGGTAAGTACCAAAATCCTCTTTTCTCTTTCTTCTCACTTGGGAGCTCTGAGGCAAAGCAGAATGGAGAACTGTTCTACTAAAGTTGATATCTCTGGATGTAACCAATTAAAATCTGTAAAATTTGGTAAAGGTGTGGACCGAGGACCACGTTGCCTCTCGGCACAGCGGTTACGCTGACACACTCTGACTAGCTGCCACTGCAAGAATAAGCCTTTTGATTGTGGACCTGATCCAGTGAGCGATAGACTGCTTAAAAGCAGGCCCATTCCTCTTCTGAGCATCATAAAGGACAAACAGAGACAAAGAACCAGCTGTTCTTTCAATGTAAGTCCTTTCCACATCCAGATTTTCTCGTAGATTTTATCCTTCTAAGGAACTGGAAATAGAGAAAACAATTTCCTGATTTAGGTGGAATTTTGACACCATCTTCAGCTGGCAAGAAGGTAAAGTCCGTAGAACTACCCTATTCTGGTAGAAAACTAAGACTAAGCCTAGCTGATGCAACAGCGAGAACAAAGGACATCTTCCAGGAAAGATACTTCAGGTCCCCCGAAGCTAAGGGCTCAAAGGGCTCTTTCTGAAGAGCTGAATGGACCAAATTTAAGTCCCACGGGAACTGGAGCCTCATTGGGAGGCTGAATCCTCAGCACACCCTGAAGGAAAGTTTGGATCTCCAAACGGGTTGCTAGTCTTCTTTTAAAATAGATGGATAAGGCAGAGATTTGGACTTTAAGGGAACACAGTCTCAATCCAGGCACCCTGACAAAACTGGAGGAGGCGGGGAAGACAAAACTTAGAGGTATGGGCCTGATTTGCCTCACACCACTTAATGTTCTTTCTCCAGATCCTGTGATAGTGGGACACCGACACGCCCTTATCATGATCTGAATGACACAAGAAGAAATTTCTATCAGCTGGGAGGGGATAGGAATCAGCCCATGCAATGGTGGCTGCCATGTTGGAAAAGGAGCGTGGAGCTCTCTGCCCACTCCTAAGGAAAGCAAAATCAGTGCAAATATTATTACATACATCTACTACAGAAGTCTAATTAACAAGCTCTATAGGTACCTCGGGCCGTATTCAGACCTTCGGCCGCATTGCATATGCTGCCAGAGTTTACCGATATGAACTACTGCGCATGCGCAGTAATTTTGTAACGACATCTACGTTACTTTTTGCAACGTAAATTGCGTATATGTGGTCTTTAAGACTTTACGGCCCCTCATGTGCAATTAAATCCTCAAGTGCTGCTGTTACAAGAACAGTTTATTTAGAACATTTTAAAAATTGTCCACTATCGTTTGGAACTATATAGAAATACTTGTACTTTGAGTGGCAATGACCAACTTCTATGTATTTTAACGGATAATAAGCATTTATAACAAATCATCAGTAAGCAAGGAAAGAAGTAAAGGCTCTGAGCCCAGTGCTTCCGTACAAAACCAAGAACCAGATCAAGACCTCTGGACAGTGCAGAAACCTTAATGTATATGGAAATTTTGAATTATTCTACTGGCACAGTCTATATGCATACAGAAAATAAATGTATCATAATTCACTTTTATTTTACAATTTATTTCCATTGACCCTCCATGCAGGTGAAATAAAATAAAAGCAAGGTTTAGAGATCATTTGTTAGAAAGTTAGTATGCGCCAACATTGTTACAATACGACATTATCTGACCACTGGCCTATTACAAATCGATATTAAACATATTTAATTATTTAAGTTGCTAGAGTGATAGGAATAAAACATACATTTTACATACACAAACTATCACTAGATAGATTTTCCAAAACAACTATGACTTTTCTCAGTGGTGCCACCTAACTCAAAGATTATTTTCCAAAATATCAGTTCATACACATAAATTAACAGAATTAGTGGAATTAGGGTGAGTATTATATTTCTAAGCCTCCCCCTTTGTTTCTATATATGATGTATACCGTACAATCAATCTTTAAACTGATTAAATTTGGACATGTGTTACTCCATTATTGTTAAACATCAACGTTAATATCAAATGTCACAAGAAAGCAATTTAAATTCTTTATTTTAACCAGACACGTACACACCTTGCATCTGTATTTAAATTACAGCCTACTTGCACTTGGGGTTTTTCTTTAAGGCCAGCATTTTAAGCAAATTACAAAAAGAATAAATATGTTGATAAATAACCTCCCAGTACTTACCATCTGAAGGTAACTGAAAAAACTCTCTTTTAGGAAATAGGCCGTAGAAACTTTTGTAGACAGGTATATACAATAGCATAAGGATTTTACTGGTCAACGATTCTGATAAATATAGAAAAATATGCAGACGTGTCCTGCCCCTTTTATTTTATTTTACAGGTCCTGATCGAACATTACCCTTCATTTCAACCTGGATATTCTTCTTTCACAAATCCTGACACATGGTGTCAGGTGAGGTCACAGCGTTGACAGGTGTTAATGAAAATTAGTAGATATATCAACGCTGGGGATATGCCAGGAATGAATAGCAGTAATTTTTAAGTATTATGTGCATGATAAATTTAGACAGGAGCTAGCTGTTCATTCTTAGAGTAATGGTGCTTTCAAACAGGCATTTTACGTTTTTCTAGCAAATAATGTTTTTTGTTTTTTTAGTACACTTAGTTCTGTATCATTGTTTGCGAATATAACTTATCAGCTGATGAAACTATAGACATTCAGTTCTCAGTGCTGTTGTCTGATATTAGACTGGCAATGCATGTTTCAGATCTCCATATGGGTCTTAGTTCCGTACATGTGGAGATCCATCTGACAAGGCGGTGCATCCACTCCAAATGCCTAAACTCCGTAAGGAGGGTGTGGGGAGCATTTAAATTATACAGTTGAGGTGGGATTAAGGATTTACGAATCAGTGGTCGTAGAGGCCGCTGAGTCACACGTATGACTGAAGGATGCCTTATGGCAGTGTAAGTCACTTAAACTCTGCACGAGAGAGGGGAATCACAGAGAAGTTCACTCTCCTCTTCCATGTGCACTGCCTGACCTCCATGCGTGCGTACACGCACAGAGGTTAGGATCCAGTCCAGAGTGATTATTGCTCCCAGATAAACAAACAATTTTCCCCTATGGAAAGGTCCTGCTATCAGCACTACAAATTGCAGAGGAAGGGAGCGATAATCTTGGTGAAGAGGAAGGTGCTGCAGTAAATGACAGAAGGCACATGCAGCTGTCAATAATGGCAGGAGTTTCCTGTTCAGCGTGTGTACCTGGAAGGAAGGCTAGCAGCAGAAGGGACAGGGCAGCCTCCTTTATAGCTAATGCCTCATCAGTTTTTGGCCCAATAAACGATAATTGGCCTGGCTGATAATCGCTCTAGTGTGTGGCCAGGTTAAGGGGGCACTAAATTAGTTGCAGAGTTGTGCTCTTCAGATTTACCTTCTGTATTCTGGGCTGTACGTTAGCAATATTCATTTTTTACTGTATTGGAAACACATGATGGAGCCACTGTAATCCTTCACTTACATTATCATCATGACTAATTTCATTTTTAAGGGCTGTCAATTGCATGTCAAGAGAGGCACAATGTTGGAATTGTACAGCATGATTTGTGTTATAAGCAATGTCTGAAAGTGGCTAGCCAAATACACTATATGGACAAAAGCATTCTGATGCCTGACCATTACACCAACAGGGGCTGTAATGACCTTGTATTCAAATAAATATACTCTAATATGGAGTTGGTCCCTCTTAACAGCTTCCACTCTTCTTGGAAATTTGTGCCCATTCATACTGTAGAGCATTTATGAGGTCAGGCACTGACGTTGGATGAGAAGGCCGTTCCAGTTCATCTCAAAGGTGCTTGATGGGGTTAAGGACAGAGCTCTATGCAGGCCAGTCAAGTTCTTACACACTAATCTCATGAAACCATGTCTTTATATTCCTTGCTTTCTGCACTTGGAATAGAAAAGAGCCTTCTCCAAACTGTTGCCACAAAGTTGGAAGCATAGCATTGTCCAAAAGGACTGAAAAATAGCCATTATCATACCCTCCTCCACCAAACTTCACAGTTGGCATAATTCAGTCAGGCAGGAAACATTGTCCCGCTATCAGCCAAACCCAGACTCGCACATCTGAATGCCAAATAGAGAAGTGCATTTCATCACTCCGCAGAACACTGCTCCACAGTCCAGTGTCAGTGTGGTTTACACCACTCCATCCGATGCTTGGAATTGGACTTTGTGATGCGAGGTTTACATGCAGCTGCTCGGCCAAGAAAACCTATTCCATTAAACTCTTGCTGCACAGTTTTTGTGGTTAAATGAATGCCAATGGAAGTTTAGAACTCTTCAGCTATGGAATCAGCAAAGAATTGGTGACTTTTACGCAACATGCGCCTTTGGAGATGTTGACAGCGCTCTGTGATTTTAAGTGGTCTTCCGCTTTGTGGCTGAGTTGCTGTTGTTCCTAAACGCTTCGACTTTCTAATATCACTTACAGTTGCCCAAGGAATATCCAGCAGGGATGAAATTTCATGAACTGTCTTATTGGAAAGGTGGCCTCCTATCACAGTACCACGCTTGAAATCACTGATCTCTTCAGAACAACCAATTTTGTATCACAAATGTTTGCAAATGGAGATTGCATGGCTAGGTGTTTGATTTTATACACTTGTGGCAACAGGTTGGATTGAAACACCAGAATTCAATACTTAACAGGTGTGTTCAAATACTGTCCATATAGTGTATCTCCAAGGGCCAGACTTACTGAGCTGCGGGTTTGGAAAAGTGGAGATGTTGCCCATAGCAACCAATCAGATTTTAGCTGGCATTCTCATGTATGTAATAGGAAAATGAGAGCTAGAATCTGATAAGTTGCTATAGGCAATATCTCCACTCTTTTATGGCTTAGTAAATCTGGCCCAAAGTGTCTTCTAGATAAGCTGTTGTGTTTTTAAATATATCCACAGCATACACATTCTTTTCTATAAAATCAATGGTTCTTGCAAATCATGATGATTTCAGTCAAGTGCTAGATAGCATTTTATTTTTACAGGTTTGTAGTAAAACAATTGTCAAAGTAAAGAAGAGTTCAGTAATTGGGGTTTTCTACACCTGCCTAATGTTAATAGGTAAGCAGATGCCAGAGCTTACAAAAGTATAGCGAGCAACTGGACATTATAGCAGGAAAATCGTTTTTTTATTACTAATTGAATAGCCCTGACAAAAGATAACACGACAATTAATTTATGAGGATAACAAATGAACCAGCTCTAATTGCATATAAATTTGCCTACATTTAATATGTGAGGAGAATATTGAAGAATCAAACAAGCAATTTTCACAAAATGGAAAGTTGCAGAACTTATATCAACATACTGAATTATTTTTTTAACATTACTTTACCCCACACTGGCCATTCTTTTCAACCAAAGCAATGTAAATATAAAATATAAAACAAACCCAGCATATCAATAAAGGAATATGACCTTTATTTAGGCTTTAGCTTTTTTCTATACTAAAAATGTTAGTTTTATTAATCCAGAGTTATTTAAATATTCAAAAATATTTGTAAACTATTCTTGGAGTCAATACTGATTATAATGTACAATTTATAGTAAACAGTGCAATAATTATTTTTGTCACTAGAAATATGTTTATATATTGCTTCACTGAAAGTGTAGTTGATAAGTGGAATAACTTCCCATCTAATACCCCTTTCACATCACCATTAAAAAACTGTGGTATTTGGTGGTAATGCGAAACGTTTAACATTTTCTCCCGAGTCCCAGGTGAGGTTTATCATTCCCCTCTATGTTTTTTTCAGTAATATAACCTTCTCCTTGGCGTTTTTTTCCTTCTGCTGGTTTAAACCAATAAAAAAATCCTGTCAACTCTCACAGAATCTTCTCGAGAGGCTGTGTGGAGCATCTTCCCTTATAACAATAGTATTTGGGTTAAGCTCCTTTCCATTGGGATTTTTTCCTGAGGTGTATAGGTGTATATATTTAAAAAAAATCTTTTTATTTTATTTTACAATTTTTATTTTTTTCTGAAATGTGTGGTTTACTTTCCCCTTCATCTTTCTCTACTTTTTTTTTGTAGAACTCCGGAGGATTTTATGGCTTCGGTCCTGGCAGGCAGATGCGGACTCTAAACGAGTTTTAGAATCCTTGCTATTGGATGGTTTAGTTCTGTTGGGTTCAGAACTAGATTAAATTATTGCCAGACTACTGGGGGTTAAAGTACTTTCCCTCCTGTCAATCCTCCTAAACCCAGATGTCGCTCTTTCTAGATTTGGCTCCTTTAGATCTATTTTTAAAGGCATGTCTAGTTATACCAGGGATCAACAACAGGGGTAGCCTAAGTCACATTTTAAGAGACGGCAGGCTTGGGTTTCCAAACGTCAGGCTCCTAAGCCGGCTGAGAAACAGAGTTCCTGACATTATTCAGTCCTTGCCTTTGGAGCGATTGGGAGCTTTTTGTGGATGCTTGGAGAGCTTCCACCACAAGTATTTGGACTTTAGCTCTGATCTAGCAAGGTTTATCGAGGATAAAGTACCTTGCAGGTTTTTTTCCACACAGGACTGCCTTATTTAGAGGACGTAACGTTGGCCCTAAGCCAGTCCATGCAGACTTTGCGGTTTCAGGAAGCTTATTGTTCCTGTTCTCGACTCACAGAAAGGAAAGGGATTTTTACTCCAATATTTTTCTGGTCAAAAAGTCAGATGGTTCCTTTTGCCCATTGTGAATCTGGAATCTCTGATTTTCAGGCTTTAGGTGCCCAAATTCAAGATGGAGTCCCTTGTTTCCATTATCAGTGGAATGAAACCTCAGGAATACTTATATCAACACGTTGGCTAAATCAGTAGCACTTGTGCCTCACAGCGCTGAGGTCAGGACTTCAATCCCGGACTAGGCCTTATCTGGCCCTAATAGACATTCAGGATGTGTATTTACACGTTCCTATAGTAGTAAACTGTCATCACCACTACCAATTTTGGGCTCAAGTTGATAGGAATCAAAATTGTTTCTTATCTCGACGACTTACTTCTAAAGGTTCAGTCGAAGCAGATTCTTCAGGAGCATCTGCAAGTGGCAATACAGTCTCTCATCTCACTGTATAACTTTTTTTCTTGGCCTGGTCGTTAATAAGGGTTTTCAAAGAATTTTCCTTCCTCCGGAGAAAATCTCTTCCCTTCAGAAATTAACACCTCTGCTCCTGTCAAGAAGAGCTCCTTCCGCTCCTCTATGCATCAGGCTTCTGGGGAAGATCGTGCCCTCGTTCAAGGAGGTTCCCTTTGTGAGGTTGAGGTCCAGAAAAGTTCCAGGAAACATTCTGTTTCAGTGGGACTGCAACCATTTAAACTTAGCCCAGAGTATTCATCTGTCCAGGGAGACAAGAGTGTCCCCGAGTTGGTGGCTTTGATATGACCACTTGTCAATGGGCCATCCTTTTGCACTGACTAACTGGATTCTAGTGACATTGGATTCCAGTCTCTGGCTGGGGAGCAGTTACACTTCACCTATGTCTGCAGGGTCTTTGGTCTCTAAGGGAGTCCAATCAATCCATAAATGTTCTGGAGCTCAGAGTTGTCCACAGAGCTCTGTTAGCAGCGCAGTCGTAGTTAGTGGGTCATCCTTTAAGCATCCAGTCCGACAACGTCACAGCAGTTGCCTACATCAGAAGGCAGAACAGAACTAAGTGTCCAGGCAATGAGAGAGGCAGAGGAGCATATTCTCATGGACCTTGAGGCAAGGTTCCTGCAATCACTGCTGTTTATATTCTAGGAGTCAACAATTGCGAGGCAGACTTTCTCAGCAGGCAAGTCATTCTTCCGGGGGAGTGGTCTCTCCATCCTGGGGTCTTCCTCCAGCTAACCAGGAGGTGGGGTCAGCCAGACCTAGATCTGATAGTGTTTCCACAGAATCACAAAGTGTCCCGGATTGGTTCCAGATTCCGAGATTCTCAGGTGGAGTTTGTGGACACAATGTCAGCTCCGCAGGCCAGTCAGCTGGCTTATGCCCCCCCCCAATCGCAATTTTACCAACGCTTCTAAAAAGGGTAAAGCAGCAGGGAGTGCCGCAAATTCTAGTAGCTCCCAATTTTCCGGGACGGTCGTAGTACGGGCATTCTAAGCCTAGCAGTCGATCCTGGCTGGAAACTAAAACTTCTTCGTATGGCGGGTGTGACTGAAAGGGTTCTAATACCTTATCATTTCTCCTAACAGGAATTTTGGAGTTCCTGTAGGAAGGTCTCCAGTCAGGTCTTCAACTGGATTCTCTTAAGGTGCTGGTGTCTGCCCTTTAGGCAGACCTCCTTTCTCAGGGACCGTTTTTATACCAAAATCTTCATCAGTTTAATTTGACGGCGTGGCTCTTGAATCCCAAATTGTAAGATCAAGAGGTTTGTCTGAATCATTTATGTAAACCATGCTCAGAGCCCGCAATCCTGTGTCTGCAAGAATCTATCACAGGATTTGGTGTATGTATAGGTACTTTCAGTGGAAGTTGGCTCTTCTTCTGGAAGTCCAGATATTTTTGCAGGGGGTCCTCCATATTCAACCCCCCTTTGGGCCTCCGGTATTCCCTTGGGATCTCAATTTGGATCTATTGGCTTTGCAACGTCATCCGTTTGAACATCTAGATTCCGTTGAATCTGCTAGACGTGTTTCGGAGTTGAGTGCGTTATACTGTAAATCCCCTTTTCTTATTTTCTATCAAGATAGGGCAGTTCTTCGTTTCAACCAAAAATGGTTTCCTATAATCACATCAATCAGGAGATTGTTCTTCCAGCTTTCTTCCGCCTTCTAGTACCTCTTCTAATGTCCAAGATACGTTTGTGGCTCTAGATGTTGTTAGAGCCTAAAGGGTTTATAAGGATAGAAGGGCACAGTTCCAAAAACACTGACTCTCTGCTAGTTCTTTAGGAGGCTTTTAAATGAGGGTAGCCTGCAGCCAAACAAATTCAACGCACAATTAATTAGGCTTTCAGGGATGCTAACCAGCCAGTGTTCTTTTTGGACTTTCAGCCCATTCTACCAGGTCGGTCAGTGCATCATGAGCGGCAAGTAGAGGGGCGTCGGTGCAGCAGCTCTGAGGGCAGACACCTGGTCCTCCATCCACACATTTACATAAATTTCAGGTTTTTGCATCCTAGGATGCTTCCTTTGGAAGAAAGGGATTGCTACCACCTTCAGCTGAGTATTCCCTCCCTTAGGAGACATCTTTGGTAAATCACCCATGGTCGCAGTGTCCCACAGATGAGTGAGAGAAAACAGGATTTATTGTTACTCACCGTTAAATCTGTTTCTCTTAGATCATCTGGGGGACACTGCACGCCCTCCCTCACGCTCAGAGATACTTTGGTTCTCTGAATCATATGGTGTTTTTTCTTCTCCTCTATTCCTTCTTTCCTGGGCTTTGTTATTAAACTGAGGTCCAGTGGGGGTTGGAGAGGGGAGGAGCTTTCCACAACAGTAATTTTATGTCAAGTGCCTAGCTCCAGTGTGCCTCTATCAATCCATGGTCACAGTGTCCCCCAGATGATCTAAGGGTAACGGATTTAATGGTGAGTAACAATAAATCCTGTTATTCACAGCGTACAATATCGGGACCGCAGACAGACCAAAAATGAGACACACAAGTACTATGAAAATTCTGCTTGCTCCTGTTGTTGTTGTGTGTCTACTTTCTGGTACGCTGAGCTTTTTTTGTTTGTATTTTTTAAATTTACCCTGCAATAACCCATGATAAAAAAAACCTGGGTCATTGCAGAGTGGTGTTATGGAAGCAGTATAAGACGGTAAAGGCTAACACAGTAGAAAAGTTTAAACATGCGTGGGATAAATATAAATATACCCTAAATCTTACACTAAATTGATTATAAAAAGGGTTCTATATTTCTATGTATTATTTCTTACAGCCTCTGTTACTTCTGGATTATAGACTACTAATTTATTATCACAAGCAAAGCAATAAAGCTAGTACTATCCTATTCTGATCTCCAAAAAGCAGGATCAGCGTTGTTTGTAGTTAATTTTTGGGTTAGGCAGCTGTCTTCCTTCTAACATCACTAAGCCTGCAAATGCAGTCATCTATAATAGCCAATAAGGATCATATAGATTTTGATGAAGACACTTCCAGGACCACTGAAATTATGCCTTTTGAACATGTAAAGCCATTTTAAGGATTATATATTGTTAAAATGTATAAAGCAGTGAATGGCGGTTCTCTCTGCAAGGGACAGCTTGATGTTTCTAGCTACTGTTTCAGTAGCATATAGCAGAGATTTAATATTTCTGAACTTCTGTGCTGCAACCACTTTGGCCAAGTAATACTGGGCCGTATTCAGACCTCCGATCGCGTTGCATATGCGGCCGGAGTTTACCGATATGAACTACTGCGCATGCTCAGTAATTTTGTTACGACATCTACGTTCATTTTTGCAACGTAGATTGCGTATACACGGTCTTTAAGACAGCGTATACACAATATACGTTGCAAAAAGGAACGTAGATGTCGTAACAAAATTACTGCGCATGCGCAGTAGTTCATATCGGTAAAAGGTCTGAATACGGCCCAGTATGTTCAAGCTATTTGCTTGTAAATCTCTATCAACAATTTCTCTTTAATTTGTGAATCAATTAATGCATTATTGACGTGTCTGTTATGCTTTAAAAAATATCCGCCGCTCGTTGTTTGTAACTGTGTTTCACTGATGATTAAAATAACTTGATGTTTTAGAACTTTATCTGTTCAGGTGTACTGTACTTGGATACATATTAATCACTGATACCATTATCGATGTAATTACTATATCCTGGGTGAGTGCACAGTACAAAGCGGATCTCTTTCTTTTCATACTACTGCAGTAGTGCTGATATGTGAAACACTTACACTTTCCTTTTTGAAAACCTTCATTAAAATGGCCCCCAGTCTTTGTGTCATTAAGTTAATTGAATAAGTGTGTTTCATGAGACAAGTATTAGTGGTGTGCACACATATATGTTTAAGTTGCAGATGTAAATAGCATTGACTATTTTGTCTTATTTACATTGCTCTACCCCGTGAACATTCAGATGCATTTACTGCATGCAAGTTTATTCTAGTATACCAACATTAGCTATATACATATGGAAGAAAATTCACAAATTCATAACAATTCATGTTGTTTTTCCCATCGAAGTAATTCTGCAGCTTCCAACTGTATTCAGAGTTCCATATAGTGAAGGGAGGCTACTCCCTTGCACACAGTCAGTTATGATCTGTGGACCCTACATGAACATTTCCAAGTTCTCCACACTTAAAATGGAGATGGTGTTACAACACTACAGGTCCAGTGTGACCTACCGCGATATTGTCATCAATTTACTGATATAGCCATCCATACCATTAATTCATAACTTATTGGAGAAACTTTGATAATATCAATTTATCAATATTTACAGTTGCCTGATCAACAACTGTATTGTGTGCAGTGGGGATTTAGTATAAATAGTCTGAGCGTGTTTATTGCTGTAGTTTTAATGTTTTTGTTGTTTGTAATTAAATGTTTTTAAATATACTTGAAGCGCTTTTTGATTAGTAAATGGTGTAGAAGCCTGGTTAGAGAATGAGGGCCTTACAATGCAGTTTGAATATATTCCACTTCCACTTTGTGTAGACGCGGTCCACATAATGTCCCGTCCCGCACCTCCACTCGTAAACTTTCAATACGGAAAACTAAACCGGAGCACCAGATCCGTACTGGAAGTGTGGCCGTGCACTCCCAAAATGCATAACGGAGCATTTTGTGGGAGTCTGGATCCAGCCCTAGGTACTTGTAAAATATTTATACCTTAAAAACATAACAATTTATTCATTCGGATAAGCTGCCAAGCTATAACCAAGGAACATATTGAAAATATGTACTGTATATTGATATCAAAATGTATTTCTATTAACGCAAAAAAAAAAAAAATATGTTCAGATATGGTAAAAATATTTATTGGTTAAATTGAGAGTATTCACGCAAATAATTTTTAAGTAAAATTTCTTTTACAATAAGAATACAACAGTGAGATCAAGGGACCGTGTTCAGAGATGAGAAAGCTTTAAGAAGGTGCGGATATGAATGTATCCACATATAACTTAAAGCTCCCTCGCATGATACCTGATCCTTATTTTACAAACCTAGGGCACTCAAGAGTGCCCTAGGGCTTCCCTAACTTCCAAACACGCACAGATTTCTCCCTCCCCACCTCCTTACCATACATCCTCCCACCCACTCCTCTAAAAACTCCCAGAGGCTGCCGTGGAACGCCTCTTTATTCATGCATAGTAGGTTAATTCTTAATTCTACGCACCTAAGGAGCCAAAGCTTCTGAGGTGTGAATACAGTACAAGGAATGCAAAAAATCTTAGTTTGTTAGGTTGCTTCTTTGTTTGCTCATAATGGATACAGCGTATAATATGATTGGATGGTATAACCAGCTGAACACAACATTTAAGGTGTGGACCAAAAAATGTTTCTGCAGAGTTTAGGAAATGGTGACGTTCAAGATTAAGTTATATATCCTCTATTTTACCAACTGAGAAGCCCAATTAATTAACAACTAAAAAAAAATTAAAGGGATGATCTTACATGAAAAGATTTGATGTACTCTTGGACCTTCATCATTATGCAACAGGCCTGCATTATTCATCAAATTAAGTAAAGATAAACGAATATGGCTCAATGTGTCACTTATGTCTCCTTCGGGTTTGGGTTCCTCGCTTAGAATGGCCCTATTTTGATAGGGCCGTTTCCTCCAAGCCAGCCAGCCTAACTCTCCCCTCTCATTACCCTAAATCTATCCCTCCCTTCCCCGCAGCCTGACCCTAACCCACCATCTCCCGCAGCCTGACCCTAACCCTAGATCTCCCGCAGTCTGACCCTAACCTGCACCCTGGAAAGGTTACTCACCTTTCCCTGTGGTCCGGCGGAGGGATATCGGCGGCATTTCCGAATGAGAATGGGTAAGTATGCCGATCGGCATAGGCATAATCACCCATGCTGAAAAAAAAATGTATTAACTGGGGAGTATTCGAAATATGGACATTCGAAAAAGAACTTTCGGATGTCCCTATTTCGGAAATCAGCAGTTCTAACCAGGGACTGCAACCGGTCTCCATAAGTTAGGGTCCAGTTTCAAAACTTCACAATAATCTAGTTTTCTATACTCTGCTGTAATGCTAAGCTTACTTTTTCTTTTGAAGAATACTTATATTTTGTGAATACCAGACTGTCAGCAAGTGTGCATAAAGCTTATACAATGTTATTTGCTGCCAGTGTGATTCAACTCAAAGAATCACATCTGCTGGTATAAAATAGACAAATTAGGTAGAAATAATATAAACACTTGTGCAGGTATAATATGAACATGTCAGCTGATATAATAATAATACATGCATATATAACATATGACATAAATACCTCTTCTGGTGTAACAAAAGCAGGATTGGAATGGGTACACCCATCTGCTGAATATCATAAGTGCTGACCGGGCACATCAACTGGAATAAATAATGGAAGCACCATAAATAACATAATGTAGTTTATATTGTACACATTTACAGTAAATATACGGTCAAAGAACACACCCAAAATGTCAGCTATTACTAATACTTTTTATAATAAGTGCACAGAAAGTGGTTACTAAATACCATTTTGTAATGAAAAGGGGACGATTTAGATTAGACCTGCGAGGTCTATATAAATTCCATTTTTAAACACATAGTTTAGAATTGGATATACTTTTTCACTATGCAATACTTGGTTATATCATTATTCCCTTATATAAGTGCTAGAGAACAATCAGTACTTTTAGAAATATTACACCAACTATGGGTATAATGAAGGACAATAGAACAAATATAAGATGTAATGATTAAAAAAAAGACTTGCTTGGTGTAACGTTACTCCAATAGTAGTTAGTTTAATACCTGACCAATCAAAAAAGGGAGATCATTACATATAAATAAATACGAGTATGCTTGTTTTGGGATGTATTTATCAAACATCATAAAAAGAAAAAGTGGAGGTGATGCCAAGGCACCCAATCAAATTTCTCGCTTTCATTAATCAAGTACATTCTAGAAAATAATAGGTGAAGTAGGATTCGTTAATTGAGGCAACTCCATTTTTTTTAGGTTTAACCAACCTAACCCTTTGTTTTCTAGATCAGTGGATGTAAAATATAAAAAAGTGTAATTGCATAGGTATTTGTACAAAACCATACAGTCACCAAAATTTTATTGGCTACATATAGATAGATAGATTACTTATATACTACAATAATATGGCTACAGTCTAAGGATACTGGCATTCTATTGACCTCTTCTGTTCATATTTCTATTCTCTGCAAGGCATACTGCACCTGCTGCTAGCATGATCCAACTTCTACAGTGAATCTTAACAATGGCAGGGAATGCTGAGGATTTTTTTTTATCATACTCTAATCAGCACCACACTCTCCAATGAAGCCAATTCCTTTCTCTCCTGTCACTATGTTCTTTCTCTCCAGCAGTGGACAATGTATGCAAGTCAGCTTCCTCCCGGGTCTCTAAGTTCTCAAGCTGTGCCATTGTGTCAGGAAAGACATGAGATGTTGCTGTGGAGACAGAATTGAACTCTAATGAGATGTTCGGGACCTCCAATACACGAGCACAAGAGCAGCCGTCATTACCAGACAGCTGAAAAACCTCAGCAACTGCCGCTGTTCATAATGTGTGCCTAATTCAACTCTCACCTGCTTTCTCACTGCTTCAGAAAGGCACTCTCTAAAAACAAATGCACTGCTGTAATTATCAAGGTTAATGACTAGCAGTGAATAGACGATTTGAGCCTGGCATAGTGAACCACAACATGAGCGTGTAATTGCATAGTGGTCACAGACTATTAGTCATCCTTGCGCAGCTTTCAACCTAAGATGCAAATTAACACCTTTGATGCCAAAGCAATGTGTCACAAGTCAATCCGTATCACAGGAGTTAAAGACATGCGCAGCACAAAAGAGATTAATAATCTTCATTCCCCAGTGGTGGTGTTTTTTTTATGTAAGAAGCACAAACTGTGCTCGTATTTTATATATTACTGTTTGTTACCCTATGGTTAATAAGGATTTAATATATGAAATAATACTAATACATAACACTGTAATTATTTAGGCAATGGTAAAAGCAATATGAAAATAAGAAAGTTTGAGATCATTTATAGCTTGAAGATTTAGGGCCGGATCCAGACCTGCGCACGTCAGGTGACTGATGCACACAAGGGGCCGGATTCAGACCTACGCTAATGAAACACCCTTGTGCGTAGCGTATTTACGCCAGCGTGCCTACGAAGCACTTCCCTAGGCACTCCCCTCGGCTGTCCGTATTTAAGCCGTCTTACGTCGACCAAATCCTACCCTACCTTTTCTGGAGTGGAACCGCAGGCGTAGGCTCCTTGCGTAGTTATGATGCTTAGCAAGCCCATACTGTACGATTTAAATGACTCACCCCGCCCTCGAAGAGTAATTCGTATGTTTGGCACGCCCCCTTGAGCTGGTACGCTCAAGGGCCATACGCTCAGTGTTTCGTTGTGTAACATCTTCCCAGCACATGCACAGTAAGTAGAAATTACCGCTTTTATGCTTACGGAAAGCGTAAAAACGCTCCCGGGCGTAGGTCTGGATCAGGCCCCAGGTGCTTAAGCGTTGCAAACGCCCACTGCCATCTACTTATTTACGAAGTAGGGACAGGCAAAAGTTGCATTTCGGCTGTCCCTAAGCTGCTATAGAGCCCGCACGAGAGAGGGGAGTGACAGGGGGCATGCGCTCCCCTCTCTCTCTCGGACGGACAGACCCCGCATGTACGGATCAGCAAAATATGTTTTTCAAGAAAGGGTTGGTTGCTACTCTCAATGTTAGACCCTAAAGTACTAACTCCAGCCATTACAAGAACACATCAAACTCATTTTACCTAACTCCTCTCTATCTTATCCCAACTGCTTACTTAAGCCCCATACACACTACAGTTTTTTTTAAATGATAATCGTTCAAAACCCGTGAAAGGAGTGTTTTGAACCGTGAAAGGAGTGTTTTGAACGATATTGTGCAAGTGTGTACGCTGCAACGATCATGCCTGATCGTTGTAAAGTACACAAAATCGTTTGATCGCATCTTTAAAAAAGTTTAATATAAACGATCAAGCCATTTAGTACTGAAGGTTCAACAGAAAATCGTTTGTAGTGTGTATGCACACTGATTGCCAATCTACTGCTTGAATATCTGTGGCTTATCTGTCGTTTGTCGTTTATATGCTGTAGTGTGTATGGGGCTTAACAGTGCCTGCCTGGTTGGGCTGCAGTGAGCTATGGAGGACTTGTGAGATGAGTTAGTATTTAATCCCTCCAGTGATGTCAGCCTATCTTATACTGATTATGGGACCGGGCAAATATAAAAAATGTTTCTTGTAATATTATGGTATGCTTTGTAAACGAGTATAAAGTGAATCAGACAAGCACCGTTTTAGTTATATTCAGTTTGCAGAATTAATAAATCTTGCAATAACCTTCCCAATTAATAAACTAAACAATTTCCTTTACAAATATGATTATACAATTCTATATTAAATTAATATAAGATAATACCACCATTATTAAACTATACCCATCTAGTTTAAATACTAGTAAGAAACAATGAAGCTGACCTAGGGCTGCGCTTACACATATTTTTTTAGGTGGAAGCACAGCAAAAATTCGCAATGTGCACATGCAGAACAGAAGCGAGCACAGAATGCCGAATGCAAAGCTATCCATCCGCCCATGTTTGCTTCTGCATGCTCTACAGAAGCAGGCCAGATTCCCTGCACTTCCTCCAAACTCTTATACCATTTCACAGGCTGCTGTAAGACAAAGGACATTTTCAAATATTAAATGGCTCTATTTGTATTAAAAACACAGCCCTGCACATGGTAAAAATATACAAAAGATTTAATTGAAGAACGATTTCATTTTTAAAATACATCTCTGGTCATACACTACACTGCAGTTCAGTTTTTAAGCTGCAATAGCAGTGTATTACTGCACATATGCTCAGGCATATTTTTAACTAGCGATATATGTTTTTAAGAGGTGCATTCTGACTGTAAATCCCATTTTATATATGCAAACTTCTAGACTTTTGCAGTGCATCAGTGCTGCCGACTCTCCCGGAATATCGGGGAGACTCCCAAAATTCAGGAAGTGCTCCCGGTATCCCAGGACAGCGGGAAAATCTCCCAGGGCTTGGGGCTGCCCCCTGCCTAGCAACTCTACTATTTTTAGCATTACTAGAGGCAGGGTGGAAATAAATGATGCAATTTTGTGCCATCAAGCCCCACCCCAATCCCTAGTAACACTAAAAAAAAATAATAAAAAAATGATGGTCAGGGGGGCAGGGCTTGGAGCACGATTTGCATACATTGCATCATTACGCCCAGCCCCCTTGCAGGCATCTATGGATTCCCTTTGGAATCTCCTGGAGGGAAGCAATGAAAAGTCATCAACCATGCATTACATGTCACAGCCTATGCCCATATGAATCCAATTGCGTATTTCAAATGAGTGCCCATTTTCAGTACAGCACCTTTATGCATCTCTGGATAGGATGTAAGCAGTTTGAACAGTGGATATGTGCTTTTGATCTGCAAAAACTCAAGCTCCAGTGTGTGTAACTAAAGGATCAACAAGCCAAATTAAGCATTGTTAAGGATTAACAACCACCTTTCTCAGTTTTCCACCAGAGTTTAAATCATAAAATATGTACCTTTATTGAAATCTTAAAAATTGAACAAACCTTAATGGGCCCAAAAATAATAATAATAATCCCAACTTGATAGTACCAGTGATTTAAGAGTAAGTATTGTAAATAAAATATTTCACAAGTCAGTGCAGAGCAAGTATTGGTGTGCAGCATTTATAATAGCATTAGACTGACTGATGAAACCTCCATTTACCCTGCACAAACATGAAACTTACTGTATCTTCATAAACTTTAATAATATAGCTGTTTAATAAAGAACTTGTGATTACTTATTTTTAATACAAGATACAATGGCAGATTTAACTGCTTAACCTAAGGCAATATAGCTTCTAGATGCTTATCTGCCATACAACAGTGTTTTAACCATATTACTTCTCATATAGAACAGTGGCAGTACTCCCTTTATCTAGTGATATACATAAGCAACACAGGACGTCATAGCACCATATATTATACCCCTTTACCCCCTCATAACATGATGTATTATACCTATAGCCTCATGTGCATTCTAAACAGTTTCACCTCATAGCCACATACAAATTATTAGACATTCAAACTTCTGTCCCAAAAAATCTGCTTGTAATGTAACAGTTGTTGTTGCAGTCTGTGTTGTTTTTCTAACTTTACTGACCTTTTATACGATATTGTATTGTACAGAGACCACATACACATGTGTTCTCTTTCTCTAACACCTTCCTATTGCTTGACTATCATGAAGATGCTTCTAGATCTAGAATAATCTGCTACAGCTGCTTCACTGTTCCGTGCAGCGCCCTCTGCTGATCCCCCCAGAGATAACAAATTTACTACGAAGATACATATTCTAACAAGCTCGTTGTTGAGAAGTGTCAGAAAGCTAAACACAGCATGAGAAAGACTGAAAATAAAAGACAAATGATGGTGCTTTTGCATACTATAATGACATCATTATAATACATGTTTATACATATACCTATGGCAGATGTACCAAAATTATGGTATTGGCATTTTGACTACTTTTTTATCCCCCACTCCGTTATGTGTTTGTGTTTCTTAAGGTTCAGCTTTCCTCCATGTGTTAGTTTATACCTGCTTCAGCTTCCACTACCTCTTCAATAGGGAGAGAACACACAAATTTACAGTTTTCCCAGACAGGCAGGTATAGAACCTAAGTGTATCTATGCAAAGTGTACTTATATTTTCTCCCCAGTGGAGGTATCACTATAAGTACAAAGGCACTCAGAATATGTGCTGAAAAAGAAAACAATAACAAACTTCCCCACTCTACTAAAATTTGACTTTAGCAAGTTAATATTTTGGTATTTTCCATAAATATACTGTAATTATCAGAATATCAAATATATATCTGTGCAAATGATTTTTATTTATGGATTTATTTATATATACATAGTAAATGGACAAATGTCAATGTCACAAACATAGGCGTTAGCAAAGTAAATAAGACTATATAGGATGAAAAACAAATCAATCATTTATTTATTGTTTGATTCATTTACTTGATGGTATAGCAAATCTCTGTGTTCCTCACAGTGCACATGCACAGAACAACAGAGCACACAATTAGAACAATCTAGACCCTAACACACTGCAGCTACTGCTTCCATTTGAAGAGGCAAGGCCGGTTCTAGGGTGCTCGGCGCCCCCCTGCAAACTTTACATTTGCTCCCACCTGTTAAATAATTTATCATTATAGTTACTAGAGTATAGTATATATGTAAACATCATAAAACACAACCTTGTAACCACAATAAAAGAAAGCAAATCATAGCTGCTACTATACAATAAAGGCAACATCCTAGTCTCCACTATACAATTCCCATTTCATCTTAAAAACTGCAATACAATACAGACTATATATCTTAGGGAAACATACCTTACAGACCAGTGCTCGAAGTGGGCCGGTATACGGCGGTATGGCATACTGCCACTTCTGTGAGCCAGCTCTGAGTAAGAATACCGCCGTATGGCATTCCAACTCACTTCTCACTGCCGCCGTTTTTTTTTATTTTTACAGAGCTGGCTGTGCTGTGCACAGCCGCTGCTCTGAGAACAGGACGCAAGCCTGACCTAAGGTCATGTGAGCATCATTAGACTGCAGAGGAGAGAGCTGAAGGAAACGGGAAAGGTAAGTTTAGCACTTTTTATGTTTTAGTAGATGGGGAATGGGAATTTGGAATGGGGTAGAGGGAAGCTGAACATGAAAGGGCCAATAAGAATGGACACATAGAGGGGCAATAATTCTGTCTGGAGACAGAAGGAGGGGGCAATAAGGCTGGGTGGACACAAATTAAAGTGGGGGTAATAAGGCTGACTGGACACAGGAAGGGCAATAAGGCTGGGCAAACTGAAGGAGATGGCAATAAGGGTGGCTGGGCACAAGAGGGGCAATAAAACTGACTGGACACTCATAAAGAGGGGGCTATAAGACTGGCTGGGCACAAAGAGGGGACAATAAGACTGGGTAATAAGGGAGGCAATAAGGCTGTCTACACACAAATAAAAAGTGTGCACGGGGGTAATAAGGCTGCCTGGACACAGGAGGGGCAATAAGGCTGGGCAAACTGAAGGAGGGGACAAGGCTGATTGCACACAAATAAAGTTGGGGCAATAAGGCTGGCTGGACACAGGAAGGACAATAAGGCTGGGTGGTCACTCATAGGGCAGATTGTGGATCGGGCGTCCGTAGCAGCGCCGTAGGGATGCTGGAGGGGACGTCCCCCAGCATCCCTACGTTCAGGTTAGTGAAGGTGGGCGGGGGGAGCTAGTAAAATGAGAGTGGGAGGGCGGGCTAGGTGGCCATACACTCCTGGCCCCTTCCTTACGCCGGCTGAAGTTAGGGTAGCCTTCAGCCGGCGTAAGGAAGAGGCCATACGCCCGCACAGGGGGAGTGTCAGTGAAAGTGAACCGCACAGGGGGAGTGTCAGGGTAAGTGAACGCCGATACGCTGTGCTTTAGTAAGCACAGCGCATCGGCGTAGGTCTGGATCAGGCCCATAAAGAGAGGCTATAACACTGGCTGACCATAAAGAGAGGGCAATAAGACTGTTTGGCCTAACAGTGAGGGGACAATAACGCTGACTGGACACAAATAAAGAGAGGTCAATAAGGCTGGGTGGACACACATAAAGAAGGGGCTATAATAATGGCTGGACACAATGAGGGGGGAAATAAGGCTGTTAAGACTAACAAAAGGTAAGAACAACAAGGTTGACTGGACACAAATAAAGAGGAGGCAAGAAGACTGGCTGGACACAGAAGAATGGGGGCAATAAGGCTGTCTGGGAAAACAAAAGGCGGGGCAATAATGCTGGTTTGACAAACAAACAGAAGGAGGGGACAAGAAGGGTGACTGGACACAAATAAAGAGGGAGCAATAAGGCTGGCTGGACATAGAAGGAGGGGCAATAAGGCTGGCTGCGCACACAAAAGGAGGGGCAATAATGCTGGTTGGACAAATAGAAGGAGGGGACAATAAGGCTGACTGGAAACAAGTAAAGAGGAGGGCAATAAGACTGGCTGGACACAGAAGGAGGGGCAATAAGGCTGGGTAGACACTTCAGAGAGTGGGCTATAAGACTAGCTGGACAAAGAGGGGGCAATAAGACTGGCTGGCCACAAAGAAGGAAGGTGCAATAAGGCTGGTTGGAGACACAAAAGGAGGGGCAATACTCTTCCACCCCAAGAAACGGCCCTATGGGGGAGCTATCATTGTTTTTCCCTAGCAGTAACCAGATCAGTTAATTAAACATGAAGCGTTGAGTGTAGAAATCATGACCCACATAACATATACACAATGTGATTTCTCAGTGTTGACCTGTTTACTTTGCCAAATTCAAGACACATCTGGTGCTGAAATTTCCATACCCCCACTTCTAAATTTCCACTTCGAGCACTGTTACGGACATTGGGGTAGATCCAGAACTCCGCTTGTAATCCGTTTCCTAGCGTATTTACGTGAGCGTACCTTCTAAGCACTCCCCTAGGCACACCCCTTGCATGTACGTGCTTTGGCCACTTTACACATTCCAAACCCTACCTTAACTTTTGGCAGCGTAACTGCACATGTCCGCACGCATACGTATAGCCTGCGCGTAGTTACGCCGCTAAGCACGCCCATACTGTACAATTTAAATGCAAACCTCCACCTACATTGCGTAATTTCATCGTACTTACGTCTATCGTAATATTGGCCCCCCCCCCCCCAATTTCCCCATCATGTATCTGCAGCCCCTCAATTACCCTGTCATGTCTCTGCAGCCCCTCAATTCCCCCGTCATGTCTCTGCAGCCCCACAATTTCCCTGTCATGTGCCTCCAGCCCCCACTCAATATTCCCCATTATGTGTCTCCAGCCACCCTCAGCATTCCCCATCATATGCCTCCAGAACCCCCAGTATTCCCCATCATGTTTCTTCAGCCTTCCTCAGTATTCCCCAGTATGTGCCTCCAGCTCAATTCAATATTCCCCATCATATGTCTTCAGCCCCCCATCAGTATTCCCCATTACGTGCCTCCAGCCCACTTCAGTATTCAGCATAATGTGCCTCCAGCCCCCCTCAGTGTTCCCCATAATGTGCCTCCAGCCCCTCTCCATCTATTCCCCATAATGTCCCTCTAGCCTGTGTGGGCTGTATGAGCTGATGAGCTGCTGCAGCTGTGAGCAATGTGAGCTGTGAGCTGCCAATCTGCATAGCGGGGAGCAGGGGGATGTCCGGTGCCTATCTAGCATGGCGCCGGGATGCACCGCGCTGGTCCTGATCTACCCCTTGATAAAACCATTGGTGCCACCAAGTGGTGGGTGGTATGAAAGACATTGCAGGATGGTTTATGCAGGTGCAGACTTGCACCTGGTTTTGCTGTTGCTCTCAAACCCTGGGTCAAGCCCAAAGTGTTTGAACCTAATGTTTAATGCCTGGGTATGTTGAGATGAACAAGAGGGGGAAATTTGCATATATCTGTCTCAACAGCCTGTGCTGAAATAGAGCTCCATTTACAAAATGGCAATGCCTTCTTTTTCAGGAGATAAGGACCATTTTTAGGTGAAGACTGTCTTTATCTCCTGAAAACAAAGGCATTTCCAATTATAATGCAATGATCGCCATTAAACCATGGCCATCATTAGCATTAGCACCACCGATCACCGGCCTGTTCTAATGAATGTGGGCCAGCTGATCGCTATATTTACTAAATGTACATTTACTAAATCTCAGGATGGCTTTAGTGAAAGTATTCCGGTGGTATCTCCAAATACCTCCCTTTTTCTCCCCCTAATACATGTTATTAGGGGAAGGAAAGGGGGTGTATGTATAGGGAGACTACTGGAGTACACAGACTGTGACCATAAAAATGTCTGGTGTTCCGCATCTTTCTCTCTCGGAAGTTAAGTCCCAGCACTTGCACAGTGTACTTTACTTTTGGGACTTGAAATTTTTATGAGTAAGACCAAACGTCTCCGGTGAAAGAAGAGGTAAGTAAATTTGGCCAGCGTTGTTTCCAGGCTCGCAGTGAGACGCAGCAAATCCTGGATTCATGCATTAGCTCTTGCAGCGTTAATAATAGCTTATGGACAACACAGAGACAAGTAGCTTTTGTAACCTACAATAGGTTAATTTCTGATAGCAATATTGCATAAACAGATTATAAATCATAACAGACTATAAAGCATTAACCTTATTCAGTTGATAGGTAGTAGTCCTTATACACTTCTATAAACCAGGTTGTAAAAATGTCATGCTACATTTCTTCAAAGGGAATTGGAATAATATATCATATAACATGGTATGTGGTGCTACACACATCTGGAAAGAGCAGGGAAAAATAAGTTGCACAGAGTGATTAAACAACTCTAGTCTAAGCATTCTATCATGCATTCTTTAACTGGATAATATATATTAGGCAAGTTATTAGGGATGTCCTCATTTTGTTATTCAGTGTAGCAGGCCAGTTTTGTTTATAACCTAATTTCCTTTGACTGCAGGGAGGGCAATTTGTTTTGCATTAACACAACCTCTGTGGTTTTTTTTTTGGTTTTTTTAAATCATGTATTTTTTATTGATCAGTTCTTTTGTTTTACAAAAGAAAAAAAGACAAACAAACAAAAAAAAAAACAAAAACATACGAACAACCATATAGCATCCAGTTAACAGGAGCAATAAACATAATACAAGACATGTATTGCACTATGTAACATAAACATTAATGAAGATTACATTGTCACCAAACATATAAGACAGTCAACAGAGCTGTTATCATTCCATTACCATTTAGAACCTGTACAGAGACATACTCCCAATTCCTCCCAGGGACAGACCTTAATCACAGGTTTCCCATACCAGAGGGGGACAGACCCAGAAGGGAGCGGGGGACACCAAAGAGACACAGGAAGGCACTTTCCTATTCGAGATCCATTGGCTCTGAGAGGGGGGAGTCACCGCCATCCATGCTCTTGCAACTATAACCTTAGCCAGAGACATCAAGGAGAACACATATCTGTGTTACCGTATCAAAGGTTTCAGCTAGTGTTAGGCCAAAAAGGCAAACTTTGGGGTCAATAGGTATGGAGATGGACAGAGTACTCAACGCGGCCGCCCACACCTCCTTCCAAAATCTCAGGACCAACGGACAACACCACAAGTGCTAATAATCCCCCGGACGGACCCCACATCTATGACACCCATTCTCTGAACGTTGCCCCATCCGCTCCAACATAACGGGAGTAATGTATACCCTGTGGAACATATAAAAGTGGACCTGTTGCAGACGCACAGAAGACGTCTCAAGCATCCTTGCATATCCGCCCAGTCCTCATCATCCACACTGCCTATGTCCAACTCCCACCTCTGCCGCAATACATTCAAAGCATTTGGGGAGACCTCATCAATCAATCTGGAATACAGCATAGAGATAGTACCTTTCGAAGGAGCTCCTTGCAGCAAAACTTTAACAGGCGAAGATGCCAGCACCAGGAGGGTATTACCATATGTTGCCCGCAATGCATGTCTGAGTTGAACATATCTATAGCTAGGAAGGGAAAATTCCTCTGTCAGTTGCTGCAAGGATTTCCATGAGTTTCCCTCTATTAACTTCCCCAGTGCCCTTATGCCATAACGTCCCCAAACCACAGACCCCTCCAATATAAGAAACTCCTTGAAGGAGGGGTTGCTTCATAAAGGAGTTTCCGGGTCAAGCGCTCCCTCCCCCAATAAACCACAGATGGCAGTACATATACGCCGTGCCTGAGTAAGCAGGGCTGGACAAGACCTAGGTCCCCGAGACACCAACAAATTCTGAACCGGAGACCACCCCACTCCCCCCCAGCTTCTAAGGAGGTGCATAGTGGCATCCTCCGGGACCCCCATCACCCACCTAACCAGCTGGCCAAGCTGAGCTGCCCAGTAGTACAACTTGAAATTAGGGAGTGCCAACCCCCCCACTATCTTTTGGCCTCTGAAGCACTGACATACGGACCCTCACACGTTTCCCCCCCACACCAGAGACGAGACGCTAGCATTAATCGAATTGAACATTGTAAGGGGTATATATACAGGAGCCTGTAAAAGGGGGTACAGTAGCTTAGGTTGCACAAGCATCTTAACCAGATTAATTCTGCCTGTTACAGTTAACGGAAGCCTGCGCCATGTTTGGGACTTCAATTTAATATAGTCAATTACCGGGGTGATATTTCGATTTTTTACACTTTTACATTAGTCACAAAATATCTCAAAATTGGAAATACTGCTACCAAGAGGTTGTGCACATGCATCTAGAGGCGTAGCTTTATTCCCATTCTAAAGTACACAGTGTTTATCATTTATGCTGTTGCTATCTAACTACTGCACTTTTTTCTGTGTATTAAATGCTTGTGATGCAAACATTGGCAGCCATATTCTGTGCCTGTTTATTAATGGCAGGAAGGAATTATATTGTTGGCAGATTTAAAAACACCAGTTCAATGGTTACTTGCCTGTCTGAGAGATTTCGTTTTTTGTTTATTGTAATGGTTTACCACATTCTTCCTCTCTTTCAGGAACAAAAGTAGTAGTAAAGTTACCTCTTGCTATAACTGTTTGCTTTGTGACATCCCTGTTTCTATAAATGTTCATCCTTGGCAACAGATCTTTAAATCTGTCAGTTGTAAAATTTCACTTTGTTTTACCAGGCAGTGCACAATAAATTTACAATAGAAACTTATATGAGTGTGACATGGTCAGGGGAAATTGTACACACCTTCAAGACAATGAATCTGGAACCTTTAGTTTTATATAGTAAATTACTTATAATGTATGCATATAGGGGCTGATCCTGAACTACGGCCGCCGCCGTGGTTACGGCGGCCGCATGCGTAAGATCAAAAGATATAGAAAACATAAGATAGAGAACAAAAGACCCATTAATTTGGAATCAGGCAGGGCTCAGGCTTTCAGAGTGGAAGATCTTCCCTAACCGTATTTGAAATGAAAGATTAATATATAATGTTGTGGAGTATTTTACCCTTATTTGCTGCAAGGATGACAGATCAAGGTGGGTAAGATCGTAAGAAATCCGCAAGATTATTTGGGCTAGAGAACAGGTGGGTTTGCTAGGAGCAATCAGGCGGAGTTTGGATAAAGGAAAGGCAATCTCTAATTTTAGTTATGTAGCATGTGCCAGACATCCAAGAGGTATTTGTGTTCATGGAAAACCATTAGAAAAAAGTCCTGGAAGATGAGTGCCTTGGATCCTTCTACTAATAATTGTGGAGATTTGCGGTTCTCACTTTTACTTTACAATCCAGAATTTTACCAATGCCTGGATGTGGTATTGCTCCCTCCCACTATCTACTTTATCTTTGTTAGGGAACTGCTCACCGGGGCGCAGAGTCTAACCAGGGTTGCCGACTTTTGAACTCTTCCCTCTGGGATATCCTGGAAGAAAGAGCTAGAGGTCGTCACGGGGGCAGGGCTTAATGACACAATTGTGTCTTAAAGCCACACCCCTTTCCAGTACTAACCGAGATTATAGTGTTCCAGGGGATGGGCAGGACTTAATGTCAAGCCCCGCCCATCGCTCGTAACACTAAGGATTACTGTTATGAGAGGCCCTCCTGCCTTTCTTGTGGGAAATTTGTCGGCTCTCCCAGGATACCGAGAGAACTGCCCAAATACCGAATCTCCTGGGTATTCCGAGAGTCGGCACCCTGATCTTCACTACCACTGTTTTTGAAACTGCACGCACAGCAGATATGAAGATTTGAATTATTTTTATCCCACAATATATGTTTTGTTTTATTACATGTAAGTCCTCTGAATGTGAAAACTCTATTCATGCTTACTTTGATCTGCCATTTGTTTAGAATTTTTCTGGATTTGTCCAGCAGAAATTTTTGTATTAAGACTTGAGTTTTTAAGGCAGACGGCAATTTATTGGTTGACACAAGCAGAAGAATGGCTGGGTACTTAAAAGTTTGTGGTGCTTTAAACTTGACAAATAGCACTATTAGAGTCAGAGGCGGCCCTAGGGTTTGCGGGGCCCTAGGCGGACCGCCCCCCCCCCCCCCCCAAAAAAAAAAAAAACCACTTTT
>WWET01000455.1:150799-168078 GCA_011038615.1 Limnodynastes dumerilii | reverse complement strand
TTCCCTATCTTTGTCCTCCCTTTACACGTTTTCTTTGGTGCTGTACTTACTCCTTCCCTTTATTCCTCTTTAATGGTGCGCCACAATGCTAATCCTAATGCATCCCAGGCAGCTCAGTCCCACGCAAGTGATGCAGACACACCACCACAGCGCGGCACGCTCACTACTGGAGTTCCATTGCTTTTAGTGCTCGGATGACAGGCAATTAGCACTGGGGGCAGGACCTCCCTCAGGACTCCTACAACAAGTTATGGCCTTGAAGGGAAAAGTACTGGGCATTCCAGGGGTGCTGGCATGCACTGAGCTGCCAGCACCCCTTCAGCTTCACAGTGCTCTGTGAATGAGGGAGAGCAGAGGGGAGCCTTTTTAGCCTCAGGGCAGGCTATCAGTGACACTCCACCTGGGCATCGCCAGGGGTCACCATTTTCCATCTCCCTCAGCCCTGGGGAAAGTTACCACTGGGAGCTAGCTAAGCGCTGTTACGTGCTACTGTAATATTCGCAGCAGCACAAACTCTTTGAATTCTGGCTGCTTGAGCAGTCAGAATATAGCCCTCTCTGCTAGTTGCCTTTCTGATCCCCTGGTTGTTCCTAAGAAACTGGAATACACCAGCTCTGCAATGCCTGCAGATGCCACTCCAGGTGCTAGCCTGATTAATACCTCTCAGCTGCTACCTAACAGCCAGGATTCAGACCAACCAGAGCTATGAGGCTCTCCAGCTCTGATTGGTTGTTTAGTGTTTAAATACCCAGCAAGGAGAGCTCTCCCTGGCTGGTGATATTACATGCTCTAGCCATTTTGTCAGGTTGCTTCTGGGTTGGTCAGCAGGATTTTGTCTGGTTCATGCTCTGTTCTGCTGTTCAATTTCCTTGTTGTCATTTTGTTTTATCTGTCCATTACCCCTGCTCATCCTTGCTATTTGTGTGTAATACCTGGCTTCCTGCTTTCCTCTCACCAGTGTGTTTATCTCTCTGACCTTGGATCATTACCTTTGCCCTTATCTGTGTATGTGTATCCCATACCTCCCAACATTTGAGAATTCGAAAGAGGGACAAAATTTTGCGGCCTGGTAGAGGGGGGTGTCTTGTACCACCCAGTGGGCGTGTTTGGGAAAGTGGGTGTGTCTTACACTGCCCTAGACCAGCGGGTCTAGTGTCTGCCCCTTTTATTTGGCAACCATCCATGTCTGCCTCTTATTGTTAGGCCTGCCATCCATATATCTGCCTCTTATTATTTGTCTAGGATTCATATGTACAGCCTCTATATCTTCCCCATGTTACACTCTGCAGGTTCATCCTGGAGGTGTGTCTGGCTTCCACAGCTATTGGGGGAGTGTTCTTTAAATAGCCTCCAGTGCATGTAGCAGGTGCTGGTCATAGATTCTAGTTTCTAGGTCTGGTATCCATTCCCTGTTACCTTGGGCTGGACCCAGACCTACGTGCATGTTACGTTTGTTAGCGTAGCGTATTTACGCTATCGTAAGTACTATGCACTCCCCGAGGCACTCCCTTCAGACGGACATACTTTTGCTGTTTTACGCTTGCCTAACCCTACATTAACTTTTCAAAGTGTATCCGCGCACATACGTAGTGTCCTGACGGACGTAACTGTCTATCCCAGCCCATACTGTATAATTTAAATGCCTCACCCGCCTCCAGTGCGTAGTTCGAGCATAGTTATGGGCAGCGTATTTTTGGCACGCCCCTTTGTACATAGTTGCTACAGTGTTACAGCCGTCACGTTTCATAATATCTGCCATGCGCATGCGCTGAACGTACAAACAGACGAAATTACGCTGTCAGCTAGCGTAAAATCACTTGTGTACATAAGTCTGGATCTAGCCCCTTGTATCTGTATCATTCTCCTGTGATCCTGCCCCATTGTTCCAGCCCTGTTCTCCCAGTACCTGTCCCAGTCCTCTGATGGAATCTGTTGTCTGTGTTCTGGACACAATCTTTTCTGGGTTCCTGTTGTTGGTTGTGTCTTGTCGTGTCCAGTTCCAGTCTGCTCCTCCATCCTGGATCTGTTATCCTGTCCCGTTTGGTTTTGGTGTTAATCTGTGTTGGTTTTTGTGTGGTTGTCTGCCACAGAATAGAGAGGACAGCAGCAGGTCTTGTTAGTCCCCGTGCCCCTATCAGAGTGTCTTCTGCTATGAGAGATAATTTGGTGATCTAGGATTAATTTTTGGTAAACTTTAACAAGGTTAGGGATTGGCCGTTCCTTCTCACTTATAATACGGATTTGCGCTTATAAATGTATGCAGCTGATGGTGAAGGTTTCGGAGCATACTTAGATGGTGACTGCTGTGCCTCAGAATGGCCTAGCAGCTGGTTGGCATCAGCACTGACACAGAGCATGCTACTTTGGGAATTTTTTCCAATAGTAGTTGCAATTGAACTTTGGGCAGAGTGCCTCAGGGACAGAATGATCATCTTTGTGTGTGACAAATTTGGAGTCATGCAAACAATAAACCGGTAACTCATCCCAGTAGTTCGCTAACTGGTCCTGCATTGCTTACAAAACAACATACATTTCAAAGCGGCCTGCATCCCTGGGGTTGATAATGGCCTGGTAGACGCTCTTTCATGTATTGACTGGTCATGTTTTTGCCAGCTTGCCCATGACGCTGCAGTGACAGGTGCCCAATGTCCCACTTATATCTTGGCCCTTCAGTCTTTGGCTCCAGCTACTTTGAAAACATATAGAGCTGCATGGACTGGGTGGATGTCATTTAAAGTTACTAATCTGGCTAGAGCAGGCGGCGAGAGCACGTGCCTTTATAATTATATGACTGGTTTGTATGCACAAGGTAAGTCCAAGGCATACATGTCCAGCATGCTTACAGGCCTGGCCTTCTTATTTAAGAGTCAAAGTGCACCAGATATTACAAAAGTATTTTTAATATCGCGGCCGCTTCAGGGTTGGGCTAGGTTGCGTCCCCGAAAGGGAGATGTCCCATCACTGTTTCCATGTTGGAAAAGTTGGTGGGTGTCAATCACAAACGCCGCGTATGAGTGCCTCCTGTTCAAAGCGTCTTTTGGGGGTGCATTTCGATTGGGCAAGCTGGTAGTGACTTCCAAATTTGCTACTAGCTGGGGCATGCTTGCATGCAACGTCCGTCTGTTCTCTGACTCCCTCCAATGTAGGATTCTGTTTAGCAAAACTGATAAGCACAGTCATGGTAAATGGGTCATATTTCAAAAGCACCTGAATTCCACTATCTGCCCAGTAGCCTGGAGCTCTTAGTTCAGGTAAGTTAGGCCTGGTGACTATCTAGTTTGGTTGACGTACGCTAACGGTGTTCCGCTAAGAGGTTTCAATTCCGAACTGTTTTTCATAAATGCTTGCACGGGATTGGTCTCAAAGCAGGTGAGTTTGGGACTCATTCCTTTAGGATTGGTGCAGCAATATCAGCAGCCTTGGCCAGTCCATCCAAGATTCCGGTCGTTTTAGCTCATCAGCCTATAAAAGTTACATCAGGCTGCACCTCACCCACCAGCTTGGTTGACTTCTATGTCCCATTTTTATCTAGCCAGTATGTTCCCTCTCTTTTTCTTCTCTGTCCCACTGCATCCCTGGACAGGTCCAGATTAGCTGAACTGCTTGCTGTTATTATGGGGTCGTGAAGGGGCATCACTTAATTCCCATGTTATTAGAAAAGACCCCCACCAAGGTTTTTACCTTCACCCATGTTCTACAGTTCTTTTCTTGTTAAACCTCCAGGCAGACTGTTTATTATGTAACCAGCTGCTCTCCATCCAGTATTTTAGTTGAAGTTTCTCTTAGTTGTATCCTTGCATTATTTTACAGCTTCTCTGGTAGATGGAACACTTTAGTTT
The DNA here is from genome assembly GCA_011038615.1 of Limnodynastes dumerilii. NCBI lineage: Eukaryota > Metazoa > Chordata > Amphibia > Anura > Limnodynastidae > Limnodynastes > Limnodynastes dumerilii. The sequence goes on along the minus strand of WWET01000455.1, from coordinate 164,239 downwards.
TTTGGCCACCGATTTGTTTATTGGGCAGTTAGATACTCCTTTCACCATTTGTCAGCCTCCTATAGTGATGTCGATGTTAAATGGGTAGGCTTCAGGGACATGATCTGGTTGTCTTTTATGTCTGATATAGTCGCTGAGTTGTTGGAATATTGTATACTGGAGGTTTTAATCATAAATCTCATGGGAAATAATCTGGGACATTCCCCTTTCCTGGAGCTAATGTTGAGGATTATACATGACCTCCTTCAGTTACTTGATCGTTGGCTGAGCCTAATTATAGCATGTGTACTGTCCAATTATCTCCTAATAGACACAGTACACACTTGCAAAAAGCAGAAGATATCTTTCCATCTTTTATCTGGCATATTCGGAGCCCCAAAAGATAAAATCAATAGATCACAAACCGTTTCAAAAGATTTTTGAGCATCTTTGGAGAGTACAAACTGGTAAGATTTCTGGTGGAAACGGTCTTTTGATTGTGTGATTGGAAAGATTATCTGTTGAAAAAGCCCCAGTGTGTACCCACCCTAAGACCAGGGCCAGTCTGGAGAACATAAATAATATAGGACAATATACAAATATGGCAAAGTGAAATTCAGGCAAATATTTTATTGCTTGCTATATATTACAGTTTGTGCAAATCATAATACAGAAATATATAAACTTGCATGTCTCACGGGTTTCTTTTGTAAATGTGGTAAGATAAAAAGCATTGAAAGCTGTTATTGCTGTCAATAAAAAGCTGTCCTTGGGGCTGGTTTTGTTTTGAAAACAAGAGTTATATTATTTACAGATATAATATTGTAATATCAAGTTGAGCTTATATATCTTAAAATTAATTTGATTAAATATGTGTATTTCTGTAGAAAAACCACATTTTAACCAAAATTTACATTATTTTATTGTAAGGGTTAAGCGTAGATATTTATTTTAATGAAGCACCTGATCATTTTTGGTGTCAAACATGTATGACGTTAATTGCCTATTACCTTTTAGGTACTTTTGACCAGTTGGCGTAATTAAAGTACATTTTAAAGATCTTTCCCCTTTGGTATTATTTCTAGCATACTTGAACCTTTACCATGCACTATGAGATAGTATTGCACAATTAAGTACATGAAAGAATTCTGATGAATTCAAAATATTCTATAGGTCAGCATCAAGCAGAAGAGGAGGAGACAACAGAACAATTACCCTGTCATTAATAGAACATGAAAGGGAATGATGGAGTCTAGACAAAAAAAAGGACAGAAGCTAATTTACGCCTTACTGTGATTAGAAATTGCTAAACATGAGGTGGTAGTAATGAACAGTTTTAACAAAATCATCTTCTTTAAATACAGCTTTTTATTTATGGAACACCTAGAAAATATGTTTCCTAATGAATTTAGCGACAAGTGTAATGCTTACTCAGGGTTGCCGACTTTTAAAAGCTTCCCTCCGGGAGATCCAGAAGGTTAGCCATTGATGCATGCAAGGGGCGGGGCTTAGCAGCGCAATTTATGCATAATCGCATCATTAATCCCCACCCCTTGACTATCGATTTCCTAGACATGGGGGTGGGGCTTAATGACGCAATTTGCGACATGAATTCCCTCCCTGTTCCTAGCACCACCAGTAAACTAGTGTTGCCAGGCAGGGAGGCAGGACTTGAATCCGTGTGGGAGATTTGCAGGCTCTCCCGGGAGAACTAACCAAATTTCTGGAGTCGGCAACTATATGCTTACTTAATTTTTGGGCCAAGAGGTAAGCAGTAATAAAGCCAAGTATGTACGACACTGTATAAATTAGGTACAAAGGTAAAATCACGTACATCTTTTTGATTTCACAGAGCTGCAACATGAATATTTGCTTGCATAGACATTTTTAAGCTAGGAACCGGATCCAGAGTTGTGCATGACAGGCCACTTACACATTCAGAATGTGTGCTTTCTGTGCACACATTAATGTGGCAATTACACATCAAAATGCACAGTAAGAAACCAATTCTGGTGACAGGGTGTGACCACCCGCCATGTGTACAGCTATGTCTGGTTTACAGGGGAAGGTAGGATTCAGGGCACAGAAAGCTTCTATATGCAAGTGGATTGCTCTACCCTTGTGCGAACGAAATATAGGATTGCACTTAGTATAAATTAGCCTCCTCTTCGGTAACTTACAAGCGATATGCATACTTTTTTTGTATCCGGTCCTAGGTTCTTAATATTTAAAGTATACTTGAATATTAGGAAGACTCCCTAAATAGTGGGCGATCTTCCTGACTCCCTGAAGCTTTTGGCAATATCTCTGATGCTAATTCAGTTAAAAAAAATCATTGTGGTATGATGACAGAGTTTAAAAATTGCATCAAGGCCTATGGAGATGGTCATTTTCATAGAGGCCAAGATGTAATTGAAGACTGGCAGCTAGCTTAAATAATATGACTTCAATAATAGAGACTGAAAAATACATTTTGGTCTCTTGATAATCAGTTTCAGTAACTCCTACATTTAGCTTTTCTATAAAGATGTAGAAGTCAGTGGAGCTCCAACGCAGTGCTCACAATAAGTACTAAGACGTTTTCCTTCTTCTGTCTTTAAGGAATTTGTCATCCCTTGGTTTTCTGCTGGAGTCTTGAGTACTTGTTAATTTTGGTTAATATTCACACACAATTGGATTGGTAAGGACTGGAGGTGCATGATACTCTAAATTATTTATGAATTAAGTATGATTTAAATTGGACTTTTGTTTTTAATATAATTCAGCCCAAATCTCTTACACTTGATTCAAAAGTGTGTGCTAGGATTAGAAAACAACCCTTTTTGGTACCATGACACTTGCGATTTCAGGAAATCCATATCTGTCCTGGTGCTAAATAGTGATGGAGGGCCGTACAGAGCAGGATGGGGAAGCTTTTATTGTTCTGTGCGTAGGGGAGGGATGATAAGGCTGCCCAAATGTATAATCCATATTTCAGCATCGCCCCCCATTTTATATGGGGACAGTGCAGAAAATTCAAGGTAGGGGTGAGCTGGCGTAACTACCATATGAGTGAGGGTAATGGTCCCCTTCGCTGGTGCAGTAGTTATGATGCATTGGGGGGTCCGGCATTGAACTTCTGGATCTAGTTCACGGACTCTATAACTGTTATCTATTGGTAAAACAAGAAACACAATTTACCCAGCGCTGATGATAAGCTGCAGCTATTACAGTTATACAGACTTTGGACTCGATCTAGACTTAAGAAGGAGCTTGAAATTAAGAGGAAAGATACTCCTGGGCTAATCCATGTTAATTGCAGGGAAGTCATATTTCATCTGTTGTAAACATTATCAGAGTTGAGAGGTGATGTTTCCTGTCCCAAGTCTAAATAACAGTGTAAAAGTAAAGCAGGTCAGTATCTGTGTGCAGTCAGCAATTCAAACATATATCCCTGCATGCAAAGAATACAATTACCTTGACTCCCCCTGAAATCAACATGTTTTTGCTCAGGAGAAACCTTCCTCTCTTATTTTCAAGCTCCTTCTTAAGTCTGGATACAGCCCTGTGTTCCCAGACATAAACATGGATATTAGGAGTGTATATGATAATCGCTACAGTGCTGCTTAAGTTAAATTTCAAAAGATAAAAAGTTACAAGGGAGTCCACCAGGTACTTTGATTTTCAGCCCTTTTAAAAGGCTTCACCCATTTTTTGTTCTTTGTAATACAATGTAGGCTCCAATTATATACATTAAAAGAAACAAAAGACGTAGGACTGGATTCACCCCCCCCTGCCCTGCTCCCGTTTTTAGGTACCTTATGGCACTTACGAGTGTTATAGGGTTACCTTATCTAACCGTGCAGAGTTTCCTTCTTAAATCCCCCCCCCTCCCACTTCTACCTAATCACTCCCCGAGTGATAAGGCCGCCTAACTAAACTATTCCGTGCGCTCTTTAAAGATACTTTTAAGTATATAACTGGTACGTATGCGTAGTAGGTCATTTACTAAATATACGCATCTAAGAAGCAAAGGCTTCTTAGGTGTGAATACGGGCAATTTATTGAATTTAAAAGACACAAAAGTGCAGTAACAGTGCAGAGATAAGCAAAAACGGACACTGGAACCTATAAGGAGTAATGTGCACCCAACAGTTGGAATAGGTCCCGGGAAAGGGTTAACATATGCTAGCTCAGAGAGAGAAGAGGCAGGGCAGCTGTCTAGACACACATTACCCACACCACACCTGGCAAACTCCTTTGTAACTTTTTTTTTTAGCTTTTGAACTTTAACTTAAGCAGTGATGTAGCGATTATCATATACACTGCTTCTAATAGTTATTTATATACGGTAACTTATTTATATATGTTAATACTTCTTGTTACCTAGAAAGGTGCTTTTTTCAATACAAAACTGCAGCCACATGTTCAAATAATATAGAGACCGTTTCAAATAAAACTAATACAGCCCTGTGACTTATGCTGTAAACATTCTAAATGATCCCATTGTGTCTAATTCCGACTGGTGAGAAATAATAGGAATCTTTATGAGCACAATGTTTTAATAAAACCCATTTGTTGCTGGGCTATATAAGGGAGAGCAAATGCACTTAACATCTGCCTAAGCCTAGGAGACTAACAAATTCACTGTTCATTTTATCTGTACTGGCACAAACACATTACTGTGCTACTGTCTTTAGAGTTCCTGAGCTTTTTTTTGGGAAGACAAATGGCTTGCTTCATAGTATCCCAGCTGTCAAAGGGGACTGTGAGTTTTATAAGAAGCGTCATGCACCTTTGCGTTAGGATTTACATAATCGTTCTCCAAACAGAACTATTATCTTGGATATATATGAGACCAGTGTGAAACACAGGATTCCAACTATGAATTACAGTTAGCAAAAAATTTTTTTATAAATTAGGCTCTCTCTACTCTAAACCTCTCCTCACTTATATCCATCCACGCTCCCTAATGTCCCCTCTGCTCTGCTAGTGACCGCTGCCTCACCTCCCACCTGATAACTTCCTCTCACTCCTGTATCCAAGGCTTCGCAGAGCTGCCCCTCTACACTGGAGCAACCTATCACAATCTATTAGGTTATCCAACACCTTCCAAGTCTTCGTATGCTCCCTCAAACCCACTTCTTCAGATTACCTTACCCCTCCTCCACCTATCCTATTTATCCTCCACCTCTTTATCCAGGGTTGCTGACTATTGAAAGCTTCCCTCTGGGAGAACCCGGAGGGAAGCCATAGACTGACTTGTGACATACAACACGGAACACAGAACAGGACACAGGAGCAAGGGGAAAACAAGGACTGACTGGACGGACGGGACTTACCGGGGCACGCACTCATGCAGGCAAACAGCGGTACCCCAAAAGGGGTGACAAAAACAGGCACACAGGAGAGAGCAAGGGTTAAACGACTGGAAATGACACTAGGGAGAGAGGAAGAGAGGGGATGGCTAACAAGCGGTTAATGGTTAGGAACTGGAGGGGCACTCAAGAAAGCAATGGAGGCAGAGCAACAAGACCAGAGAGCAAAAGATCAAAGTCTAGGGGCAAAGGGCAAGGACTCGCCAATCAGGATGTGAAAGATTGGACCAGCCCCCTGCAAGGATTGGAGAGAGAGAGAGCTGAGAAGAATTTACAGCGCCGTGCCCGGCGTGTGGAACAATGATGGCGTCCTGGCTGCCTAGCAACCAGGATGCAAGGCTGCAGATACGTGCTACAGTGCTACAGTAGAGGAGACAGACGGCACTTGTTCCCAGCGTCCCGGTGATTAAGGTCGGCTGTTACCCGTGTAGCTCGCGGCTGGTATCAAAGTATCAGAAGGAGGCAGCTGGTCATGAACGCCCTGACCCGACGCGTTTCGTCTCTAATTGACTTCGTCAGGGGGTGTGTTCAAGAGGCGTGTAAGAGTCCTTTTTATATGCAATGCCACCCATTACCAACGAGTGAATATCAAAGTATAATTTGCAAAAGAGACTATACATTGAAAGTGGTGCTAAGTAGAAAACAAAATATTAACTTCTTAAACCCAACATCACCAATTTAAACATTCAACAGGTTTAGAGCTTTTAGAACACCAAATTGCGCTGTCAGGCCTTACATTCAAATGTGCCTCTACCGCAAATAAATACAAATTGCATATAGAGAGTTACTCAGTACAGATCATAACAAATAAAGACATACATATTCAGTACAATTAATAAAAACAGTGAAAGGATTTCCTAAATAAAACAATTTTTCCAAATAAAACCACTGATTTAAATAAATACTAATTTGTTTTACTAAAAATAAATTGTCAACCTCAAATTACTAATTTTTTGATAATTTACCAGCCTATATACATAAAATGCTTTATTAATAATATACTATTTAAAAACGGGCATTCAGAGAAATTCCTCAAATGTATTAGACACTAACACAAATATATATATATATATATATATATATATATATATGCACATGCATACATATAAGGGTAGTATCCAATTACTAGATTAAATATATATGGAGAACTATTGTAAATTGTAATTAAATATATATGGAGAACTATTGTAAATTGTAATTTTTAAAGCACCATGTTGGCTAGAATAATCTAAGGAGAACGGCACTTCAATAGATAAAATAGTAACAATTTATTTAATTCGTAAAATAGACACCACGGTACTGGTTCCCACTAGGAGAGTTTTTTTTGTAAAGGTGTTTAATAAATCCTTGTGTTTTTCAATGGATAGTGTAACTTACAGTTAGTTATTGCAGTGTAATCCTAATACTTTGCCCTTCCCATTTTCCTAAAATACCCCACATATATTATATATTTTGCCATTCTCGTACCCGTAATATACCCCACATGTACTTTATATAGTGCGCCATGTGCAGACACCTTGTATATCCCACATGTAATACATGTGGGGTATATTAGGGGTCTGAAGATGGCTCACTATAAAAAGTACATGTGGGCTATATTAGGTTTTCCAGGAATGGCACACTCTAATTTATATGGGTTATATTATGGGTCTGGGAATGTCACAAATATATATATATAGTGTGACCTATCCGGAACCATTATATGCCCGACATTTTTATAGTATATGACGTTCCCAGACCTCTTAAATACACCACATATTCTTTATACAGTGTGCCATTTACTGACTCCAAGTATACCCCCTCTTGTATTAAATGTGGGATATATTAGGAGTCTGCACAGGGCACAATTTGTAAAAAAATATGTGGGGTATAAATACAGATAGTGAATCCCATATACATATAAACACACACATATACACACAGTGCATCCCATATACATACAGTACATACACACATACAGTGCATCCTATATACATATACACACACACACACACACAGTACACTCCAGATAAATACACACACTTGTATACCTGTTTACACTGAAGAGCCTGTAGTTAGCAACCCCACAGAGACAGGAAAGAGATCAGCTTACAGTTGCCAAGGAGCGTGATCAAGATGATGCCACAATCAAACAGGCAGCCAATCATGAGGCTGCCTTTGCCCCACTCAGCAACAAGCAGCCTTGCTTTGGCTGTCTGTTGCTCTGTAGCAACGGCTAGCACCACCCCCTGGCAACTGATCCTTCCTTTCCTATCTCCTTGCTGCCGATCATTGAGCAGCAGCTGCTGTGTCTCACTCATTGGCCTCATTCTGATCCTGTACTGCGGAGGCCTCTCAGGTGTAGTGGGTATACTAAGAAGCCTCCGCAGTACAGGACCTGCGCTGGGCCAATGATGGGGATGAAGCAGCTGCTGCTGATCTACTGTCATAAAAAAAGACATGTGCTGATGAGGCAGCCTCCATGCGGTCTCATGAGGGTTTCACAGCTCAGTGTCCTGGCTCCATCCTCCTATACACAGACATTCTCTATCTCACTTACTGCTTTTTTCTCTTCCGCACTCCCCTGTAATATCCCAGCAGTTTTACAATATGTAGATTGTATCTATTAAGATTTGGGGACAAAGGCCCAGATCCTGGGCTACGGCCGACAGGGGAATTACATACAGCGCGTACGTAATTCCCCTGTCTAGAAGGTTGTGCACATTCTTACGACGCCGTAAGTGTCGGTGAATGTAACTTACGTTACGTATGCCAGCTCTTACGAAAAGTGGGCTTTCCCCCCCACCCCATTACGCATGTCGTGTTTTCACCATGAAGGCGGTGATAGACATGCTAATGATGGGACGGGGCGGGGAAAGCCCCGTTACGATCAGTTATGCGGCCATAAGGCTGCATAAGAGATTGTAAAAGTTAGGGTAGGAATCTGGACACATAAGTTTTCATACCGACAGCGGGGAGTGCACGGGGCGTGCTCTTCCCACTACGATGCCGGCCGTACTGACCTCGGGCAGGCCGTAAGGCGCCCATAGGTCAGGATCTGTCCAAAAATTATGAAATTGCTGGTTTGGAAAAGTGTAGATGTTGTCCATAGCAACCAATCAGATGCTAGCTCTCACTTTCTTTTTAGATACTAGAGAATGTAAGCTAATATCTGATTGGTTGCTATTAGCAACATATCTACTTTTTCAAACCCACAGCTTAGTAAATCTGGGACCTAAACTTTGTACACACTTTATCCTGCTACTAGACACCACGGCGGCAGCAGCAAAAAAGGGCGTTTACAGAGGCCTCAAACTATCCCTTCGTTGTGGGTCTCCAGTTCTCCTTCCAGACAGAGAGCCGCCTGTTTTTCTTAGATGAATATGTCAGTGGTGGGGACCTAAACTCCCTAATAGCATCCCAAATTATATGTGAGGAACAGTCGGTATTTTATGCTGCTGGCACTCACTTTCCTGCATACCAGAGGCATAATTCACTGTGATATTAAGACGGAAAATGTTCTTCTGGATGCAGAAGGCCACATATGAGTGACTGATTATGAACTTTGCAAAGACAGGCTAGAATCTGGAGAAATGACTGGAATCATCTGTGGCACACCAGCATATATTGCCCTCGAAATGCTGCATAATGAACTATGGGACACCAGCGTAGACTGGTGGTCCCTGGGCAAAGGGAAACCAAAGGTGAAACCAACTGATGTCCTCTTTCAACAAATTGTGGGAAAGGAAGTAAAATTCCAGCATATTTCTCCACGGAAGCAATAAATATCATTCAAGCCTTTCTCCAAAAAGAGACAAAGGCTCGTCTTGGCTGCAACAAACAGTCCTTTGCTGATATAAAGACACATGCGTTCTTTAGAAATATTAACTGGAACCTGCTTGAAGAAAGAAAGAAAGAAGAAAGAAAAATGACTCCCCTTTCAAGCCCAACATTAGAAAGCACACAACAGATAAATGTATTCAGTTCACACCAATTGAAGCAGACTTCGGAAGATTGACCAATCAGAGTTTGAAAGCTTTGATTACGTCAGTCAGAAATGGCTTTAAAATCAACCCATATACTGTTGTCCATAAGTCGAGCCCTGTGAAGACTTAACCGCAATCTAGCATGGTAAGTACAGGCTTTTTTTTATTTATAAGTAAATAGAACAGTGCGAATGTCATTTTTTCTCTCAACAGTAATCTTTTTGTTAAAATAGTCATGAACACTCAGTACTGTAGCCCAAGCTTACTTACCCCTATGTTCCATGTACAGGACCTTCTCATATGAACACCTGACAGCAGTCGTCTCATCCTGAAGTTCAAGCTGCAGCTGCTGCAAAAGAGAAAATCCATCTCTCTCCAACTCCAGCAATTTATTCAACATCCAGCACATCAGAACTATCCAGACCATCAAACAATTATCTGCAATCAGGGACATGCAGTCAGACGCCCCAAGACCTGTGTCCCAACTACAACAGCAGACGCTGACCAGATTGTCTGCAGCAATAGCAATAGACAGTTCTGTTCTTAGTAATGGAATATGCATATAAATAAACCACCTATACAGAGCATGTGATGAAAAATATGGATTTGTGTTTTTTCTATTGTGTAAATCTAATATGAAAAAAATAATGTTTTTCGTTCCAATATATTTTCAGATTTTAGCTGAAATTCCCTAGTATGTAAAAAGAAAATGAGAGCTAGAATCTGATTGGTTGCTATAAGCAACATCTCCACTTTTCCAAACCTGCAGCTTAGTAAATCTGGCCCCAAATGTTAATAATAAATACAATCTATATGTGGTAAAACTGGTGGGAAATTCCAGGGGAGTGTGGAAGATAAACAAGCAGTAATTGAGATAGAGAAAGTCTGTTTATAGGAGGATGGAGCAGGTCACTGAGCTGGGGAAGCAGCCTGTTGTTGCAGCAGATGAAGGAGAAGGTGCAGTAGTGAAAAACACAATTTATGAGGATCCTGCTTATGACAGGAAACAGATACATTATAAAGAGCTTATTAACAGACTATTACCTAAAAACACAGCTGTGTTCACACACACACACACACACACACACACACTACACTCCAGATAAACACACACACTTGTGTACCTGTTCACATTTACAGTTGCAAGGGGGCGGTTCCAGACGATGCCACAAAGAAACAGGCAGCCAATCATGAGGCTACCTCTACCCCATTCAGCAACAGGCAGTCTCACGATTGGCCTAATTCTTATCCTGTACTGCGGAGACCTCTCAGGTGAAGTGGGTATACTGAGAGGTCTCCGCAGTACAGGACCCGCTCGGGACGCAACAGCTGCTGCTGATCTAATGTCATAACAAAAAAAAGATATGTGCTGATGAAGCAGCCTCCGCGTGGCCTCATGAGGGTACCGGAATACTGGGAAACTTCCCGGAATGGCCTATTGCCAATCTGCCCCTGAATAGGGGTATTAAAGAGGGGATAGTGGCAGGAAGTAATATAATGGATAGAACAATGGGAAGAGAGTTACAATTGAGGGAATTGGATGTAAAGGAGAGAGTGGGAGAGGGATATAATAAGGACAGCAGTGGCAGAGAAGGGTATAATAACGGGAGGAGTTGAGAAATGGGCATAGAAGGAACAGTGGCAAAGACCATCTTAATTGACCAGGAAAAGGGTATTTATACCTGCCGTGTATATTACTTTAACAAACTAATTTGAGCAACCTCTCTTTGGATTTTGTGTTTTAAAGTCTCTTTGAGATCACAGCTGTGAGGGAGTGTGGTCTCAGCTGAGCATTGGAGGCCTAGGGAGCCTCCATGAGGTATTTTATATATATATATATATATATATATATATATATATATATATATATATATATCTCTTTTTCTGCATACTTAAATAGTTTTTAGTAGTAGCGTTTGTTGCAGATTTGAGAAAAGGAAGTGCTATACTCTGAATATTTCCATTATTAATAACTAACAAAATATATTACAACAACCAATAACTGCCTTAATAATTTACTAATACAATATAATAGCCTTTGCCAAGTATCCTTCATAATCAAAAAGTGAGCTTATCTAAAACACAATAAAATTGGTAGTTCAGTTATAAATTAGTAAAGGCCATATTGTATTAGTTTGTTGTTATTCATATATTGTTTAACTTTTGTGCTGCTGCTGGTATTATGTTATGTTATATATGTCTTTCTTTAATTACATATATTCTTTTAAGTTACTACCAAAATGAAATGTAATGTGTGCAGGGGCCTCCATAAATTAGTTGCCCAGGGTCCCCCATAGACCTTAGTCCAGCTTGGAGGTATGTAGTGAAGTCAACAATTGAGTAATCTACAGCTATTTATTTGACATTAAAATATTTAGCTTCTCTAATATCTCTAACTCTTTAATATCTACTTGCCATATACATTTATGTACACAATTCAAGGATCACAAGTAAGTTGAGTGACAGCCAGAATAAAGAGCCATCATGAATATTTCATTCATTCATTAGCACAGTACCTTTTTATAATCTTATAAACATGCACCATATGGAAATCATCACTGTCTAGAGATTTTCCTCTCCCCCATTATATGTGGGGAACAGTTTTGATAACCTTGGATGGTATTCAATCTTTTGATTCATTTAATATCAATTATAAGATGTGTGGATATTAACAATTGTAGGGCTGCGATTTAAGCATATGTGCAATTGCTCTGCTAACTACACACCTACAATGGACTTCTGATAGCCATACCCTATCATAAGTTTTATGATTCCTGTAAACATAAAATGACTGTGGTTAAGAAGTCTGGATAGGTATGCAGAGCGCTGGCGCCTCCATTGGAAGCTGTCAGAAGTATTACATAGGATAAACTGCATTCAGAATAGGTAGCACTGAGGAGAAGTTTCATAAATAAAGGGTATGCAAGAATCAAGTCATAAATTAGGTTATATGTAATATGTATTGTGTATGTAAAAAAAACTATAGAGAGGACCATACCAATGATCATGCAGAGGTTAAGATGCCATCAGCTAAACACTTTTGTCAGCACAGAATAAGGGTATATTTAGTAAAGGTGTGGAAGACCTAATGATACAATTTTAAAATGCGATGAATTCTGTAGCTATAATTAGTAGAGGACATTAGGAGAATGACTATCGCACAGAATTTATCTGCTAGGCAATTTTAGGGCGAGGAAGCATTTCTCTAACCATTTACATTGATGGGTTCATTTTACCTTCTTCTGTGTTAAAGAATGCTGACAACCTTGCTAAATATTTCAATGAAAAACTGGCCTAACCTTAGGTAACCTTAAGAGTTCCTGTCACTTCAGCCTCTCGCTAATTCAAAACAACCACACTTAAAAAGTTGCTTCCAAAATCAAATGTGAATAAGAAATATACTGTGCCACATACAACGTAATTAAATACAATTTGTTGCTAATTGTTCATCTCTGTTGGGAATAGTTTTTCTCTACAAAAGAAACTCATATAAAACTCTGTAATACATGTTTAATAATATTTTTTTCTTTCTTTATATAGATAACCCCTGCCTTTCATGCACATGTTTCTTAACCAATAAACGGAGCAACAACCATTTAGTATAGGCCCTTAGTGGTTTAGTGTCCAAGCCAAGATTTATCCTTATATATGTATATATACATACATTATATTCCCCCCTCAATATCATATAGAGACCAGGGACCAGATTCACACCTAAGAAGCTGATGCTTAGGTGCCGAATTTAGCGCACAGGGCCACTGCGCATGTGTAGTCATGTAGACTAGGCAATTTACCTACGTGCTGCCTACGTGCTGCCTTTAAAAACCACACGTAGATTTTAAGGTAAGATGAGGCAGCCTCGAGAGTAAGTTATGTAAAGTGGGTTTGGGGAGGGATGTAAATTAGTATTCATTCTTTGTTTATTGAAATGCAAAGTTGTACAGCATACACATTAGACAATTAAGCACCATGTGTGAGTGCTATAGTTAAACACAACATCAGTATGAATAGACATTGTAGCAAAGTCTAACTTAGACAACTAGACATGAAATTCTTTCACAGTTATCGCATTACAGTGTGAGCACAACAAAATACCAAGAATATGACAGGAGGGACAGACAAGAAAAATGGAGGGAAAG
>WWET01000455.1:140221-150783 GCA_011038615.1 Limnodynastes dumerilii | reverse complement strand
ACAGTAGAAATATGGGGGGGAAGAGGTGGGGAATAGCCACGGCAGATTTACACTTTATAGAATCAAGGACTGGTTAGGAACGGGAGACCCCGAGGGCTGCATCAAGTCCACATAAAATATCCAAGAAGTCCATGTAGCCAGGTAATCTTGAAATTTGTCAGTAGTCGAAAGGATAATTTCAACCATTGACCGATAGAACTCAAGTCTCTTATACCATTCTTCCAGAGTGGGAACTGTTGTAGAGCGCCAGTGAACTGGGATAAGGGCTCTAGCAGCATTTCCCATATGCATTAATAATGTATGCCTAAAAGCGGATGGGCAACCAGGGGGTAGTTACAGGACCCAGAATTTAGGATCTGTGGGAACCTCTTGACCTACAACTTTCTGGGTGACCTGAATTATATTGTCCCAGAAATGGGAGATTTTAGAGCAGTCCCACCAGATTTGTGCCTCTGCTTGATTGCACCGCCAGCATTCTACAGGCACTTGGGGTAGAAAGGAGTGAAGAAGCTGTGGGGTTCTATACCACCTAGTCTGGATTTTAATCTGAGTCTCTATGACCGTGAGACTACGGGAGCAGACCGGAGTAGTTTGGAAGATACGGCTCCATTCTTTCTCTGTAGGGGGTTCTGTCAGATCCCGGTGCCATGCATCAACATATCTGGGGAGGCCTGAGAATTTGGTTGCCAGTAGCAATTTATTTGTCTCGGGAAGGGGGGGGCATAGTTGAAGCCAAGGTTTCAAAGGGTGTTAGCACTCTTTTATAGTGGACCCTATAGGGGGAGTTTGAGAGAAAGTGGCATAGTTGTGTGTAGGCCCATATTTTGGTGTTGGGTAGGGAGAATTTGGACTGCAAATCTGGAAAGGAGAGTACGGAGCCTTTATGTGGTAAATGATGTGCTCTAGTGAGGCCTAGTTCGGTCCATGTAGAGAGAGATCTGGGTTGTAAACCCGGGACAAAGTCTGGATTAAAGGTAAATGGAGTGAGAGGGGAGCGCTGAGAGCTGATGGAATCTCCTTCTCACATTTTTTCAGGCTTCCAGGGTTGGAGTTATGGTTGGGTGCATTACTTTAGGGAGGGAAGGAGGCCACGGGAGGAACTGCAGCGGTGTCTGTACAAAATGATCCTCAAGAACCACCCATTGCTTAGTAGAGGGGCGAGCCGACCAGTCCACGACTCTCTGTAAGACAGCTGCTGTGTGATAGGTAGAGAAACAAGGGGCCTGAAGATCTCCCAATTGTTTAGGGCGAAATAAAACATCTCGTCGACACCTAGGCCTCCCGCCACCCCATATGAAATTTGTTAGCAGGGATTGGGCCAATTTAAAGAATGAAGGGGGAAGAGCAATTGGGAGCATTTGAAATAAATAAAGGCATCTGGGTAGAATGCTAATTTTTATAACATTCAAACGGCCCAGCCACAAGAGTTTCCGCGAGGACCAGGACTGCAGGTCGGCCCGCACCTCTGTCAACAACGGAAGAAAATTCAGGTTGTATAACTTATAACAAGAGCTAGATAGTTTCACCCCCAAATATTTTATATGTGATGGTTTCCATGTAAAGTGAAACTGGTGTTCAATAGGTGTACGCGTAGTGTCGTCAACATGAATCCCCAGAGCGAGCGATTTAGAGCTGTTAATTTTGAAATTGGATAGTTCCCCAAACCGTGAGAACTCTTTCATCAGTGCAGGGAGGGTGGACAGTGGATCAGTGGCGAAGGTCAGCACATCGTTGGCAAACAGTGCCAGTTTAGTCTCTCGTTCACCCACCCTAATGCCCTTGATCTCCGAGTTTGCACGAACAGTACGGGCCAGGGCTTCAATGCAGAGTACAAAGACCAAGGGGGAGAGCGGAAACCCCTGCCGTGTGCCATTCGTGATATTGATTGTGTCAGAGAGAGTACTGTTGATGTGAAGCTTCGCAGAGGGGGATTTATATAGTGCCATTATCTTTTTAAGGAAGGGAGGACCCAGGCCCAGGCGTTCCAGCACTCCATACATGAAGTCCCATGCTACCCGATCAAACACCTTTTCGGCGTCCGTCGACAATATCACGAGGGGTACCCCACCAGAGAGTGCATAGTGAGTTAGGCTAATAGCTTTAGTTGTGTTGTCCCTGGCCTCACGGCCCAGGACAAAGCCAACTTGGTCACTGTGGATGATTTCTGGTAAGAAACCCTATTGCCTATTGGCGATAAGTTTGGCAAATAGTTTTAAATCTAAAGATATGGACTGATAGCTTTCACACCTGGCAGGGTCCTTACCCTCCTTGGGAATAAGGGAAATGTGCACCTCAAGCGATTGGTTGGAGAAGGGTGAGGAATCTGAGACTTTATTAAACGCCTGGAGGAGAACTGGAAGAAGAGGTGTCTGGAATGTCTTGTAAAAAGTGGCTGTGAATCCATCTGGGCCTGGGCTCTTCCCAGATGGGGAGGATTTAACAGCAGCCTCCAGTTCCAAAAGGGTGAATTCAGTGTCTCCCTATCCTCCTGGGAGAGTTGGGGGTAGTCACAGTCCCGTAAATAGTCAGCGATTTGAGTCTTACGGAGAGGTACGTCAGGAGTGGGAGATTGTGATTGGAGGTTATAAAGTTTTGAGTAGAACCAATGAAATGTTTTCGCAATGTCTTTGTCAAGTGTGAGTCTCTGTCCATGTTGATCTGTTATATGTGAAAGTAAGGGAGCGTTGCGCACACAGGGCCCTAGCGAGCATTTTCCCAGGCCTATTACCCCACTGGAAGAACCGATTCCTATACTTGAGATTTAGAAGTTTGTTAAGGGCTGCCCTAGTGTGTGTCAAATCTCGTAAGACTGTTGGGGAGAGGATATTCTTATGTCTTGATTCTAAGTCAATGATTTTAGTCAGGAGTTGCAGTCTCTGCGTCTCTTTTTGTTTTTTAAGATACGACCCCAGCTGGATGCAACGCCCCTGGATCACACATTTGAGTGCTTCCCAGACTATTACAGGGGAAGTATCCCTGTGGTGTTGTGAGTTATATAATCCGCAAGCATCTCCTCCAGCTGGGCTTTATGGTATGGGTCAGAAGGCGATCGTTGAACCGCCAGGTCCATTCTCTGGGGGGAGAGTCAAGAAGGGACAAAGTTACTAAGAGTGGGAAGTGATCCGTCCACGTCATTGGGTCAATGGTTGCAACCGTCAGGAGATGAAGATGGTTATGTCCAATCATTATATAGTCTATTCTTGTGTAGGAGTCGCATGCGTGGGAATAATAAGTATAATTTTTGTCGTCTGGATGAAGCAATCTCCATGTGTCAGTGAGTTGGGCATCATGGAATAGTCGTCTCATCTGCCTCTGGGCTTTGAGCGGGTGGCGTCCCGATGCGCATGACGAGTCAAGGTAGGGGTCAAGAATCCAGTTGAGGTCACCCCCAAAGATAACCACACCCTCTTTGTTCGTTTCCGTCTGGTCAAGCATTCTAGTCATGAAGGAGAGCTGGCCTGTGTTGGGGGCATATGCATTAACAAATGTGAAGGACTGATTACGGAATTTGCCCTTAATCAAAAGACCCCTACCATTACCTATTTTCACCACAACAGGCTCAGAGAGTGCAAATCGCTTTGAAAAGAGTACGGCCACCCCTTTTGACTTACTATCCGAGTTATTATTGAAAAAGGTCAGGGGGTAGTGTTTGTTTTTAAGAGGAGGGGCCGCCCCTTCCCTGAAATGTGTCTCTTGAATTAATGCCACAAGCGTAAACCTAAACAGGAAAAAAAGGAGGTGATCCAAAGTGTAAAGCGCTACATAGATTTGAGGAAAAACTGTGGAATCCTAAAGGTGAGCAATACTAAAAGCAGTGCTGGACGTCCGTATAGCCTACAATGTACTACACACTCCGTATTATGTTGGCACTGATAACCTGTATCACACACAATGTACACAAATGTATCAAAGTGTAAGTAGACATTATAAACCACTGAAGAAAAATTCCAATGTTCATAAGTCCTGACAACACTGGAATAATAGACACAAAGTGGCACTGTATATTGAGTCCACGGGTCACACTTTCTGTCAAAATATCCATTCAAATAATAGATAAGAAAGGGTGTGAGACTCACAAAGTTCGCAGAGATGTGATAAGCCTCTCCATGCCGAGAATTCTCCAAGATGTATTCAATGTCTCCGTGCTGTATATCGGTGCAAAGTGTGAGTTCCAAGCTCCACGCTGTGGGTATGATATGTCAGCGTCTCGTTCTGACCGCACTGTTCCTCTGGCCGATGCGGAAACAGGCGGTTAGAGCCTCACTCCCGTTCTTGGATCCAAGTGGCTGATTCAAACCCCAATTTGCGGGGTGATTACTGTGATACCGTGGAGAGGGAAAGAAGAGACCGCAAAAACATAGGATGATAACATTCAAGCAGGGAACAAATTTATTAAACCTCAATAAATATATACTCACAAACAAATAGTGACAATGGGCCTGATCCAGAGCTACGACCGCTAGCGAGCGTGCGCACATTGTAAGCGAAAATTTGTGAAAAAAACCGCACTACGCATGTGCTGTATGACAACTTACGGTCGACCGAAGGACATGAGCGTACAGCGAGCGAATGTTCAGCGTATTTTTCGCTCAAGGGGCGTGCGTTTTTTACAACGAGAGTCTGGACGCTGGAGTTACTACACAGAGGCGGGGATAGCCATTTAAATTGTACAGTATGGGCGTGCTAAGCCCAGTACGACCAGCGTATCGGTACGAAAATTCGCACGTACGCTGGAAAATCTTAGGGTAGGGTTCGCCCGCCGTAAGCAGTTACAATCAATGGGAGTGTTATGGGCGTGAAAGTTTTTACGCCCGGCCGTACGTTCGCTACGCTCGCGGGCGATTGCGGTCGTAGCTTTGGATCAGGCCCAATTACACAAAGTGTTTTGTCATAAAAAGCGTGTGATGATATTAACAGCTCATCAAACCGTTTCTTGACAGGGTTCAAATACATCCAATGATAGTGATCCTTAATACAATCACAAGATAATAAGCAAATTCCAATGCGTTTTGGATGTTCATGCATCCTTTCTCAAGGCTCATAACTCTAATATGCGTATCTCGGATTTAAATAGGATCTCCTCCATGGGCTAACTGTTTTAGATTGGACCTTCAATATTAGTAGGAGGGTTCCAACACACTTCGTCCAAATTGCATATAAGTAGTGTCATATAAATAAATACACAAAAATGCCTAAAAGACCCATCGCAATTATGTACTAATAAATACAATATAAACACTATAAAAATCCATCATTCTATATGAAATATTCTAAAATCAGATTAATAAAAGAATATAAATGCATATATAAGAACACATGATAAGATGTAATAATCAGTAAAATAATAAATATATAAGGGACCATTAATGTATATTTATATACAGACATAAAAATCTACTATAAAAACCATTTCACCTTGAATTCTGCATTGAGGCCAACAGGATGGAGGGATCCCATATTGTATATCCACTCCATCTCTCTCTTTGCAAGGGTACTGAGAGCATCGTAATTTCTCCATTTCGGTATGACCCTATCTATACCTATAGCCTTACAAATAGAGTTGACAGAACACTGATGATGTGACTTGAAATGGGCCGATAGATTGTGATTTAACACACCTTTCCTTATATTATCGAGGTGCTCAGATCACCTGATTTTTAAAGGACGGGTGGTCCTCCCTATGTACTGCCTCCCACACTGGCATTCTATAAGGTATACTACATTCTTAGAATGACAGGTGATGAAATGTTTGATGGGAAAAGACCTATTATTCTCTGTGGATTGAAAGGTGGTAACTTTAGAGGCCTGTGCAGTGTGAGTTCTACACATTGCACAGACACCACACCTATAGAATCCCTTTGAGCATATATTGGTGCCACCCTTAGCTATATCGTGTGTGCTATTTGTAAGGGATGTGGCCAGATTATTTGCCCTTGTATAAATAAAGGCCGGATATCTAGGTAAGTTATCTTTCAATAGGGGATCCTGAATCAAAATATTCCAATTTTTCTTTATAATTTTTTAAGTTCACGGTGGTCCCTGTGATATCTAGTAATAAAAGCCATCTGGTAGTTCGTATTACTATCCCGTGCAGTTTTTTGTTTTGGAAACAGGAGATCTTCCCTGTTAAGTTGCATAACCCTCTCTATGACTGAACCCATATCCTGTTCTTTGTACCCCTTTTCAATAAAATAATTTTTCATAATGCCAGCTTGTTCCCTAAAATCCAATGCCTCTGTGCAATTTCTTTTAAGTCGCTGGAATTGGCTTCTGGGTACCCCTTCATATCAAATCCCCCTAAAATAGGACATAGAGAACTACGAAGTAGACTAAGAACCGAAATTTAATCTCACTCTACCGTTACCAAGCTAGTAGGCATCCTCATGCAAATTAAACTATGCAATGTTAAGGAGACTAATATAGGTAGTAAGAAGTAGGTATAGTAAACAGCAGTCTCTAAGTATGCCAGTAAGAGGGTTTACCACCAAACGAAAATTCAGCTTTCTGTCTGTCTGTCTGTCTGTCTGTCTGTCTGTCTGTCTGTCTGTCTGTCTGTCTGTCTGTCTGTCTGTCTGTCTGTCTGTCTGTCTGTCTGTCTGTCTGTCTGTCTGTCTGTCTGTCTGTCTGTCTGTCTGTCTGTCTGTCTGTCTGTCTGTCTGTCTGTCTGTCTGTCTGTCTGTCTGTCTGTCTGTCTGTCTGTCTGTCTGTCTGTCTGTCTGTCTGTCTGTCTGTCTGTCTGTCTGTCTGTCTGTCTGTCTGTCTGTCTGTCTGTCTGTCTGTCTGTCTGTCTGTCTGTCTGTCTGTCTGTCTGTCTGTCTGTCTGTCTGTCTGTCTGTCTGTCTGTCTGTCTGTCTGTCTGTCTGTCTGTCTGTCTGTCTGTCTGTCTGTCTGTCTGTCTGTCTGTCTGTCTGTCTGTCTGTCTGTCTGTCTGTCTGTCTGTCTGTCTGTCTGTCTGTCTGTCTGTCTGATAGTTCTGAGGAAAACACAGGTTAGTTTGAGCAATATGTTAAGGATTCAGAATATTACTTGTGAATAAGCTCTAAGGTGGGAGGGAGGAGGATGTGTCTTACAGGATTGTGAAACGCACATGAACCACCATGATTTTCCCACAATGCACCTGGAAAGTGCGTGAGGACTCGTCAGGTACCTTCTGAAGCTTTCATAACGAGATTCGCTCTTGTTTATTTCTTATCAAATGGGTTACTACGACAATCAACATCCCCAAAAACATCCATTGAGGCAACAAAATGACCATATAATGGTGACGTTACTTTCCTGGTCACTGCTGCCAGTAACGAGCCCCTTTTTGGGACTTGTTATCTTATATTTGGTTATGACCAGGGATGCCAACTTTCTATTTCTTCCCTCCAGGAGATGCCAGAGGGAAGAAACAGATGCCCTATGGGGGTGGAGCTTAATGATGCCCATCCCCTGCCCATCAATACTACTATGAATAGAGATGGGCGGGGCTTGATGATGCAAATTATACCATCCCGGTCAATCCCTAACAACACTAGGAATTAGAGCATTGGGGGTGGGGCTTGAGCCCATGATTTGCATAAACTGACAGCCTCCAGCTCATTGCGGAACATTTTTTCCGGCTCTTCCAGGATACCGGAATAAATACACAAATTTCAGGAAGTCTCCCGGATATTCCGGGAGAGTCGGCAACCCTGGTTATGACAAGAGGAAAGGATGTGACCTCATAAGTGCCTGACGTCTCACTAATGCTGTTGCCGCAGCTGTAAACTAACGGTTTGCAGAACTTTTATTTTTTATTGATTTCTTTTTTTTTGTGGTTGTAAAAGTACCATTGTAGCCTTGTATTCCTGCAATAAGCGGGCATTCTAAAGGATGATTACCATGTCCTTGCTGCCACCGATGGTAAAAAAGACACCACGGTGCAGAATGAAAATGCATGAACTGAAGAAAATCTTCCCTTTATACATCAGCAGAAGCTCATGTGAGGCCTCCCCCCGAGAACCATCCAGGACGGGACAGGAATGAGCCTTTGGCCAGTCGAAGGGTTCGAGACAGACAGACAGACAGACAGTGCCTGCGAGACATCTCTCATTCTCTGCATTTCAGGCTGCATCAGATAACAATCAGGGCTCAAGGTGGAATATCCAGCAGCTATTTCTCTATGTTATGCAATAAGTGTCTGGGAAAAGCTGAATATTCTGAGAATATTTCGTTATGCGGGAAATAACAGGACAAGAAGCAGCATGCTGCCCAGGAGAGGCTACACAGCAGAACAGGACCTGACATGGTGCCAATCGTGCCAGCAACTCCATAGAGTGACACGTCCCTGACATGCAGACTGTGAGACATTACCCAAACTAAACGCTTAACCCAAGTGAGGTTAAACTCTCTTGGTGGGCTGGACCTAGTGATGTCACTCACCAGACTGTTAAGGGATTGGCCCATGGTTGGTAGAGGCGTGGCCTTTCTTCCTGTGGAATGTATATAGGTGACCCGGACAGTAAGGGGAGTGTCATTTTAATTTTGGACTCCCCATCCCCCCTCCCTTTGTAGATCAAAGTATTTTATGTTGTGATGGATTTTGAGCATTGGCGGAAAGAAGTTTTGTGTTATGTTTTATTATTGGACCAGATCCAGAACGCCATGTGTCAGCTGAGTTACACATGTGCATGAAAGATGTTACACAACGGATCTCCAGGTGAACTTAGCTCTGTACGTTTAGTGATCTGTGCAACCGGGCAGCGCATGTGGGTCAATTTTACAGGGTTGGTGTCTCCATTTCTGTGCATATCAGCGGTCGTACGAACCAGTGATCCGCACAGCGTCACTGCTGCCATCACCGCATGAGAGAAGGGAGTGACAGCGGAGTTCACCCCCCCCTTCCGTACGGACTAACAGTCCCCTGTGCATGCAGCAAATAATGGAGGTCAGTATCCGATCCATTGATATTATGTTGGGCGCAGGTGGTGGTTGAGTCAAGGTGACCCTGTCGATGTTTAGCACTTGAGCGTGTATAAGAATCAGCCATAGATTTGAGTCTCATCTTCATGGGTAGTCTTGTTGAACAGCATGGTCCGGAGGTGATTGTACAGCAGCTGCAGAGACGTCTCTCTGCACATGCTCAAACCTGAAGAACACGCAGTCACGGGCCAATCAGATGTGAGCGCCATGTGTTGTAGCGGCTTGCGTTCTGAGGGGTGTTGTAACGGAGGGAAGTGGTGGAGGAACGTTGCCAATACACAGTAAGGGGCGGGGCCCAAGCATGCGTCCCCCAATCCAGAGCCAATCACAGACGTAACAAAGGGCTGTTTACATTATCACGTTTACATCAGCCCCAGCTCATGTCTAAGGACCAGGGGGGACCTTCCTTGACCTATTTCACGCCCTTCCATTAGGATGTGACACTTCAAACACATTACAAAGGGTCAGAAATGGCGGCCGCTGTGTTATACCTGTGTCACATCATTTCTACAGGCAAGAAGAAAAATCTTAATTTTTTCATGTTTTTATGAAAAATGTTAATATATATTATGTTTGCTATTACAGTTACATTCCGACAGAGGCTATTGCACTCTTCAGAACCGTCCCTTCCAGTATACAATACACTGTACGACCCTACCGTTGTGAGCACTTTTGGATCGCACGCAGCCCCGCCCACTTTTACAAACGCATCTACGGAACGTACGCTGCGTTCACATTTCTGGATCGGGGCCAATGAGTCCTGATTGTGTCCACATACCAAAAAATAGGGCGTCATCACTCCCAGCAAATGTCCGTGTTGGGTCTGGATCCAGACTAAAGAAGGAGCTTGAAAGTAAGAGAGGAAAGTTACTCCTGGGCTAAACCATGTTGCTTGCAGGGGAGTCATATTTCATCCGTTGGAAACAGTATTAGAGTTGAGAGGTGATGTTTTCCAACCCAAGTGTAAATAACAGTGTGATAGTATCTGGTCAGTAGCTGGTCAGTATCTGTGTAATATAATAATAATATTAATAATAATAATAATAGTATAATAGTATTAGAGATGAAAGGTGATAAATAACAGTGTGATAGTAAAGCTGGTCAGTATCTGTGTGCAGTAAGCAATTCAAAAACATATCCCTGCATGCAAAGAACTCGTGCAATTAACTTGACTCCCCCTGAAATCAACATGGTTTTGCCCCAATTAACTTTCCTCTCTTAGGACCTGTTTAACACTTAAGAATCTTCTTAAAATAAGAACTTAAAGTCACCCCTGGGCAAAACCATGTTGTTTTCGGGGGGAGTCAAGTAAATTATATTCTTTGCATGCAGGAATACATCTTTGAATTGCTTACTGAAAACAGATACTGACCAGCTTTACTATCACACTGTTATTTAGACTTGGGCTGGGAAAATCACCTCTCAACACTAGTACTGTTTGCAACAGATGAAATATGACTCCCCTGCAATCAACATGGTTTAGCCCAGGAGTGACTTTAAGTTCTTATTCTTAAGTGTGAATCAGGTCCTTCAAACTCCTTCTGAAGTCTGGATCCAGCCCAGTGACTTATCTTTTATCTACCGCTGATACCTGTTGCTGGCGAGCTGAGGTAAGTATT
>WWET01000455.1:68601-84867 GCA_011038615.1 Limnodynastes dumerilii | reverse complement strand
ACCCTTGACAAAGCTGTATGGGCGAAACGCGCGTCGGGTGGTGTGGCCCGACAGCTCCTCCTATCCTGTGAATCTTGCCTGGAGTTTACCGACGGGAGTCTTTCTGTCTGCAGCTGTTGGATGTCCGTTTCCTTTCTTCAGGGGGAACGCTGCTCGATGTATAAGGTAGAGTAGGGAGAGATACCAACTCGGAAGAGTGAAGCGTGTCCTTGCGGGCACTAATCTTGTGGATGAGGGTCTCCTATTGATTCTAGCCTAGTGAGCAGCGCTTTTCCCACTGAGGACCTCTACATCTATTATCCTGCTTACAAGTACCACAGTATGTCTAAATTATGAATGGACATTAAGTGTAAACTTTTGCTCTGTTTTCTTGTTTGCAGAAAGCTATATGGTATACAGGATTTATGTTTTCATGAATTTTTTCGCCCCTCTTGGGCTTTTTTTGTTTTAATGATATAACTAATAAAGGAGGATTGTTTTAAAAAGGAAATAACGCTGTCACGTATATATTGAGAGTGCACCTAGTACACCTCTGAAGGGAATAAGCCAGGATTGGTATCTAATTCCCTATTGTGTGTTTTAAGACTTGCTTATAACCCCCTGACCATTATATTTACTCTTTTCTCATATTTATGCCACCTCCTACATGTCAGCTCCCCTGCTAATCTTATTACATCTTTTCCCCCTTACACACATCACTTTGTACATGACACTGCTACTTTAACTGACTCCTGCAGCCTGGCCAGCACCTCACACCATGTGACTGCATGAGTCACATGTCCTGTGATGTCAGAGGCTCCTCTCAGTGAAGGAGCTGTAGCCACAGACGGAGGTTTAGTCTGTGCTGTGGCTGCTCCCGCTTTTTATTTATTTATTTATTATTCAAGGGGGAGTACTGGGCAGCCAAAACCTCTCCCCTGCATGTGCCACTGATAAAGGCTCCACAACGGAGCCTCTGGAACTGTGTAAAATCAGGCACTCTTCAGAAAGACAGTGAGGACAGTGAACTGCCGCTGGGCCCCTCTGAACCACAAGGCCTGTCACAAGTGTCCCCCTAGTTTTCCCCCTGTCGCCGGGCCTGCCCTTAGCCCTTAAAGAGAGTAGATTTCTAGACCTTTGCAGCATAACTTATGTATTTAGTCCTGCAGAGAGCCATAACTAGGGTGTGTGTGTAATAGGATTGTGTATATGATTTTTCCTTTTAGCTTCTGGGGCTAATATTTCTAGCAACGGCTCTGTACTTGCCACTTGCATCCCACGTTTAATTTTCATTTAATTTAAGTACAGGCATAGGTTAATAGGAGACCACTATTGAAAACCAAAATTGAAAATTTGTGTCTTTTTAAACTTAATATGACATTGAAAGAAAGGGGCCTTTTTGTCTATTTTTTATGAAGGGGTGAAATGTTCACAGTGTCATGGAACTAAGTAATAACCCTAATTACTGCAACACAATAGTGTGTGTGTTAAAGGAAAAGCACCATTCACTGTCTGGCTCAATGCTTAGCTACAGCAAATGACTATTGGAAAAATGACTGTTTTGAATCTAGTTAACTAACTCATATATTGTATTCCCATTAGATACTTACTGTTAACATACAGATAGTTATATTAAACTGAATTAGGTGCACAACCAAAATCATAGTAAATAGTTTTCTAAGCTGACAATAAATAAGAAGCAGAAAACACACAAACATGTTATAATAATTACTAATTACTATTACCCTGGTATGTTTGTTTTAAATGATGTCATATATTATAAGTGAATCATTACAGATCAGAAAGGAATGGAATCTCAATAATTCTTGTCCTGAAAAGCAATCTACTGTTATATTGGATGAATATACCAAAGCTATTTATACATTTAAAAAAGCATATACATAACATATGTACAGTGTTTTTGTATTATAAGTGGATTCTCTCTGCTGACTTCATGAATGGTTATATATTCTTTCTATCACCTACAATTCTGAAGTTATGTCCTCCTAAATAGATGATATTTTAATATATGGCAGTGGTTCCCAAACTTTCTCAGTTCGAGGCACCCTTAGGGTCTCCATATATTTTTTCAAGGCACCCCTAAGACAAAAATAGAATAGAATACAATAGGAAATAGAAACATTCCGAGGCACAACGGTGAGAGTGTTGCGGCACCCCAGGGAGCAGCAGCGCACAGTTTGGGAACCACTGATATATGGCCTATTTAATAAGTGTTTAGGGAGGTGTCTCTAGGCCGCTTGTTGTGGAAGCATCAAGTGATCCTGGCAGTGCCTGAGTATCTCCACACATTTTCACATGTAGCATGTGAGTTGGTCCATCGGTTTGGGTGTGCTGCACATGAATTGTGCGACAAGTAGCTGTACAGTCTGTTACTTTAGTCTGCTGACTGCTGAGCTAACTGTGTTGGGTGTTTCTCCACCATCCCCTAAGGGAATCATGAGTGCTGTGAGTCTCTGCCTGCTTCTGATGGGACCGTGAACACTGCTGTGTTTATATGCCATCTTATGAGGGCTTCTTACAGGCTGGTCAAAGAGTTCTTGGCACATGAATTTTGCTGTTCCAATGATTTAAAGAGGACTAACAAACCACTGCACAAACTGCTACTTTTGAACAACGAACATTCAGGGCATCAGCAGACATACCAGACATACCATGATGTCTGTGACAAAGCATTTAGAAAAGTTCAATCTTTGAAAACATGAACGTGAAAGGGAGCCTGCAAAACATGGCAATGTTTAGGTCAAGCTTTGAGTCTCCCTGTTCATTTCCTAAACCACATTTACTAAGGCATGAAGATTTAAATGACTTTGTCCAGGATATGACCCTCTCTAAAAGGCAAGCAGAACTTTTGGGCACCAGATTAAAAAGTGTTTTTAAATTACCAAAGCCTAATCTCCATTTTTTTCTCTAGCGCTGTTAACAACACAATATATATTTTTATTGCTCATGTACGTAGTGTATTTACCCCGGCGTACCTCCGATGCACTCCGCTCGGCACTCCCCTTGGTCGTATTTACTTTTGGCTTACACTCAGCAAAACCTACCCTAACTTTTCTGAGCGTAACCGTGTGTGTCTGTAAACTCATTGCGTAGTTATGATGCTTAGCACGCCCATACTGTACGACTTAAATGCTTCACCCCGCCCTCGGTTCGTAATTACAGATTTCGTATGGCAGGCACGCCCCCCCGAGCATAAATACGAAGCTGTTACGATTAAGGCCCATACGCTCAGTTTCTCAGACCGTAACATGAGCGTAACATCTGCCCCGCGCATGCGCAGTAAGTACAAAAGGCCGTTTTTACGCTTACGCCAGGCGTAGAAACGCAAGCGGACGTAGGTCTGGATCAGGCCCGATCAGGGTAACTATGAGTGACATCTGCCACACGCATGTGCACACATGTAAAAACCCTTGTTGTTTGTTTTTTCTTACATATGTGTTCTCCAAAACAACATGCACTTTGCTGCTAACAATTGTATTGGACACATCATTATACATTTATTAGATCTCCCATCATGTGCCTCCAGCCCCCCTCAGTATTCCCCCATATGTGCTTCCAGCCCCCCCTCAGAAGCATAGTGGCTTTAGAGATTTTTTTTGCCCTTGAAGATGGATTTATCTTTTGCCACAATGGTGTCCATCGTGGACACACTTGAACACAGGTGCAAGACAGAGGATTATCTTCCATTCTTCGATTTTTCTAAAGTAAGCTTGATAGCTGTGCGATTGCATATCTGCGGTGACTTGAAAATCATCCGTCTTGCTTGGACTGCAATTCGATTTCACCAAGTATTGTTGTTTTCTGTGTGACTAAGACAACAGAGACTGTAAAAACCATTAGATTTGAAAGCAGTGGCCCAAACCAACCTCACTTTTTAGAGTGAAGAATATTGTCAGTGCCTCATTTGTTGATCCAGAGAAAGTCTATCTCTCCTTGCTCCATATAAAACTGGATATTGCAAAGAATTTCATCGAAGCACTGTATCAGAGTAAGCTTGCATTGCCTACTTAAGAAAGAAATCCCTGAGGGTCAGTAAGGCAAAACTCAAAGAGAGGTTCTTTGTAGGTCCTTAAATAAGAGAACTGATGGTTGATGGGCACTTCAGTGCTTAATTGTGCAGAAAAAGCTGCATGGGAGGCTCTCAAGAGCCTTTTCCAGGACTTAGGTAACCAAAAGGCAAACAACTACAAAAAGATAGAGACCAGGGGCCGGATTCACAACCCCGTAATTTTTAACATACATGCCTAATTTTACGATTCATGTACTACTATGCATGTGTAGTAACTATGATAAGCTATCTACATAGCGTTTCGCTACATATATTGCATACATGCGGTCGTTAAAGACTCACATTTTTAGTTTTATTACAGAAACCAGTTGTTGATGTTGCTATTACTGTAGAGATTAAGGGCCAGATTTACTAAACTGTGGGTTTGGAAAAGTGGAGCAACCAATCAGATTTTATCATACATTCTCTAGTATGTAAAAAAGAAAGTGAGAGCTAGAATCTGATTGGTTGCTATGAGCACCATCTCCACTTTTCCAAACCCGCAGCTTAGTAAATCTGGCCCTAAGTTTTGTTCGTTTGAGCAAATCTTTTTAGTTAAAGTAGCATCACACATGTATATTATGGGGCTGGTTTTAGAGTTGTGAATAATTTAGTATGCAAGTTTCATATATTTATGCTAATGAAGGTAGTTATATTAGTTCTATATTAGTTCTAGGTAGTTATAATAATGTGTAATCTCATTGGATGAAACCTGAATATAAAATATTGGTATAAACAAAACATTTAGAAGCTGATCCTGAGTATTTAATTGTAATTTGTAGTTAAATAGAGACAAACACACAAGAAACCCAGTTTTGTCCCTATTCCCAGCCATATGCAGTTTCTTAGAAAAACTAACCAGAATCCCTTGTATGTTGAGTGATCTTCATCATTAGTATTGATAGACATAGCTTATCTAGATTTTAGTAAGGCTTTTGACACAGCTCCACATAACAGACTATTAAATAATCTGGAAAATTTGGGATTGGACTCAAATATAGGTGCATAGATATGATCTTGGTTATAGGATATATAACAGAGGGTTGTAGTAAATGGAATTCCTTCTGGACATGGTAAGGTAACGAGTTCCTCAGGGATCTGTATTGGACCAGTGCTATTAATATCTTTATAGGTGATATTGCCTGTGGTATTGAGGGGGAAAATATGCCTTTTTACAGATGACACAAAGATATGTAACAGGATAGACATGCCTGGTGGGGTACACAAAATGAGTGATGATCTAGGTAGACTATTGAAATGGTCAAGAGTGTGGCAACTGCAGTTTAATGCCAAAAATGCACTTGGAGCCCAAAAGCTCAATATATCATTAAATTAAGGGTAAAATAGGGTTTAGGGTCACTATAGATTTCAATAAACAATTAGGCAGACTGGATAGGACATGTGTCTCTTATCTGCAGTCACTGTCTATGTTTCTATGGCCATAGTATGGTTTTTGTGTGTATCCAGATGGATATAGGCTGGTTGTTTGGCACTGGCTCATTGATTAAGTGCCATTACATGGATAGTGTTCATTTTTGTACAACAGTAGTTGTGTTAATTTCAAAATGGCCTGTAAGTGAGATTAATGCAGATATCTGAATATTTCATCATCTGGTAACCAACTGGCTTTCGTGACAATACCTTTTAGTGAAAACATCATTTCATTTTCAGTTTTTAATTGTTAAAACACATTATATATAACCCAGAAAAACTTAATTTGAATTCTTACTCGCAGCAGTAAAGAAATGTATGTAATTAGTGTCATTTTAATGTAACTGTGGGTAAGGAATTCATAAATATCTTACACTTGTATTTTACAGTAATGTGATTACACAGAAGGGGGTTAAGACACAGGGCCGAGGAATTGAGTTTCAGGATGAAGAAATGCCTGGGGAGGTGACTGTGAAATTGATGGTTTAGGAGGAGTTCAGTGATAAACACGAGCCTCGGTTTTACCATATAATCCTCAGGGGTGCAGTGCATTCCATGTGCTTATGTTTTTCTAAAAAAAAAAGTAAAACAGCTTTTCGGGAGAATTTCTCAGCGTAAAGATGTTCTCTGCATCCTTTTGCCTGAGGCACAAGCCAGGAAGGATATATCCATAACAAACCCAATAGCCTTTCACTGGTCCCTCAACTCCCCAGACACCGGAGATTTTTTTTCCTGCAGTGAGGGATGATGAAGGTGAAGAAATAATAGCTCGGCCTGAAGGCAGACTTAACACAGATGCACATTATTGCTGCCCATATTTATACTTAACACATCAAATTAAAATGAATAACAATATTTTGCAGAACCTAAATTACTTCACCTAGTGTTCATAAACATTCCCAAGGAATACAGGTTATTGATGGGTTTGGAAAAATAATGGAAACATATTATTCAGATACACATTCTTTGTACACATAAAACTTGGTTGGATTGGTGCTAGATGAAGTGAATAATGACTATCCAGGTATTAGTACATAAAATATTCAATACACAACAACAGGTATAGTGGGTGAACTTTTCTCATATTTCCCCCAATGCAATGAATTTGCTTCCTGGGGAAAGGCCTTCAATCAGTAAATACTTAAAGTTGCCAAAATGACAGCGACATGTTTCAGCACCCACAGCCTTGACTGGTTTTAATATGACCCTTGGAAATGACACTGTGTTTCTCTGTAGTAGTGTGATGGGTTATCTTTGTAAGTCTGCTGATAATGTACATAATGTACAAAATATACCTATATCACAGCACAAGTGTACAGCTGCTGTAATACTTCTTAAGCAGACTGCACAATGCTAAAGTATATCTTAAATAGAGCTACATTACTTGGTTTGGTAACAAGCCTCCACTACCACATATACTGGTGTGCACACAGGTAAGTGATAACAATTGCATACATTGCATGACCCGGACCCAAACGCAAAATAGAACAACACTTGTGTGCTGTAAAAATGAACATAAATAATGGAAGGTCTATAGGGGAGCTAGAAGCAGACAAATGCAGCTCTGCTTCCATAAGAAAGTATGGCAGGATGCATATGTACAAGTGCAGCCAAGCACAATGCATCTACAGTCACAGTTGCTGTATTCCGCACAGACATTATTATGTCAGGATTCGGCCCACTGTGTGTATTTATGTCTGCTTTTGTGTCTGGATCAGGATTAGCTGCATGAGCATTTCTTACTTTACATTGTACATTTCCCTCAACCCCTTACATTCCAGTAGTAACTTGCACAGGGCAAAAGAACTCAGAGATTTGCCCGCCATCAGGTGTAAGTTACCGTCTTGACTAGGTCCATCTTGATATTTAAATATTTTTTTTTTTAATCCCATCTTCCAAGCAGACGATTTTGTTGTATAACATTCAAATAGTGTTTTGTTTATTCTTACATTTTGTGGTGTGTTTGATGTAAGAGCTCCTATGTCTATTCTCAGCATATCAGATGAAGGCGTGGCCTGACTCAGACCCTCCAACATGACCCATTTCATTAGGTACAATTTAATCTGCTCCTGATCTTCCAACTGTTACACTGATCTGGTTTAAATGAACTAACTGATATTTTAAAAACTATTTGCCTCTTCAACAAAGGTGGTTACCATATTAACTGACAGTGGGAAGATCAGGAAAAGAGGATTTTGTACCTAATGGAATGGGTCAAGTTGGAGAGTATGCTGACTTCCATGCTGACTAGACGTGCCTGGAAGATATCCTGGAGGATTTTACAGCTTTAGCAACTTTGTGACTCCTTTTACCTGCCTCACTACCCGCAAGAGTGTCCTACTCTTTTGTACAAATACCTGGCAGGCAGCGACTCCTGCTCTTTGGTTAAAGAGCCGTGCCACCCATAGGCAGAGGGCCTGCTTTGAAAGAGCACCTTTTTATTATGGACGACCTTGTCCTGGACCCCAAATTGAACAGATATAACTCTTTGGATCCTCGCCCTCCAACTTAAGAGAACATACTGTGGCACTATGTGAACTTCTACTAGAGTTCAATCTCTTTGATGTTTGGGGAGGTCTCAATCCTGGAGAAAGAAATTATAATTTTTTTTTGGCTCCTTGTAACATCTACTCCCGTATAGATTTATTCCTAACAGATAAATGGTCACTATTATATTCAACAGTCTATATCTGTAAACATCGGCCTGGATTCACAACGTAATCTACGTATCGTTTCGTTATGTAGATTGCATATATGCGGTCTTTAAAGACTGCATATACGCAATCTACATAATGAAACGATACCTGGATTATGTAAAATAGTTACTACGCATGCGTAGTAGCTACTATCGGGAAATTAAGGACGTATGTGGAAGACGTACAGGGTTTTGAATCCGGTCCTTCTTTATTAAAGTATAATCAAACAATGCATCAGTGGTGTGGACTTGGGACTCCCAGAAAATCAAGGTTCCTCTTGGCCCAGTCTCCCTCTAAAACTGCTATTTCTGAAGCTCTATCTGATTATCTTCAACATACCAATCCCACTAACCCCTGGTGTGCTCTTAAGGCTCTCTAGACACCTAAATTCCCATATTTATGCAGAGCTTTTGACTAAACTATCTAGAATAAAAGATCTTTATAAAACTAACCCCTCAATTCTACTTGAGGAATTAGATGAAAATCAGAAAGATTTGCTAAGAAGATTGGCAGTTCAAATCCAAGCCTCTTTTGCCTGTCTTAAACACTGTTTCTAATCTTCTGACAATAAAGCCAGCAGTATGTTAGCCTTTCTAACCAGTTTGCTGAATATTATTCCCATCTCTATAATTTACACAGCAATAAGTCTGTATTTCAGCCAATCCCTAACTTGTTTCCTTTATGGAGGGTCTTGAATTACCAAACTTGTCTGAGGAGGGCCTACTATTATTGAACTCCCCTTGGTCATTACAAGAGGTAATTTCTGTTATAAAATCTCTTATCTACTGATCCCTTCCTTGAGAAACTAAGGTTTGGGTAGATCTTGGAACTTCTAAAGAGTCATTTTTCCCGTTTGTGGATTTATTATCGGCACCACTAATGTCTTTAGAAACCCCTCCCCTACTTAGCATTGTTTATTGTGTTAAAGCTTTGGAAAATTGTGTGGTTCCCTTCAGATTATTTTTACTCTTATCCAGTAACATTTCCCTAGATGCATTATCCAGTTTGATTCCGGGCACATCAAATCTTCCAAGCACATCAAAGCTTCACAGCAAAGTAGATGGGGCATAACCACACTTCAGCTTATCGTTTAGGCCTCTTAACTAGTCTGTTCCCACAGATCCAAGCTGTGTTTGAACTTCCGCTATCTGAACATTATAGTTACCTCTAAATGGTACAGTGGTGATGCATTAGGCGCAGAGATGGTCCTATTACCCTCCCTCCTAAACCTTATTTCTCAAGATTAACTGGACCCTCTGAGAGGGGACAATCTCATTTTGGTATATAAAGTTTGCTCAAAATCCCCAAATTAGCAGTATAACTGGCATGGGAAAGGAATTTTGAAATCCTGCTGTCTGATTCACAATGAGAACATATTTTTAACCTGGATCTTAAGGAATAGGGCTGCATAGACAATACTGAAAGGCAACTTTGTCTACTTCACCACTTCACCATATTCCAGATCGCTTACATTAAATTTGTCCTTCCCTTCTTAACCTTTTATTGGCATTTATTGGGGTAAATTGGTGATATTTTTCATACGTTTCAGATTTGCAAGATTGCAACCAGCCTTAGCAGGACATTACTAAATTATAGAAACATAGATAGAAACATAGGGGTAGATCCAGACCTACGCGCTGGATACGTTACATAGCGTAGCCTATTCCTTCTAAGCACTCCCCTTGCATGTATGTACTTTGGGTTTTTTATGCCTCAAGAACCCTACCTTAACTTTACACAGCGTAAGTACTGACGTACATATAGGCCTCACGTACTTATGAGCCTTAGCACGCCCATACTGTACGAATTAAATGCCTCACCCCGCCTCCGAAGCGTAATACAGGTGTCGTATGGCTGGCACATCCCTTCATCCCCTTCATTCTTAGTTACACTGTTGATACATGACTGACCCTTATTCTCTGAGTTACGTGGCGTAACATCTGCCCGCGCTTGCGCAGTAAATACTAATGATTTTACGTTAGTGGCTACCGTAAAATCGCACGCGTACGTAGCTGTGGATCTGGCCCATAGATAGAAACATAGAAAGTGAAGGCAGATAAGAGCCACATGGCCCATCCAGCCTGTCCAGTTGTTTATTTAAAACTATACAGACCCTAAACCCTATTTACTGTCAATTTAGTTTGAGATTTAGAATATTCTTATATTTATCCCAAGCATGTTTAAACTGTTCTACTGTGTTAGCCTCAACCACCTCAGATGGGAGGCTATTCCACTTATCTATCACCCTTCAGTGAAGTAATTTTACTGCACATTTCCACTAAATCTACCATTCTCCAGTTTATATTCATGTCCTCGTGTTCTATTACACCTCTTCCTTTGAAAAATGCCACCCTCCTCTAGCCGGTCATAACCCTTGATATATTTGAAAGCTGCTAAATCCCCTTCTCCCTTCTGCTCCAAGGTTTATTTCCTCCATGTTCCTCCATGTTTAGTTCCTCTAGCTTTTTTTGGTATAATTTGTGACACATCGCTGCGAGTCCCCGCAGCGATGTCTCTCATTATGTCTCTATTTCGAATGAGAGACATTTCTGATTTTTTTTATGAATGGATTAGTGACTGACTAAATAATTCTAAGTTTTTTTTGTATCCTCGGATGTATCCAATCTGGTCCCATTGATTTGTCCACTTTCAGCTTTAAAAGTTCTTTTAATACCTGCTCCTCAGTGAAAGTAGTAGTACTTGCCCCCATTGTGCTTATAGCCTTCCCATTTAAAAGTGGTCCCTGCCCCTCTCTTTCTTTTGTGATTATTGAACAGAAATACTTGTTAAGATGATCTGCCATAGTCCTTTCACCCTCAACAAGAATCCCACTCTCCATTTTGAGCCTTACCATACCCTCTTTAGTTTTTCGACTTTAATTTATATACCTAAATAAGGTCCTTTCCCCTTTCGTGCCAAGTGGGACAGTTTTTCCTCAGTTTGTGCATTTGCTGCCCTGATAACCTTTTTAGCCTCCTTCTGCTTTACAAAATACTTTTCCCTATCATCATTATTTTGAGTTTGCTTATAATTCCAAAGGGCCCTCTTTTTTGCTTTCACTATAGTTGCTACCTCTTTTGTAAACCACACTGGCTTTGTTTTTCTGGGGTTTTTCCTAACCTTTCTTATACAAAGTTCTGTTACTGTTAATAATGCATTTTAAAAATTTCCTCACTGCTCCTGTACTCCTTTCATGTGCCTAACCTCTGCCAAAGAATCACTTACACATATCCTCATTTCCACAAAATCTGCCTTCCTAAAGTTTAGCACCCTTGTCTTAGTGTGGCCCGTGTCTCTCTCAGTCGTTATATTAAACCATACTGTTTGATGATCATTGGATCCTAGGTTCTCACCCACACTTACTTCTAAGATTATGTCACCATATGTAAGCACCAAATCTAAGATGACCTCTTTGCGAGTGGGCTCTTTCACCAGTTGCGTAAGGGACACTCTCTGTAATTAATTAAAAATGTTGCCACTGCAAGTGGAGCTTCACCACAGTTTACATTAGGTAGATTAAAATCTCTCATGATTATTACCTCCCCTGTTAATGCCATTTTAGCAATGTCTTGCAATAGGACATTGTCCATTTCCTTACCTTGCCCCGGTGGCCTATATATCACCCCAGTACAAAGAATAACCCCCTGGGTTTCTATGGTTACCCAAAGTGCCTAAGTTTTTTCTCCAATACTCCCTAATAAAGTTGAATTTAACCCTTCCTTAACATTCATTAATATGCCAATTTTTACTATTCTATCCTTCCTAAATAAATTATAACGCGGTATAGCTAGGTCCCAGTCATGATTTTCATGATTCCGTGATTCCCACAATATCCAGATTATCCGTTGACATTGTTGAAATTAGTTCAGGGATTTTATTTCCTAAGCTCCTAGCATTTGCACACATTGCTCTCAGAGGTTACATTATGAGTCTCCTATTCTTCAGTTTATTATTATTGCTAGATATGTTTATATTGCATTTTATATTTTCTTTTCCATTAATTGCTGTGGCTATGCTATCTGTAATTATTGACTGGCTATACAACAGTTCTTGGTTGGGGGAGCAGCTATTTTTATTATTTATATCATTGCCCCCCCCCCCTCTCCTCTGGTTTCTAATAAAATATTCAAACTGCTCACTTAGAATATTTGTACCGTATTCAGACTACCAGACGTATAACATATACATAGGGAGTTTAGCGTTTCTTACTACTGCGAATGCACAGTAAACTTTTTACGTAATCTACGTATCTTTTCCTAGATATGGGTTCTTAAAGAAACAATATATGTTCCCTATTCTACTAAAACTTCATCTACTTTAATGAAATAGTTTAGATGGGCCGAATCTAAACAATATTCTACTTCTATTCTACTATTATTCATCTATTAGGTTTGAGTCTCCGGAGAGCCCTATTACTAGCTGAATGGCCTGAAGGGTCTCCACTCCTAGCTATGTCTTGGGTATACTCCTCTACAATGGAAAATGTTTATTGTCCAAAGTATTTGTCTTTAATCCCTGTCACTGGGAAATCCCTAATTCACCCTTTCCCCCTTTCCTTTTTTGGGGAGGTACTTTTTCTTATTCCAAATGACACTGGGTTTTCTTCATGATCACCTATCGCACTGAGGTCATACATGCAATATAATTTTTATTCAATATCCTTTCTTCCATTTTTTCTCTTCTTTACCCAATTCTGTTTGAAAATGTAATAAAACTTAAAGGTTTAAAAAACAAAATAGCATATATCTTAGCATAGCAATGCAGGTGTTGCCCCTAGAGCCATTAAAACATATATAATACAATTTAATACTTTTTATTTTAGAAAACGATTAACATAGCTCTGAATCCTCTCTTCTTGTTTGAAATATTTGTTTTGATTTTAAGTCAGTGCATTGTGGATGAGATCAATGTAGTAGTTAAACCTCTAACAAGCTCAGTTGTCGTATAATTGTTAAAATGTATTTTCCCAGCATGCTTAATACATTTTCAGCTTTTCCCCATTGTAGAAACAGACACATTGCTGTAAAGGAGGCAAAATACTGCAGTGTACACACAGATTATTTTCTGTGGGCATTACAGCATGAAACAGAGTGAAGAGTTGTAGAGATAAAGCTGCTTCTTCTAAATACAAGGCTTAAGCTACATATAATGTCCATCTAACTACTCATAATCATAGTTGCCAACTCTCCCTGAATATCAGGGAGACTCCCTGAAGATTGGGTGATCTCCCTGACTCCCTGAAGTGTTTGGTAATCTCCCTGATTTTAATTTCATCCATTAATGTCTATGGAGATGACCAATTTCATGGAGGCCAAGATGTAATGAAGGAATCTTGTTAATCAGCTATAGCGTCACTTTTAGCTTTTCTATAAAGATAGTAATGAAAGTATTCACTGACAATTTAATAATCAATAAATACTGACATTTTTATTATAAAATAGTTTTCCTGGCAGTCCTAGATACACCCATGGGTGGAGCTATTCACAGGACACACCTCTTTGGTGCTACAGGACACACCCCTTTGGTGCAGCACCTTGATAGTGCTCCTACAATCTCCCTGATATTCATTTGCAAAAGTAGGCAACCATGCTCATAATGGGCTGGATCCAGACTTAAGTAAGTGCTTGAAATTAGTTAGTCCTGGGTTAAACCATGTTGATTGCAGGTAAAGCCAAGTTAATTGTATTCTTTGCATGCAGGGATATATCTTTGAATTCAATACAGCACTTGAGGAAAGGAAAAGACTTCTGGTGCAGAACAGACGGCTCAGGATTCCTCTTTCCGGATCCTCCACTCCAGTCTCTCCACCTGGCACTCAGAAAGAAACAGAACTCCTCTGATGCAGATCACAAAGACTTCAGGGCTATCTGAAACTATCCTCCTTATGAAGCCAATCATAATAAAAGCATAGCAGAAGCTGCACTGTGGCAGAGAGCAGGGGATTTGTGTTTATCAAGGGTCCATTTACCAGTTTCAATGCAGAGAGTGCTGTTTAAGTAATCGAGCCACAGTGAGCCTGGACAATTCACCCCCAACATTTACCAATATTTACCCCTCCTACAAGGTCCCGCGATCGTCTGCGGGTCTTTAGCTGGAAGTGTTCGGTCCTGCTCGTAGTTCAAAATTTTTAAGTCCCAAAAGTTTGCTTCAGTGCACAAGCGCCGGGACTTTAACTTCAGTGAGAAGGAAGATTCTTGCAGCCAAGCCCGTCCCCACCATTAGGGGCTCTAGTGAACACCTGGCCTCTGGTTAGACTCCTCGCCTCAGTACGGCGGGTCGCTGCACTACGTCCCCCGAAGCCGTTTGACACGTGCAGCAGGACCGCTGCGGTCAACGCAGGCAACTGACATCCTTTACCTCTCCACTGCCTTACACCAAGACGTCCATTGGATGAGTGAATTCTCCCTATCTCTCTCCCCACCCAGCTGTGGTAATTGCGCTAGGCGCAATCTCTCCTCTTTGCTTTTCCTCTGGTCCTTCCCGCTCCGGGACATACCAGCCTCGCCTACTAACAGACCAGAAGCCACGGAGCCCGGACACATCAACTTTAAACATGCTAAGCATAGCCAAGACGCCTGAAGGGTGAGTGCTTCTGCCTACTACCTATATGCTTAGCCATCAGTAATGCACTAGGTGCTGCTTGTCTTGTTTTTTCTGTTTTCTCAACGCCATCTCTCAAACACCACCGGGCAAAGCTGATCTATGAAGCATATCTGCTGATCTCCCATAGACTTCTATAGGCTTTTGTGACCGTGTGATTGGATTTCTTGATCCATTATTGATTTTGGAATGTTTTTTTCCCACGCTGGCAGAGGGTAAGTATACTCCAATAACAGTAGAACTGTCATTAGCACCGGGATGTCCTGCATGCAGGACATAGTTTGCGTTGTCTCTATAGGGTTTTTTTTTCCAAGGCCACCTTACCCCCCCAGATTAAATTAAAAGACTGGACCCCCATCAGAGCCGGTAAGTGTATTTTTATTTATTTTTGGGCCATCTTATGGGGATTTTTGATCAATTTATTTGAGGACACTACAAGGATTTTGGCCAATACGGTGACAATGATGTTGGGCATTTTGTTAATATTTTTATTTTTGAGGGGCACATGTGCCTATTTTTATTCTTTTTTTTATGTGGGCAGTGTATTTATTTTTTTCAAGAAAGGGACAGGGAATTCACACTATTTTATTACTTTATATTTTTTGGGGGCATGTGGACGTTTAAAAAGTATTTTTCAGAGGGCACAGTATGGTCTTTTTTTTTTAAGGAATGAGCATGTCACACTATTTGGCGCTGCGGGCACTGGATAGCAGGGCATGCTTCCGATAGTATTCTACTACTGCAAGCATGCCTTGTCAATCATGGGCAAGCTAGCGCTCGTACTTTATTTATTTATTTACATAGGTTGTGACGGCGGGGCAGGCGGGGGAACAGGTTAATTTTTTACTAAAACTCAATTTTTTTTTAACTAACTTACTTTTTTTTCAGCTCCGGTGAGCTGCGCCTACACTTACACCATCCCTGAGATAGTGTAAGCGTAAGCCTTGTTAAGCAGCCACCAGACTGCCATGTACGCAGTATTTAAATAAGAAAAACTCCCCTTTTCTCATTTAAGTATCGTGCAACAACCCTTTTTCCACACAGATTTGTATGTCGGCGGATACACTAAACCACGCCAGCAATACGACTTCCTTGCACTTTTTGGGCAAAAACGCTGCGTATCTGTGTGATTTTCACTCTGAAGCAGCATGCAGCATGGGAAATCACAATTTCCATCGTGAGACTTTGGCCATTTCCCACGCTGGCAGAGGGTATATATATGACCCAATGCCAGGCAACCTGTCATTAGCGCCGGGGATGTCCTGCTTGCAGGACATAGTAAGCGGCGCTCCAATAGGGTTTTTTGTTTTGCCAAGAACACCCCATCGGATTAAAAGCTTAGAAGACTGGACCGGAACCCCCATCAGAACAGGTAAGGTTCTTTTTATTTATTTAATAGACACTTTTTGGGGAATTTTTTTATATTTTACATTTTGGTAAAGGGGATTTATATGTCACGATTTTACTGTATATTTAATGTAAATTGGGGCA
>WWET01000455.1:49394-63232 GCA_011038615.1 Limnodynastes dumerilii | reverse complement strand
GTTCCTCAGTAAAAGTAGTAGTAATTGCCCCCACTGTATTAACAGTCTTCCCATTCAAAAGTGGACCCTTCCCCTTCTTTTGTTTTGTGAATATTGAACAGAAATACTTGTGAAGATGATCTGCCATAGCCCTTTCACCCTCAACAAGACTCCCACTCTCCAAGACTTACCATTCTTTTGTGAATATTGAACAGAAATACTTGTGAAGATGATCTGCCATAGCCCTTTCACCCTCAACAAGACTCCCACTCTCCATTTTGAGACTTACCATACCCTCTTTAGTTTTTCAACTTTCATTTATATACCTAAATAAGTTCCTTTCCCCTTTTCGTACCAAGTGGGCCAGTTTTTCCTCAGTTTGTGCATTTGCTGCCCTGATAACCTTTTTAGCCTCCTTCTGCTTTGCAAAATACTTCTCCCCATCATCTTTATTTTGAGTTTGCTTATAATTCCAAAGGGCCCTCTTTTTTGCTTTCACTACAGTTGCTACCTCTTTTGTAAACCACATTGGCTTTGTTTTTCTGGGGTTTTTCCTAACCTTTCTTATACAAAGTTCTGTTACTGTTAATAATGCATTTATAAAATTTCCTCACTGCTCCTGTACTCTCTTGTACTGTACTTTACTTTCATGTGCCTCACCTCTGCCAAAGAATCACTTACACATATCCTCATTTCCACAAAATTTGCCTTCCTAAAGTTTAGCACCCTCTCTCTCTCAGTCATTGTATTAAACCATATTGTTTAATGATCATTGGATCCTAGGTTCTCACACACACACACTTCTAAGATTCTGTCACCATTTGTAAGCACCAAATCTAAGATGACCTCTTTGCGAGTGGGCTCTCTCACCAGTTGCTTAAGGGACACTCCTTGTAATTAATTTAAAATGCCCCCACTGCTGGTGGAGCTTGCTGAAGACTCACCACAGTTTACATTAGGTAGATTAAAATCTCCCATGATTATTACCTTCCGTGTTAATGCCATTTTAGCAATGTCTTGCAATAGGACATTGTCCATTTCCTTACCTTGCCATAGTGGCCTATATATCACTCCAGTACAAAGAATAACCCCCTGGGTTTCTATGGTTACCCAAAGTGCCTAAGTTTTTTTCTCCAATAATCCCTATTAAAGTTGAATTTAACCCTTCCTTAACATTCATTAATACTCCTCCTCCAATTTTTACTATTCTATCCTTCCTAAATAAATTATAACCCGGTATAGCTAGGTCCCAGTCATGATTTTCATTGCACCATGATTCCGTGATTCCCACAATATCCAGATTATCCATTGACATTAATGAAATTAGTTCAGGGATTTTATTTCCTAAACTCCTAGCATTTGCACACATTGCTCTGAGAGGTTGCATTATGAATCTCCTATTCTTCAGTTTATTATTATTGCTAGATATGTTTATATTGCATTTTATATTTTATTTTCCATTAATTGCTGTGACTATGCTATCTGTCATTATTGACTGGCTATACAACAGTTCTTGGTTGGGGGAGCAGCTATTTTTATTATTTATATCACTGCCCCCCTCTCCTAGTTTAAATGGTTACTAATAAAATCTTAAAACTGCTCGCTTAGAATATTTGTACCATATTCAGACTACCGGACGTATAACATATATGTCCAGAGTTTAGCGTTTCTTACTACTGTGCATGCATAGTAAACTTTTTACGTAATCTACTTATCTTTTCCTTACGTAGATTGCGTATATGCGTTCTTAAAGAAACAATAGATGTTCCCTATTCTAATAAAACTTCATCTATTTTAATTAAATAGTTTAGATGGGCCGAATCTAAATAATGACAAAAAAAGGGGAAAGGAGGGGGAGGGGAGGGGGAGGGAAAAGGAGGATAAGTACCGCACAAACAATGATATTGAGTATAGTGCAAAACTAATTATTGGGATTGACCAATTAAATTTGCCCTGTATTTAAAAATATATGAGGGTGCTATCATGTGGCAATATTGATAAAGAAGAGATAGGTCCACGTTGGTCACCCTAGAGGGTGTTAGCTCATTAGACAAAAAAGGGCCACATTTAAGGATGCACACCTCATAAGTTACTGTTTTTTTAACTGCATTCAGGTTACAAGGATGTTGAATTTATTGTACAGTGGTCGGAAAGGATGCAGTCTGTATTGTATGGTGGCCTGTATGGTATAGCGGTCAATGGATAATGTCGGTAAGGGATGTGTCCCTAAGATATATGGTCTGTATTGTGTGGCAGTGTTTAGGATGAACTGGGAATTGTATAGCGGAGACTAGGGCGGCGTCTGTATTGTGTAGTAGTAACTATGATTTGCTTTCTTTTATTGTGGTTACAAGA
This sequence comes from Limnodynastes dumerilii, assembly GCA_011038615.1. Classification (NCBI taxonomy): domain Eukaryota; kingdom Metazoa; phylum Chordata; class Amphibia; order Anura; family Limnodynastidae; genus Limnodynastes; species Limnodynastes dumerilii. The sequence continues at coordinate 60,898 of WWET01000455.1, read as the reverse complement.
TTGAGTTTTATGAAGCTTACATGAATACTATAATCTATTAAATATAATGTTAAATAGTTAAACAGGTGGGTGCAAATGTAAAGTTTGCAGGGGGACGCCGAACACCCTAGCACTGCCAGACCGCATATACGCAATCTACGTATCAAAACAACATGGAAGACGGACGTAGTTCTGGATCCGGCCCAGTGTTAGTAGCACACCTAAATTAATGGTTATATAACCTAATTGGTTGTATAATGGTACACAACTCCCTGGATAAATATACAATAAACCACCACAATGTGTTCCTATAAGGAACTATTCACAAATTGAAAATTATCACAGGCTGATAGGGCAACATCATTGAAAAAAGTGTTACAACATTGGCCAGATCATATAGTCTGAAGCCTCTGGTTGTTTAGAAATGAAAAAATGAGCCCAACTCCTATAATACAATGAATATAACATGTGGGGAGGAGCTATCATATAATGTGGGAATATATTACATAATGAAGAATAACGTAGGAATTATATCAAACCAGGGTTTGTATACAATGATTGAAAGTAATATGGTTCAAATACACATTGTAACTTGACAGTTAATACTGTATTACACAGCAATGCCAATCCTATTGCAGGGTAGTCTACCAGCTCCAAAATCACTCCTCACCACCTCTAATGTTAATGAGACAATTAGGTAGACAGAGCTTAGGATCATTCTAATAGAGACCCTAACGTCTTAAAAATAACAACGGGAAAATAAAAAAGCAAAACAATAAAGTTGCCTCACGGTAACGCTTCACTCCAATGAGGAGTACCTAAGTGTCCCTATATTTAAATAAAGAATGATCTCACCAGTTGATGGTATGCTGTGTGGACGGAGGAAAGGAAACTGGAGACAGACCCACACAGCTGTGAGACAAGACGCGCGTTTCGCGTCTCACAGCTGCCATCTGATTGCCTCGTGGGTCTGTCTCCAGTTTCCTGTTTCCTTTCCTTTCCTTTACATCCTTAAATGTGGCCCTTTTTTTCTAACAGGGTAACATCCTTATGGGTGCCCAACATGGACCTATCTCTTCCGAATCTAAACAATATTCTACTTCCATTCTACTATTTTTCTTCTATTAGGTTTGAGTCTCCGGAGAGCCCTATTTCTAGCTAAGTGGCCTGAAGGGTCTCCACTCCTAGCTATGTCTTGTAATACTCCTCTACAATGGAAAATGTTTATTGTCCAAAGTATTTGTCTTTAATCCCTGTCACTGGGAAATCCCTAATTTCCCCCTTTCCTTTTTTGGGGGGGGTACCCTTTCTTATTCCAAATGAAACTGGGTTTTCTTCATTATCACCTATCGTATTGAGGTCATACATGCAATATAATTTTTCTTCAATATCCTTTCTTCCATTTTTTCTTTTCTTTGCCCAATTCTGTGTGAAAATTTATTGAAACTTAATGGTTTAAAAAAACAAAATAGCATATGTCTTAGCATAGCAATGCAGATGTTGTCCCTAGAGCCATTAAAACATATATAATATAATTTAATACTTTTCATTTTAGAAAACGATTAACATAGCTCTGAATCCTCTCCTTGTTTGAAATAATTGTTTTGATTTTAAGTCACTGCATTGTGGATGGGATATGATCAATGTAGTAGTTAAACCTATAACAAGCTCAGTTGACGTATAATTGTTAAAATGTATTTTCCCAGCATGCTTAATACGTTCTCAGCTTTTCCTTATTGTAGAAACAGACACATTGCAGTACAAGAGACAAAATACAGCAGTGTACACACAGATTATTTTCTGTGGGCATTACAGCATGAAAAAGAGTGAAGAGTTGTAGTGATAAAGCTGCTTCTTCTAAATACAAGGCTTAAGCTACATATAATGTCCATCTAAATACTCATAATGGGCTGTATCCAGACTTAAGTAAGTGCTTGAAATTAGTTACTCCTCGGTTAAACCATGTTGATTTCAGGGGAAGTCAAGTTAATTGTATTCTTTACATGCAGAGATATATCTTTGAATTGCTTACTGCACACAGATACTGATCAGCTTTACTATCACACTGTTATTTAGACTTGGGATAGGAAACATCACCTCTCAACTCTAATACTGTTTGCAATAGATGAAATATGACTCCCTGCAATCAACATGGTTTAGCCCTCTCTTATTTTAAGCACATTCTTAAGTCTGAATCAGGCCACATAAGAGGTTCTGTGAGACAGGAAGTGAGGTCTCTTTGGATCAAGAATCTCTCTCCCTTCTTTTAGAGTTTCAAAATGTTCATGTTTTAACCTTCTTTCTTTAGAGATGGAACATGGTGGGGGTAGCAGTGGGGGAATTGTTTGCGGATTGGGGTCGTTCGGTCCGATAGCAGCACAACCCATGATGCGAGGACACCACATCCCAGTGGTTGGGTCCTGTAGGCTGCCACTTTCAAGGTGCTGGGGTGGGCATTTCACAAGGGTCGAGTGAGTGTCATGCTGGAGGATTGAACAGGGGGGCACCAAGGTCAGGTTAGATCAATATTAAGGTGTTAGGCTGAACTTCCACCTGCTATTGGGCTACCTAGTTTACTGATGAGCGGTAATTTATGGTCATCGTTATCATAGTCAATTAATTACAGTTTGGCTCAATCTTAATCGTTCCCTTTTAAACCCAGCCATTGGTGTCAGTGTCTATTTCCGTCAAGGTATGCCTGACTGTGAGGTGCGTGAGTGGGCACTATGCCGTTTGCTGTTAAAGAGCAGAACAGTTTCATGTGTGACTTTGATACATTGTGAATACACTGTATCTGATCTACTTTGCAACAAAAGCCTGCCTGTCAGCAGAAATATATGACAGAGGCATTACACCCAGCAAATTGGAACAACCATCCACATGGTGTGTAGGGTCTCTATTATATGAACGTTTATTTAATACAAACATCAGAACTATCTAAAAATTCCCCCACATCACCAGCGCCTAACGACATCTCTTACAGTTACACTTCACTGTATGCCCAAACCCACTCAAACAGTAATAGTAGAAATGTTCTGTTCAAAAGATTGTCCAATGTTTTTAAGCAACCAGATCTCACCTCTCCACATGTACTGCCCCCAGATCTCACCTCTCCACATGTACTGCTTCCCAGATCTCACCCCTCCACATGTACTGCTTCCCAGATCTCACCCCTCCACATGTACTGCTTCCCAGATCTCACCCCTCCACATGTACTGCTTCCCAGATCTCACCCCTCCACATGTACTGCTTCCCAGATCTCACCCCTCCACATGTACTGCTTCCCAGATCTCACCCCTCCACATGTACTGCTTCCCAGATCTCACCCCTCCACATGTACTGCTTCCCAGATCTCACCCCTCCACATGTACTGCTTCCCAGATCTCACCCCTCCACATGTACTGCTTCCCAGATCTCACCCCTCCACATGTACTGCTTCCCAGATCTCACCCCTCCACATGTACTGCTTCCCAGATCTCACCCCTCCACATGTACTGCTTCCCAGATCTCACCCCTCCACATGTACTGCTTCCCAGATCTCACCCCTCCACATGTACTGCTTCCCAGATCTCACCCCTCCACATGTACTGCTTCCCAGATCTCACCCCTCCACATGTACTGCTTCCCAGATCTCACCCCTCCACATGTACTGCTTCCCAGATCTCACCCCTCCACATGTACTGCTTCCCAGATCTCACCCCTCCACATGTACTGCTTCCCAGATCTCACCCCTCCACATGTACTGCTTCCCAGATCTCACCCCTCCACATGTACTGCTTCCCAGATCTCACCCCTCCACATGTACTGCTTCCCAGATCTCACCCCTCCACATGTACTGCTTCCCAGATCTCACCCCTCCACATGTACTGCTTCCCAGATCTCACCCCTCCACATGTACTGCTTCCCAGATCTCACCCCTCCACATGTACTGCTTCCCAGATCTCACCCCTCCACATGTACTGCTTCCCAGATCTCACCCCTCCACATGTACTGCTTCCCAGATCTCACCCCTCCACATGTACTGCTTCCCAGATCTCACCCCTCCACATGTACTGCTTCCCAGATCTCACCCCTCCACATGTACTGCTTCCCAGATCTCACCCCTCCACATGTACTGCTTCCCAGATCTCACCCCTCCACATGTACTGCTTCCCAGATCTCACCCCTCCACATGTACTGCTTCCCAGATCTCACCCCTCCACATGTACTGCTTCCCAGATCTCACCCCTCCACATGTACTGCTTCCCAGATCTCACCCCTCCACATGTACTGCTTCCCAGATCTCACCCCTCCACATGTACTGCTTCCCAGATCTCACCCCTCCACATGTACTGCTTCCCAGATCTCACCCCTCCACATGTACTGCTTCCCAGATCTCACCCCTCCACATGTACTGCTTCCCAGATCTCACCCCTCCACATGTACTGCTTCCCAGATCTCACCCCTCCACATGTACTGCTTCCCAGATCTCACCCCTCCACATGTACTGCTTCCCAGATCTCACCCCTCCACATGTACTGCTTCCCAGATCTCACCCCTCCACATGTACTGCTTCCCAGATCTCACCCCTCCACATGTACTGCTTCCCAGATCTCACCCCTCCACATGTACTGCTTCCCAGATCTCACCCCTCCACATGTACTGCTTCCCAGATCTCACCCCTCCACATGTACTGCTTCCCAGATCTCACCCCTCCACATGTACTGCTTCCCAGATCTCACCCCTCCACATGTACTGCTTCCCAGATCTCACCCCTCCACATGTACTGCTTCCCAGATCTCACCCCTCCACATGTACTGCTTCCCAGATCTCACCCCTCCACATGTACTGCTTCCCAGATCTCACCCCTCCACATGTACTGCTTCCCAGATCTCACCCCTCCACATGTACTGCTTCCCAGATCTCACCCCTCCACATGTACTGCTTCCCAGATCTCACCCCTCCACATGTACTGCTTCCCAGATCTCACCCCTCCACATGTACTGCTTCCCAGATCTCACCCCTCCACATGTACTGCTTCCCAGATCTCACCCCTCCACATGTACTGCTTCCCAGATCTCACCCCTCCACATGTACTGCTTCCCAGATCTCACCCCTCCACATGTACTGCTTCCCAGATCTCACCCCTCCACATGTACTGCTTCCCAGATCTCACCCCTCCACATGTACTGCTTCCCAGATCTCACCCCTCCACATGTACTGCTTCCCAGATCTCACCCCTCCACATGTACTGCTTCCCAGATCTCACCCCTCCACATGTACTGCTTCCCAGATCTCACCCCTCCACATGTACTGCTTCCCAGATCTCACCCCTCCACATGTACTGCTTCCCAGATCTCACCCCTCCACATGTACTGCTTCCCAGATCTCACCCCTCCACATGTACTGCTTCCCAGATCTCACCCCTCCACATGTACTGCTTCCCAGATCTCACCCCTCCACATGTACTGCTTCCCAGATCTCACCCCTCCACATGTACTGCTTCCCAGATCTCACCCCTCCACATGTACTGCTTCCCAGATCTCACCCCTCCACATGTACTGCTTCCCAGATCTCACCCCTCCACATGTACTGCTTCCCAGATCTCACCCCTCCACATGTACTGCTTCCCAGATCTCACCCCTCCACATGTACTGCTTCCCAGATCTCACCCCTCCACATGTACTGCTTCCCAGATCTCACCCCTCCACATGTACTGCTTCTACTTTATTTTATTTTGAAAGTGGTGGGGAGGGTTTGGTTGTTTGTTGTTTACTCAACATACACCCAGTCCTAATCCCTAAAATACAGCCATTGGTGTCTTTTTTTGTGCTTGAGGCACTGAGTAGCACATTGTTACACTGACAATGGTAGTTAATAAATAGCTCTAAAAATTATACTTTATTTTGAAAGTGGTGGGGAGGGTTTGGTTGTTTGTTGTTTACTCAACATACACCCAGTCCTAATCCCTAAAATACAGCCATTGGTGTCTTTTTTTGTGCTTGAGGCACTGAGTAGCACATTGTTACACGTATCTGACAATGGTGAGAATTACCCTAGGAATGGATGAGAGAGAGAGAGAGAGAGGTGAAGATTTCTCATTCTGCAGGTTTGGAGCATGTGCACACTTGCACACTGTTGAGTGGTGTCCATTAGAATTAGTCAATGCGGAGAAAGTGTGGTTCAAATGGGTTATGCAGTAAATGCCATAGTTCAGTATTTCTCAAACTCGCTCCCCCTAATAGTCCATATTTTCTAGATTTCCTTAAAGAATCACAAGTGATATAATGAGCAGCACCTGTGGAGCTTTTAAAATGTGACAGTTAGTAATGAACACACCTGTGCTCCAGCAGTGAGACCTGGAAAACATGCACTGTTAGGGGGTCCTGAGGACCGAGGTTGAGAAACACTGCCATAGTTGGATCGAATATCGGGGAAAAGCTTAAATTAAGGGGGAGCTGGAGTGAGCAAATAGGGGAAGCAAAAGAGTGACATTCAGGCTAATATAGGAATTTATAAACATAACCAAAGGAGAATGGAAACATATATGGACTTTACTTCCCTTTGCACTTGCCATTTATTTTTTATCTTTCCAACAAAGTCCAGTTTACTTCCATAACTGCGTATTTTGCACATTCTGAATTAGTAGGTACGCTGTGCATGCGTTACACATTTTTGTTTTGTATCAGAACGCACTGTGTGTGATACTGGATTCTGTGATGGAATCCTTTCCAACAGCGGAGTTACATGCCATGTTTACAATGTGTATACATGAGGGGATGGGGGGAGGTATTTAACTGGTACAGTATGGGTTTGGTTAATCAATGTGGAGATGCTTGTCCTGCACTCTGGCAATGATTGGCTGGCCTTTCCTTTAAAAAACTGGTGGGCTTAGGCCCTCTGCCAGTTATTTTTTTTGTGTTTTTAATAAGTTCTCTCTAATCCTTGTGGGTATTTTCCATCGCCTTGCTTAGTTATTAACTTTGTTCTGCCTTCACCTTGTTTAGTTATTTACATGGTTGCCAATTCCACTTATAACAAGTGCAAAGGTAAAGGATATAAGGTGTGAACTGGAGGGAGGTGGGTTAATAGGATTAGAATAGAGGATGAATGGGGTGTGAATGCTTATCATAGAATAGTGTGAGCTACAGCAGAGGGAGGGTTAAATGCTAATAGGAGGAGGGTCATTATTTCAGTGTAAGTAGTGTGTTTAATTTAGTGTGAATTGCTGATGAGAGAGGGAGAGAAGTTTATATATATATATGAACTAGAGGACCGGCACTCAATGATGAATAAAGGTTTAATAGCAAATCCGACGTACAGAGAGCTGACGTCGCATATAATAATAAAAGATGTCATAAAGAAAAATACCACAATAATAGGAGAGATACATGCAATAACAAAGACAAAAACAGGAAAAAACATAGAGAGCACAGAATCATAAAATGAAAGAAAAAAAAGGGGGGAGAGGGTGGACAAAAAAAAGAAGAGCACATAGCCAAATAAATAAAAAAACAAACAAACAGGGGAGGATATTCATTGAGCCCTCTTGGGAAACACAGTCAAGGAGGTGAATCCATTTGGACTCACACCTGAGTAGAGCTGTGGCGAGATTGGAATATGATCAATAATGGTACATTGCAGGTCAGACAGCTGGTGACGGTTCAGAATGAAATGGCGAGGCACAGGTTGATCAGATGTCCCAGATGATAACGTACTTCTAAGGGCTGATCGATGCAGGTTCATGCGTTCACGGAACGCCCTAATTGTCTTTCCCACGTAAATCATACCACACGTACGGTGTAGTAGGTACACAACAGATATCGTAGTGCAAGTAAGAACATGACGAATGTTGTATTTAAACTATGACCATCAGGTTGCGGTTTCCTATTGGAGATATCAGTCTTTACAAGAAAGTCCCTTAGGTTGCGCCCACGGGTATGACAGGGCATAATCTGGGTCATGTGTAGAGAAGGTAAAGCGGCATCCGTCTGGACCAAAGGCCACAGCGAGCGTACAGTCTTATTAATAAAGGGACTAGCCCTAGAGAAATGGTTAACTCATGGGATGGATTTTTGTTGTGTTTCTTTAGGTTTCACATGCAGAAGATCATGTCGGGGAATAGATAGGGCTTTAGTTCTAGCGTCTTTTAACAAGGAGTTGGAATAACCCCTCTCAAGGAAACATTTCTCCATCTGGTCTAAAAATTGGAGTAACCCAAAGATCCGCGCCTCCCTCCAGCTGCAGTACCTCCACCTGGAGGTTTTACCCCAAAACCTCCTTGAATTGCTTTCTCCAACACGTGGGAAAGCAAGCCAAAATAACAGGAAAAAACAAACAAACAGATGTATGGTGTCTGCGCTAGTAATGAATATGGTACCTTCCAGATAGTCTCAATTTATATAATGTCCACCCTCTAGAAGGTCCATTAAGACTTCTTGCTTTTCTTCTTCCCCCTATGTAATTGTTCTAGGTCGTAGTCCTCCTTCGGATCTATTCTTCTTTGTCACTCAGAAAAAATAGAAAACAACCAAACATGTGTGGCAACGTTTCACCAGATATATCCTTCTGTCTAATTTCTCAATTGCCTACTCACATTTGGTGCCTCTTGTAATATAAGCTCATAAGGGTTTCTTTTTTCTTCTCAGGTTTCTTTCCTTTTTCTCTCTCCAAGGGCTGATCTCAATTCTCTCCTCTTCTTAAAAATGCAGGCGGACCGCAGGGCTTTTTTTTTTTTTTTTTACATAGTAAAATATTAACCCCCCCCACTCCCACCGACCCAGAGAGCCAGAGCAGAGATTACTTCCATCTGGTCCTTGGCTTCAAAATCATCATACAGTACTTAAAGAAAAGAAAAGACTTCTGGTGCAGAACAGACGGCTCAGGATTCCTCTTTCCGGATCCTCCACTCCAGTCTCTCCACCTGGCACTCAGAAAGAAACAGAACTCCTCTGATGCAGATCACAAAGACTTCAGGGCTATCTGAAACTATCCTCCTTATGAAGCCAATCGTAATAAAAGCATAGCAGAAGCTGCACTGTGGCAGAGAGCACGGGATTTGTGTTTATCAAGGGTCCATTTACTAGTTTCAGCGCAGAGAGCGCTGTTTAAGTAATCGAGCCACAGTAAGCCTGGACAATTCTCCCCCAACATTTACCAATATTTACCCTCCTACAAAAGGAGGGTATATATGAACTAGAGGACCGGCACTCAATGATGAATACAGGTTTAATAGCAAATCCGACGTAAAGAGAGCTGACATCGCATATAATAATAAAAGATGTCATAAAGAAAAATACCACAATAATAGGAGAGATACATGCAATAACAAAGACAAAAACAGGAAAAAACATAGAGAGCACAGAATCATAAAATGAAAGAAAAAAAAGGGGGGAGAGGGTGGACAAAAAAAAGAAGAGCACATAGCCAAATAAATAAAAAAACAAACAAACAGGGGAGGATATTCATTGAGCCCTCTTGGGAAACACAGTCAAGGAGGTGAATCCATTTGGACTCACACCTGAGTAGAGCTGTTTCACGATCCCCGCCGCGTGGCAAGATTGGAATATGATCAATAATGGTACATCGCAGGTCAGACAGCTGGTGACGGTTCAGAATGAAATGGCGAGGCACAGGTTGATCAGATGTCCCAGATGATAACGTACTTCTAAGGGCTGATCGATGCAGGTTCATGCATTCACGGAACGTCCTAATTGTCTTTCCCACGTAAATCATACCACACGTACGGCGTAGTAGGTACACAACAGATATCGTAGTGCAAGTAAGAACATGACGAATGTTGTATTTAAACCCACTTCTGGGGTGACGAAAAGAGATCCCAGACTCCATCATCCGGCAGGTAGAGCAGCCTAAACATTTGTAACATCCAGGGGATTTCTTCAAAAAACTATGACCATCAGGTTGCGGTTTCCTATTGAAGATATCAGTCTTTACAAGAAAGTCCCTTAGGTTGCGCCCACGGGTATGACAGGGCATAATCTGGGTCATGTGTAGAGAAGGTAAAGCGGCATCCGTCTGGACCAAAGGCCACAGCGAGCGTACAGTCTTATTAATAAAGGGACTAGCCCTAGAATAATGGTTAACTCATGGGATGGATTTTTGTTGTGTTTCTTTAGGTTTCACATGCAGAAGATCATGTCGGGGAATAGATAGGGCTAAGGAGTTGGAATAACCCCTCTCAAGGAAACATTTCTCCATCTGGTCTAGTTGTAGATCTCTGATGGAGATATCGCTGTTGATGTGACAAACGCAGATGAACTGAGAGTAGGGGAGACCTCGTTTGAGTGAGGGTGTATGATGGCTGGATGCAAACAGTAAGGTGTTGTGAGCTGAGGGTTTTTGATGTATACTTGTCTGTAATGACCCTTCCACAATCAAAATATGCACATCCAAATAGTCTATTTGGCTCGTGCTGCAAGAATAGGTAAATTTGATGTTGGTGTCCATATTGTTATTTTGTTGCATGCACCATTCAAAGTCTTCCTGGGACCCCGACCAGATCACAAGGAGATCATCAATATAGCGTGAGAGTAGCAGAATCTTCCCTTCACACTGGGGATTGCACAAAAACAGATCTCTTTCCACCCTTGCCATGAATCCATTTGCAAATGCTGGTGCCACTGCCAAGCCCATGGCACAGCCAGAAGTCTGGAGGAAGAATTGGGAGTCAAAGAGAAAATTATTTCTCGAGGATAAGTTCAAGAAGCTCCATGAACAGTTCCGGCGGAAGACCTTGGAACAGCGAATTGTCCTGAATCAGGGCTTTAATAGAAGCTAAACCTCTGGCATGGGGGATACTGGTGTAAAGACTGGATACATCAATGGCAAATAATAGAGTGCCTGGTGGTAGGTGAGGTAGCTCAGCCAGCTTATGTAAGAGATGGGTAGAGTCCTTCAGGTAGGTCTCAAGGGCTTGTACACATGGTTGTAAGCATATGTCCAATAAGACTGCCACAGGATGGTACAATGAGTGACAGGCCGAGATAATCGGACGACCTGGGGGGGCTTGCATGCTTTTGTGGACTTTAGGGAGTGTGTCTAGAATGGGTACCTTAGGAAATTTAGTCACAAGGGCTCCCATGGTTTGTTCAGATATTAGTTTCTGATCCACAGCCTGCTGCAAAATGCTGTCCAATTCAGTCTTATAGGCAAGGGTGGGATCTTTGGGTAATTTCATGTAAGTGACTTGGGGCCTGATCCAGACCTACGCCCGCCGTCGCTATTCAGATCGCGGAATAGCCGATCTGCGCATGCGCCGGGCAGATGTTGCCCGGCATCGCTATGGCAACACCCGATCGTGGATCGGGCGTCCGTAGCAGTGCCGTTGGGACGATGGAGGGGACGTCCCCCAGCGTCCCAACATTCAGGTTAGTGTAGGTGGGTGGGAGGAGCTAGTTAAATTAGGGTGGGAGGACGGGCTAAGCGGCCATACGCTCCTGTGCCCGCACATGGGGAGTGTCGGTCAAAATGAACGCCGATACGCTGTGCTTTAGTAAGCACAGCGCATCGGCTTAGGTATGGATCAG
>WWET01000455.1:31141-48695 GCA_011038615.1 Limnodynastes dumerilii | reverse complement strand
GCAGTGGTTGGTGCAGAAGGGTTGTCAGTGTCGGATGATGTGGGGTCAGAGCTGTTGTTGTCCCTGTGAGTATACGGTTTCTGGAATCTGCGGCGTCCTTGCCGTTGTCATCTTGAAAAGGATTGTGTGCCCGATAACCAGGGGTAAACCTCATAGTCTCATAGTCTCGGTTTACTTTGACTAATTTTTCTTTTTTTAATTTGAGGAGGTCAGTTCTAAACTTGTTGGTTTGCGTCTTGAGTTTTTCTTACCAGTCTATAGTTACATCAGATAACAGGGTGTCCTTATGTATGCTAATCAAGCATCTGATTACTATCAGCCCTGCGGCGGGTAAGTCTTTCTTTTTCTTTTCATTTGTCTATATATATTGTCTATATATATTGATTGATTTGCACTGTTTTCTCTGCTCTGATATCCCTGAGGAAAGTGTCTGCGGATTTGCTATTAAACCTTTATTTTATTTGTTGTTTTCCCGTGTACTATATATATATAAATATATATAAATAATTTATAATGTTGTGTTTTTTAGGTTTGAATTGGGCTTGTTTTTAACTCATCGGTTGCTTGTTTTGTGGCAACACTGGTTATTTACCTTAACTTACCTATACCTTACCTGGTGCTAAGACCTAGTCTTATTTTGTATCTGGTGTCTCACCATGTGCTTCACCTTGGTGTCCCTGCAAGTCTGTATTTCGTTTTATTCTTGGAACTACCAGGATCATGAATTTACAGCCAAGTCTGTCCCCAACATCAGGGGCTTTGTTGAACCCCACAACGTTGGTTAGTTTGAATGACTTTCCAGAACACTAACCAAATGAGATCATTGTGTTTGAAACTATTTATGTGTAAAAAGATAAACATTTTAAATGATGATTTATATTTTTATTGTGAAAGCATTGTGACTGCATGGTTGACTTGCATTTATGTTGAACAAAGTGATCTGACTGACAGATGAAGTCAATGCGCAGAAGATAGCTCATCTCCATGTGTGTAAGTCCTTTTTGTTTAATGTTGCAGAGACAGCAATGCAATGCCATAAACACATTACTATTTAATTAGGAACCATTAGAGCTGAACACTTCTTACAATTATCAGAATTTGTTGCAGGAATTATAAGTTCTGCCGGACTGGGAAGACAATCTAAATCATCCAGTCGAATAAAACATTGTCAAATTTCATCCAAGTGCATACAAACCTCTATATTCCTTAATTATCTATAATTAAAATAATATACTGAATAATATTTTTATGAACAATAAGGTTCTGATTTGGATTTCAGCATATGCATTATGCATATTGCAGTTTTTTTTTGAATGGCCTCTTGCAGAATATACGTCCGCACAAATGCATGCAATTAATTTGCATACACAATCTATGCTATGACATCTTGTGGCTGAGGGGTGGGTAATGTGGTTCCTAGAAGAAAAAGAAAATGTGACTGCTCTAGCCATATCCATTTTTACTTACCCTGACCATCTAATGATAATAGACTGACCAGACCTCTGTACATTAGACTTCTTTCACAAGCATCTTGCGTAAGTAAACCTAACTGTAACCTTTGTGCTGTTATAGCAGAATTTTCCTTGTCACTAATAGCATGACCGTATAACGCACTATGGGCCGGATCCAGAGCTGAAAACAAGCATGTGCCCATCAGATGTTACGCTAGTGTTATAATAGTAAGGGCGATAAGAACCACTTGGCTCATTTAGTCTGCCCTTTCTAGTCACCCTCCCCACCACACTTCCTGTGAAGCAGGACTTCCCTAAAACCCACAACCCCTCAGTTATTTTATAGAGAACACTTATCACTCACTCACCCATCTGGAGACACACTCATACACAATCAACCTACTAGCATGTTTTTTTTGGCATGTGGGAGGAAACTGGATCACCCAGAGGAAACCCACACAGGAAAGGGGAGAACATGCAAACTCTACGCAGATAAGGCCCTGTCAGCACTGTAAGACACAAGTGCTGCTCACTGAATCCCCATCCTAGTACTTCTTCTACCTGTGCTACTAAGAAATAGTCCATTGGTAAGAAGAAAGTATAAGAGATTGCAGTCCCAAAGCCAAAAATTATTATTCCTCTTTGTAAAACCTCAGCACGAAATGGAAACGTTAGTGTGGACAAATGTTACATTGCCAACATACCATACACCACACACAGTGGCAAGGAAAGGCTCAGATCATGGCCGTTATTTTCGTGTGCTGATTCTGCTAGTGTTGTTACATGCACTAGAACAGCAAAAGCTATTGCCACACACAGACATGTGTTAGTTACCTGTGAACAAAACAAATTAAGGGCAGCGCTATTGTTACAGCTGGGAAAAAACACAAATGTTGGTACCCACAAACGGTGGTTGCAAGTGAAAGACTTGGGGGTAATAAACCAATCACAATGGACAAACATGAAAAATATATATTTACCGCGCCCTCTCCAACGTGAGATATATGGTACACTGGATATATACTGTAACATACAATCTACTAATATAAAATTTAATTTATTATAAAAACAAAAATAATTAAAAAACATTCAGCTGGTAAAAATGCAGAACGGAGAAAGGCAATGCCGTCACCGGCCAGAATGGATAGAATACTTATGTGCACATAGACACTGTTCCTCTGTGGTCCAAGATTTAGATGACACTGTAATAGAGAAGCCTTCTTGTTGTCAAGAAATCTGGGCCATTTGTAACCCCAATGTAAATAGAAGCAAGGACCCTGAACATCTGGGACTGGATTCAGAGATCCGTGCCTGTGCGATGCGGAATCGCACAAGCTAATTTGCCTACGGGCTATTCAAGGATGCACTTGCGTGCATCCTATAGCCCACTCTGAATAGCACGCAGGTGCTAAATATTCTACGTATTCTGATATAAAAACCTGTACCTGTACTCAGTCTATCTCTGTGTATAATCTGCACATATTGGACCTGATTCACAGTTAAGAAAATGCTGGGCTTTAGGTGCGTATATTTAAAAAGAGATATACTGTGCAGACGTAGTTACTTAATATACGCAATTTACGTAGACCTTTAGAATGGAACGGCTCTGAATCACCATTAAGAATCTATATCCTCACAGTTCGTAATAACTTAAGAATGAAGGGGCGTACCAATTGAACTTAAGAACAAAGATAAGAAGCTTGGGTGGAGGGAGCCTTTAAATTAGGAAATCTTGGCACGATTAGGCAAAAAAGTCTTAATTAGCTGCCCTACACACACACAAATACGAACCTAAAAATAAGGTAGCCACCTATGGCGTTTGTAAGTCGGTTAAGAAACTGAAAACCGGAGGTGTGTCAAGGGAGTCACCTTGCTACTTTTTGCGGATAATTAAGAACCTAAATCATTCTTAAGTGTGAATACGGTCCATTGTGGTCATTACTGTTCAATTCTGCTCCAGCAGTACTCATCTTGTATTTCTTACCTGGTGGACCTGCACTCTGGTCTTTCTGGTCAATACTGTGCAGTGCATCTACAGCTGTACTCACCCTGTAATTCTTACCTGCACTCCAGTCTGTCTGGTTACTACTGTGCAGTCTCACACCTGCTTTACTTACCTGCTATATTTACTTGCACACCAGCCTGTCTAGTCATTACTATGCAGTCCTACTCTTGGTATACTTACTTGTTATACTTACCTGCATGCCGTGTGTTCAGTCATTACTGTACAAACTTATCACAGCTATACACACTTACCTGTCTACTGGTCTTTTTGTCTCTCAACCTAGCTTGGGATTGACCACTGAGGGCCAAGACCTGCTACTGGGGCACAGCCAAGTCCATCCCCAATATCAGGGGCTCTGGGGAATACCGCCCAGTAGTTACACTCCACGCCTCAGTGTATCAGTCTAATAACGCCCAGCATATGCAATCTCCACCACCAACACCTTTATCATCAACATCCTCACTGGCGATCACTCCATTTTAGAAGATTAATTGAGGTCATGGGCTGGATCCAGACCTACAGGCGCCTTATGAGGTCATTACGGCCACCATCGTAGCCGGAAGTGCATGCCCCGTGCACTCCCCGCTGTCGGTAAGAAATCTGGACTTTCGTGTCCAGATTCCTACCTTAACTTTTATGATCACGTATGCGGCCTTACAGCCGCATACCTGATCGTAACGGGGCTTCCTCCGCTCTGGGTGGGGCAATAGCCAGGTCATTCACAGACAGGCTACTGTTGGCACCAGTGGTTTCAGTAAGCACACCAGTGTAAATATGTTTGATAAACAACATGTAAATCTTAGCAAAATGGCTGCTTACTAGGTTTTGTGGTTTCCGGTATTGTAAGCAATATTTTAAGAGTTTTACGAACTGGCAAAATTGACCACATACCGGGCCGTATGCAGAGCTCCGGTCGCATTGCATTTGCGGACAGAGTTTTCAGAAAAGTGCTACTGTGCATACGCAGTAATTTTGTAACATAATCTACGTTACTTCTTGCAACGTAGATTGCGTATACGCGGTCTTAAAGATGCAAATGCAATACGGCCGGAGCTCTACATATGGCCCACCATGTTTTGGTGGAGACACTGAAGGAGATGTTGAAAGTTAGCGAGCTAACGAAGTATGTTGGACTTGTAGATCAACTTCTTTATTTGCTTGACCAGGACACAAGGGTTTGCCAAATCTGGGGATCGGATCACTATAGTTTAGCAACCATGTTTGATTCTAGGTTTAGGTGCTACGTCATGTCATTTTTTCCAAATTACACAGATCTTAGGAGATACAAAGGGCTTCTTGCAAGCAACTTGTCAGCTCACATTGCACATGACACGTCTCATGCTTCAGATTCCCCAAGACATTTTACTGCTAGGAAACAACTGTCATTTTCAAACCCAGCCACTGATAGTCAACACAGAGCACCACAGTCAGAGATTATGACATCTGGTCTGGTTTAAAAATCACCTACTGTGAGTCAATCTGATACTGTAACCATCAAAATAATGGTGGAGTATTATGAATGATTATGTACAAATTAGCAGACAGTCCATTATTTTTTTTCTATGTGGGAGCCTGTACAAACCAAGCAATTCAGTCACTGAAGTATAACTGTCGCTGACGTGCTTGGTTTGCTATACTCTGCATGTCCGACATAAGGGTGGGTGGAATTTCTTGCAGTGCCTTGATGTATTGGTGTAACTACTACTAGACCGTTACTTAACCTTTAATCTTCACATGACATGGTCTGTTTTTTGCTTCCTTTTTACATTTAAAAAAAAGATTTAACTTGTCTTGGAGTAACTCCTACTATCTATTGTCATGGCCTGGGTCCTGGGATTTCCAGATTTATAAGCAATTCTCATAAACCATTGTCTGTTTTTACTTTTATTCAAATAATTAATTATAGATTTAACTTGCCTACAATCTATTGCCGTGGCCCGAGTCCTGGTATTTTTCAGGTTGATAATCAAAACTAATATCTATTCTATTTATGAAGTTTTTGCTTAGGGGAACTCCTACAATCTATCTGTCATGTCCTGGACCATGTTATGACTCCTGGGATTTCCAGGTTGATAATCAACTCTTTTTCGTATTCTCTAACGTAGCCTATTTTTACTTCCTTGTTTAAATATTTATAAAAAGCTTTTACTTGGAATAACTTCTACAATCTATTGTCAGGGCATGGATCCTGGGATTTCCAGGCTGATAATCAATTCTTCTTCTAACATAACATGATCTACTTTTTCAAACATTAAAAAAAGTATTGGAATAGCTTCTGAAATCTACTGTTGTTGAATGGGTACTGGGATTTCCAGATTGATAATTCATTCTTTTAATTGTAATAGAACATGGTTTATATTTTACTTAATTTTTCAAATATTTTTAATAATACATTTTTTTGCTTGGAGTAACTCCTACAATCTGTTAAATGTGTTATCTATTGTCTATTTTTCCACCTTGTTACACTTTTGAAGGGCAGTGCCAACACAGCCATCCATGATCTACCACATGTAAAGTTTTTTCATTTCCTTATTCACTTGATTGGCCACACTATGTTTCATAGATGTGTGATTGGCATACTCACTCATTCATTTTTGCCAGACCTGACGTAAACTCTCTTGGGATGTATTGGGGGGGGCGGGGTAAGGAATAGGGTAATAGAAGGAAAGGGTTATTGTCAGAATTAGGGTTGTGGTTACTTTTAAGACTTACCTATCAGGACCCCATCAAAATAGGGCCATTCTTAGCAGGGACCCACACCTGCTGGATTTCTGTATTGTATAGAATCAAAGGGGCATGGTACCCGATCCAAAAACACAGAGTACACATTTTAATAGGTGTAAAAACAGATAATTTTTTTAAACTGTTAATGTGCAGTACAGGAAAAAGCTCAGAAAGTGGCTAATATGACTGTGTATGCATGTATGGCCTCAGATTTAGTGTAAAGGGGGTTTCCAGCAGCACGATACTAATGTCACATGACCGACATATCAGTATAGCGGTGCTTACAGATACTATTAAATAGACCAAAAACACAGGCCGCGCTTCTGATTCAATATATGAAATGTGTGCAAGTGTATATATGTGGGACTCACCTACAGGAGGTGCTTTGAAGATGGGCATTTGAGCTTAACCCAATATAGCTATATTGTAAACTAAACCTCCTTTTTATGTATGTGCTGACACATAGTGTTATATAATGCTTGTTTGCAGCGCCGGACCTCTCTTTTGTTCCTTGTAGTTTCACAGTGGTCATTTTGGTCCATGGCTGCACCTCTCCATTTATGTATACACTTGCACATATTTCATATATTGAATCAGAAGCGCGACCTGTGTTTTTTGTTACTTTGCTAGTTTTACTTTGGGAGCTTGACCCCTCCCACAAAATGGCTGCTTGCACACTGTTCAAATGGTAGGAGTATCTTAACGTAGACCTCCTGAGTACACATATAGCAGATGGATAGGGACTCACCTACAGGAGGTGCCTTGACGCTGGGCAGGTGAGCTTAACCCAATATAGCTATATTGTGAACTAAACCTCCATTTTATGTATGTGCTGACACATAGTGCTATATAATGCTTATTTGGAGCTCCAGACCTCTCTTTTGTTGTATGTATGTATGTATGTATGTTAGTGCTCTTTGACTGCTCTTTTTTTTTTTTGTAAAATAGATACAATAGTTAAGAGTGTCACAAAATGTTGCCAAATTCCACTTGAGGTTACAGTCCTCACAGCCCTGGCATCCTGGATTCTACAAATGATTGCTGAAGATGTAGTCAAAATGAAACATTGTATTCAATCAGTTTCTAATGTTCCATAACTTGGCATTTAGTAGTAGGAACGGAGCTAATGCCAAGAAGTACTTCACCTTCCTGTGACTGAAGTATTAACAATTACATTGTAAATTCTTTATGGTAGCAATTTATTGCGCCTATATTTGGCTTTTAAAAGCATTTTCAAAATGCCTGTACTTGACAAGATCTAATGTGGGACTGAATGGTTGTCTGAATGAAACATCCTTGATTTTATGATCAGTTGTCTCTATAAATTTAAAGATGGTTCCTATAAAATTTGCAACTCACTCTCTTTAGTAAGTCCTAAGTGAAAAAAGTAATAAAATGACTTGATTCATCATATATTGACCACTTTGAAGTGCATTTCCCTATTCATTTGCAGACTGGGACTGTGTACATATTAAATGGATTTATATTTATGTCTCCTATTGTTGCATCAAAATAATGTCCTTTCATTGTCAAAAGAAACAACATTTTTAAGGTTATTTTGAAATGACGGCATTTAGTAGGGTCTTATCGCTGCAGGCCAATCTCTAAAGATGTCGAGGTTATGAAAATGTGCCATGTTGTAAGCACATCATTGAAAAGACTTTTGACAGGAGGCAAACATAATTTTAATCTGATCATCTGGTTATTGAATTCTAACAGCAGATGCTCCTAAACCAAGAGTGATAATGTATATGGAGCAATACCAATAGATCAAGAAAATGTTTGTGCATTTTGAAGTCACACTGTTGTGCAGTCAAGCATAAGTTGTTATGATACACATGTTCCTGAAATAATCATGTCATTTCTAATTTTGAATGGGTCATTGCTTTGAAAATGATCTGTGGGAACAGCACACAATGAGCACATTTCAGGTAAAACGTGATGGTGTGTGATTGACAATGCCGTTGATTGGGGCAGCAAACCATGATGGCTATTTACAATGGATATTAAAGAGTACTGTATTGAAACAGAAAACACATTTGTAGGAATTTTATTGCTATTTGAAATTGCTTTAGTTCAAGTGCATAGGAAACACTTTAAAGCGACCGTGTAATCTACAGACAGCAGAGACAGATATTCTGTGAGCTAAACCAAAATTAATGAGACCAATATATTCACAAGGTAGTATTTTTAGTAGTAACTATATACAAGTTATGAATCATAATCAGCTCCTTGCTACTGCGCCCGATTCAGACTACTTATGTCCCTGACTATTATATTAACTCTACTGTCAACTGCAGCTCCTGTACACTTTTCTCTGAAAGGTAACATGTTCAGAAGCAGCCACTTCCTATGGAAGATGCACAACTCTTGCTCCCACTGCTGATATGCCCCTGTGTAAAGATAATGCATTGTTAAAGGAATATATTTAAATGATATAATATGAATGCTTTGCTGAGCTTTCCAACTCCAAATTTGTATTAACTGTTGTAAGTGTAACCAGATGAATGGTCTTGGAATCACTGACTACTGCTGCATGTCTACTTTATTTGCGGATTTTGTACCTGTATCAGACTTGGAACCTTTTCGATGAAGTATTAAATAATAATTAGAAATCTGAGCCCAGTGTGCCTAATGTTATAATGCATAAATGCTTAGGGATTTATTGTCAAATAGGAGACATTGTGGAATAACATTGTGGAAACGTCAGATTTCACTGGAGAAATCTTCCTCTCACTTTGGGTCTCAGACAGAGTTGTGCACACGCTGCAATTTTAGTAAAAGCTAGCGGTTTCCACCACTGCCCAGGATACATACATTTGGAAATGTGTCTGAAGATGAGTTGTATGTAATCTAGACAAAGGCTTGCTTAAGGGTGATGTAGCATTCAATTGTTGGAAATAAGGTGGCATTCTATCATTTGGTTGTGTGTGTGTGCAAATTACATGCAGTTTTCAAATAAAAGTACGCAATCGCAGCATCTTCAAGAGTATTAGCTTGCACAAGCCTGACTCTAGTGCAAATATACACACATTACAGATTCCTGATGGTCTTTACAAAAATGTGCACCTGACTTTATTCCACCACTCTTTTATCTTTAAACTTACTGTACAACAGGCAGTGGGGGAAGTAAGCAGTCAACCAAAGATAAGTACAGAGTGATATGGACTATAAATTGTGTGGTATGTGTGTGGTTTGCTTGGTGTGTGTGTGGTGTGTGTGTATGTGTGATTCTAAGAATTACATGCAAACTTACTTTCTCCAAAAACTTCACTTGTGAGTGTGAACCCAAATTGCAGTCTATAATGTTCATTGCTTCTGCTTCTTAGGTGCGGAGATTTGCTTAGCGAAGTAGGTCATAGTCGTATGACTACGTCATAGCAGGGCCGGACTGGCCATAGGGCAGTTCTGGCAAATGCCAGATGGGCTGCTGGGGGGCTGGGCCGGTTCACAGAGCTGCTGCAGAATGGAGGAAGTCACTATCAGCAGTAGATTTTCTGCTTCAGCTAAAGCAGCTCCGCATTGATGAAGCTTTCCCCTAGTGCCAGAAAATCAACCAATGAGGGAGTAGCAGATGTCATTATGCTACTCCCTCATTGGCTGATTTACTGGCACTAGGGAAAAGATTCTTCAATGTGGAGCTGCTAAAATTAAGTGTGTGTGTGAGTATGTGTGTGTGTATATGTGTGTGAAAGAGTATAAGTGTAAAAGTACGTGTGTGTGTGTGTGTGTGTGTATATATATGTGTGTGTGTCATGCAAATTTTTTATGTGTAATATTCAAGATGTGTGTTATACGTTTATATAAATATATGTGTGTGTGTGTGTTAAGCCTTACCTAGTTTATACCCTTGGCCTTGTGGCTTTTCAGCTAAGAATGTCAGACTCATGTATTATTAGCATTCCCATATTATCCACATTTAATTTCCTAAACCTTTTGTGAACACTGAACACTGCCCCCTCTCACTACTGACAATGGGCCGTATTCAGAGATCCGCAATTATACACCCACTTTCATGTAAATTTTCAAGTACGTATTTTTACGCTGCCCACCCGTACGTATGTCCCCAAGTGCGAGAATCACATGCATGTGCCTAAAGCACTTACGAGCGTATATTCAACGTAACTTATGTAAATAAAGTTACTACGCATGTGCAACCAAAATGTACCTAAAAATACGCACGCAACTCCACGTTAAAACGGATCTGTGAATACAGTCCAATCTGTCAAAGTCATGCCTTCTCTAGGTATGCTGAGACAGATTTCCACACTATATCCTGTTTACATGAGTTGGAAGGCCCTAGCTATCATCAGTCTGGCAATGTGAGAGGAGTAGTTAGCAGACTTAATGTAATTGCATATTCCCATGGAAATCACACTGCAACTAATTTGTAACTACAATATAACTAATACATTGTTTCCTTGCTGGGTCCTGTGACCAACATTAGCAACCTTGGAACTGATCCAAAGTCCAAAGCAATGGTCGCCCGGGGAATTACGGCTAGCTAGGCCGTAATTCCCTTGTTTAGAAGGCCTTAAGGCGCCCGTAGGTCTGGATCCGGCCCAAAACCCTTATAAGGTATCTAACTTTAAAAAATGACATTTGTTTTTGAATCCTTCTATTGATGCCTCAGTATATCTACTGATTACATATTTTTCACAATTCACAAGAATAACTGGTAACATTATTTTGTAATTGCTTGCTTTTTTATACAGATAATTAAAACAAATGAATTCAGAATTCCCATGAGGTTTTCTTATACCTTGGAAAATCCTCTGTTGTTAGTATTTGCACCTAATGCTAAGCATTGACACCAAAACAAAATCTGTCTTTATTAGGTATAATTTGATGCTAACGTTAAATAATTAGCTAAATATACATAAAAATATAACACTTTCAACATGTTCACAAAAAAGAGGGTATTTTATTTTTCTAAGCGAGCTTTAAGTAGGCTTTTTCTAGGGTGCTTGTGTTTTCATGGCTTTTGTCTTTGAGTTTTTAACATTTTCTTTTACTGTATACAAAACAAGTTAAGGTATGATTCTCAGTGCACAAGCTGTAAGCAAGTTCATAATAATCACCTGTCACTTTCCTCTCTCGTGCAGAGTTCTAGACAGTTACGTGCAGGGGCGGAGTGGAAGAAAAAGTGGCCCTGGCAAAAAATCTGGAAGAGGCCTCCTGTGGGCGGGACCAAGTAAACTTTAGGAGGGGCTAACCAGAAAGTAGGTGGGGCAAGCACAGTTATATTAGTCCCTTAGGGCCTGATCCAGACCTACACCTTAGTAAAGCACAGCGTATTGGCGTGCACTCCACCCGACACTCCCCCCTGTGCGAGCGTATTTTCCCTCACTTACGCTGGCTGAAGGCAACCCTAACTTCAGCCCGCCTAAGCAAGGAAAAATACGCTCGCACAGCAGCGTATGCCCGCAAACCCCTCCCTCCCTCATTACCTCCCCCCGCCCACCTATAATAACTTGAGCGTAGTAACGGCGAGGGACACCCCCCTACGGTGATAGTACGGATGCCCGATCTTAGATCGGGCGTTTCCATAGTAACGCCGGGCAACATCTGCATGCGCAGATCGGCTTTTAAGCGTAGGTCTGGATCAGACCCTTAGTCCCTGCCCTAAACTATAAATTGTTAAACATCCACCCCGAGTATTTGTAGGCAAACTGTTAACTAGGTCTTATATTGGAAATATTTATTTCAGCTTGCAAACAGAAAACAGCAGTATACACACTCCTTCATGTAAGAAAACAGAAAACCCTTCATAGAAGGCACAACAGACTGTTTCAAAAAATAGCTCTCCATAGGAGAAAAAGCTTGTCCCCATAGGGGAAATATACTTTAGCTGTTTTATTAGTTTAAAAACATGAAGGGACTTTAACATCAAACCAAACCTACACCTTTGCAACTAAAGAAGAAGAAACAAGCCTATTAGTTGTACGTAAGCCACTCCACTAAAACTTCTTGCTCATAATCATCAAAAATCTAACAGGGTGCAAAAGGGATAGGTAGAAAGCCCATAGACAGATTAGACTTCTGCCACCCACTAAGGGGGTTTCAGGTTACGCTAGAGTCTGGCCCACCTGACGGCATCCATCCTCTGCTTCTCCATACCCCGAATCTTACCCATCTCGTGCAGGATATCATCCACCACCACCTCGACAGGGAGGACTTTCTGATGAATGGAGATCTTACACCGTGCATTCCAAGTGTAATATCTAACAACTACACTGACTACAAAAAGTGTGACTAAATCAAACTGCTTCCACCTCCTGTGTGCCCCGTAAACCCACTCGGGATAACTGAAACCCGAAAGGCACGGGAAACCCAAGGCACCTGAAACTCTACTATAAACTTCGATGTTAAATGGACACTGCAGCAAGAAATGGTCCAAAGTCTCCACCTCCCCTGGACACTCCTCATGTGGGCAACCACGATCATTGGCATTTCTATACTTCAAGTTCCCCCTAACATAGAGCTTTCCATGGAATGAGAGCCAAGCAACGTCCCTGAACTTCAGAGGTATCCTCTCGTCAGTGACCAGAGAAATACCTTCCGAGCAAACATCACTCGGGCAGTCCTTCAGTGACAGGGGCTCCCAAAAGTAAGAGTGCAAAATTCTCCTCTCCAGCTCCCTTCTAGAGGAGTTTTTGACTTCTCCCCCCTTCAAATGCCATCTCCTTGTCACCTTCAAACCCAGAGAGACATAGGCCGGGAGGTAGCCATGCGGAACTCTGAAGCTTTTAACCGCCCCTCCACTCATCCAGTCTTTGACAAAGGGACCCACCCAGGTACGAAAGCCCTCTACCCACCGAGGAGGAGCCTCCAAAAGAAGGCTTTTTAGGTGGAGCGATAGAAAGGTGGTCAAGTAGAAGGTCACTGGGTTCACCATACCCAGGCCTCCTTCCCTCCTCGGTCTGTAGGTCACAATCCTCTTGATAAGGTTCAGCCTATTCCCCCAGAGCATCTGAAAGAATACAGCATAAACCCTGGCCCACAAAGATTCTGGCAAGATGTACACGTAACTGATGTACAAAAACACTTAGATAAGTCTTGATCAGATCTACCCTTTCCCGAAGAGACAGCCGCCATCTCTTCCAACACTCTACCTTGGCAGAGGCCACTTCCTGCCTTTCTTCCCAGTTTAGAAGGGCACAATCATACTGGCCAAATTTGATTTCTAAGATTTTAATGATAGAACCGGCCCGGGGGAAAGTGTCCGGGAGAACAAACTGTTTGCCCTCTGTCCCAACCAGAAAATTTCACTCTTCTCCTGGTTGACCACAGAGCCCGAAGCCTCCGAATACTCACGGATGACGCCCGCCACCTGCCCTGCCTCTGCCACGTCAGACAAGACAAGGGTGACATCATCCGCATATGCCACCACCTATAATGGCCTTCACGGGCCCAGTAGCACCCCCCTCAAAGTGCTGCCCTCCACCCTCCTAACAAAAGGGTCGATAGCAAACACATATAAGAGAGGGCTCAGGGGGCAACCCTGTCTGACACCTGAGCTGACCACGAAGGCAGGACCTACCCAACCATTCACAAGAGGGAAACTCTCAGCCGATCTATAGATCACTTCAAACAAATTGACCAACCGCTCTGGAAGGCCATACCGCCTGAGCAGGGCCCAGAGGTACTCATGGTTTACCCGATCAAAGGCCTTAGCTTGATCCAACGCCAGTAAATACTTGCCTAATCTCTCAGCACAGCACCGCTCAATGGCCTCCTGGACACCTAGAACTGCACTTAAAGTGCTCCGGCCCTTTATGGCGCAGTGCTGGAAGGGAGACAACAACAGCTCTGAAACCGCCGAGAGTCTGTTAAACAGTACTCTTGCCAGAATCTTACGGTCCACATTGAGAAGAGCGATGGGGCGCCAGTTCTCAATCCTGGACGGGTCCTTCCCTTTGGATAACAATATAAGGGAAGATGTCCTTATAGAGAGAGGGAGCAAGCCCTCACCCAGGCACTCATTAAATATCACCATGAGGCGAAGGGCCAGGATGTCTGAGAAGGTCTTAAAAAACTCGGATGTCAGTCCATCCGGTCCTGGGGCCCGTTTCACAGACAAGGAGTCTATGGACACCCTGACCTCATCTACCGTTATATCATCAGCCAAGTCATTAGGAACTTTATGCAGGATTTCAATACCAGGTGTATCCCTAAGGAATTGTTACATCTTTTCCCAGACTAGTGGCTGCTCAGAGAGGAGGCTGGAGTAAAAGGAATTGATGACACCAAGGATTCCCTTACGGGATTCCTGCAGGACTCCCTGTGCATCCACCAACCCCCTCAGCTCCTTGCGTAAGACTGACCTCTTGCAGTTCTGGAAGGGGTCAGGCAAGTGGTATTTACCATAATCCGATTCCAGAACCAAAGATGCATATCGGTCATACTGACACTCTCTCATCTGAGCCTTTACTCGATGATCTCCCCATCATCTCCCTGCTCTGAGATCAGGAAATCCAATTTCCTTTTCAAAGACTGGTAAGTACAATCCCTTCTCAAGTTATTTGCGGGACACCAGGCAACGGAAAAACTTCTGAGTTCTCTTTTTGTATACCTCCCACCACTCAGCCCTACTGGAATTCCTTCCCAAAAGAGTCTCCTGAGTTTGAAAAAAATCCCTAAAGGACTGTCTTACCCCTTCATCCTCCAGAAGCAAAGAGTTCAGACGCCACAGACCCGCCCCTTCTGAGGAGTTCTCGAGGCACACAGGGCTGCGCCAAGACAAACGTGGTCCGAGAACTCTACTGCTCTCAGCACTGGTGCCAAGGTCGCAGAGCTCTCTTTAACAAAAAAACCTATCTATCCTAGACCTACATCTACCTCTAAAAAAGGTGAAACCCGTGAGGTGTAGGAAATGGCGAACATGCACATCCACCAGGCCTGCCTCTCCAACTATGCTAACTAAAAAATTGGTGTCATAACCAAGGGTAGTCTTTGAACCTCCCCTGTCTTTGGGCCTAATTAAAATTGCCACCAAAGACTATCTCCTTGGTTGAAAAAAGGAAGGGCTTGATCTTCTGAAAAAGGCACTTCCGGTCCCACTTAGACTGTGGACCATAGACATTTATCAGTCTCAAGTTGTGCCCCCTCAAGATGACATCTATGACCATACACCTACCTACTTCTAATTCTATTACCCGTTGGACGGTTACCATGCCGGTAAAAAGCACTGCCACCCCACTGTACGGCTCGGCGGCAAGAGACCAATAGGAGGCACCACACCTCCAACTCCGCTTGCACTTGTGGAGATCAGATAGTCTTCCCACCCTGGTCTCTTTCAAAAACAAAAAATCGACTTCAAGGGAGTCAAAATAAACTAGCGCCATGTGACGAGCTTGTTCGGACAAGACAGATGCCACATTAATGGTGGCAAACAATATAGTAGATTACTTCTACTTACTTGCTTGTTATCCATCACCATCCCCCCTTCCCCCACCGAACCCTGCCCCCTGGTGACAACTCCTTCTGGGATGTCACCCCTATCCAAGAGGCCAGGATGCTTTCCTAAACTTGAAGAAGGAACCTTTCCCCCTCCTTCTTTCTCCTTAGGCCTCCTTCCTAAGCCACAGTCTTCCATAAAGGGAGCTTTTTACTCCTCACCTCTAACTGGAAGGTATCGTCCTTTGCTCTGACTACCTCCTCAATTTCCTCTTCCATCTCTATCTTCCAAGATTTGACGAAAAAATCTCAAACTTATTAAAGAGCACCACAAGGTTACCCTCCCCAACTGCACCCCTATACATTCTCTCCTTTTCCGGGGCAGCCGTCTTACTCTGGCCAATACCAGAAGAGGAGAGCACGCTCGGCCCTGGTAGCCTTGGTGACCTCCGAATCTACCTGCTGCAAGATCTCAGCTAGTTCCACATCGGTTATTGTTTCTCTGTCATTATTATGTGCCGCCTTTGGACATTGGGCATATGTATGCCCGTTATCTCCACACAAATTGCACTTTCTATTTCTGCATTCTGCCGACTTGTGTCCCAGCTCCTGACACCAGGCGCATTTGGTTTCCGAGCACACAGAACTAAGATGGCCCGCTGCTCCACATCTATGACAATTTTTGGGCTGGCCAGGATAGAAACATTGGACCCGGTCCCTACCTATGTAAGTTGCCGAAGGCAGATGGACCAAACCGAGCCCAATGCGCCTAAGTTTTATTGTGGGCGACCACGCTCCTCCCCAGACCCCCTTGGGACTCGGGACTTTGCTCAAAGGAGTCCCTATTTCTGCATATTTTCTTAACCAATAGACTAAATCCCCCTAGGGCAGGCTTTTGTTTCGTACCAATAAGGTCACTTTTACCCTATTCTGTCTTGTCAGAGACCTTACTGCAAACTGTCCCCAAAAAGGAGTAGACTTGATACCCCCACCCCTGTTGGAATCCATACATTCCTAGGACACTATTAAAACTCAAATTGTATTCCGGGGAGTTGCTGGGGTGGATAAAAGCAAACAAATCTCCCACCCAATAGCCTACCTTAAACACCTCATCAAGGAATATGTCAGTGGAGGGGGGAGGAGAGTTCATCCTCCACCTAAACAAGATTACATTTCTCCTTTTAGGAGGAAGCCCCCACTGCATATTCCTCCCTGCATCAACAGGGACCGGCCTCTTGGTAGCCGCGCAGGAACCGGCCTCTTGCTAGCCGCTACATTAGCACCAGCTGAAACCGCTATGCTAGGGACTGGATTAAAAGCACATGTCCCTGGCCCTGACACCACACCATTCCCTCTGTGTACTTCACCATCTGTCCCACTGGGCCCTACCAACTGAACTGAACTCTGTACTTTAATATTAGGATGGCTTATTACTGGAGCAGAAAAAATATCAACATTGGTCTCAAGCCGCACCTAGGGCACCGAGGGATTTGTTACAGGGGCCACCTCCATGTCTACCACACTCCCCATCATACTCATATTACCAGCTGAAGTTACACTGGCGCTATCACCATTATGTACCAGCACTGCAGGGGTTAAAGCCACAGCTTCCTGCAGCACACTCATATCAGAAGCAGCCAGTGCAACACAGGGAACTTTCCTGCTTCATCAGCCCTATCCTCAGCTAATGTAGTGAGTACACACTCTAACTGGCCAAATGACTGTGACCCCGCCATAGCCTTAGCTGCAGGCTGAACACCAGGAGCCATAAACTACCCATGTGTGATGCATGACCTAGTGTAAACCAAAAACACCTTAGAACCTTTATCATATAAAATAAAAGACTGTGGGCCCGATTCAAAAAAAAATAAATCCTTCGCCGGCATATTTTTAACGCATTTTTTTTTTTATTTACCGGCGTTATTTTTTTTTCTTATTCAATTCTTTTTTTTTCGTTAAAAATACGCCGGTTTTT
>WWET01000455.1:10395-20977 GCA_011038615.1 Limnodynastes dumerilii | reverse complement strand
TTCAGGAGTATATAGTGGGTTGGCAATAAGAAAAAGTAATGGGGAGTGCACTGACAAAATAGTTGGATGCTTTATGAGGGTCTACCAGGTCCCCTTAGTGAATTATAGAATTTGATGACAAATAAGAACCACTTGGTCCATCTAGTTTGCCCTTTCCACCCTTCCACCACTCTCTCTATTAAACAATCCTCCATCAAACTTCCCCTGAACTCTCCATACCACACACATAAACTAGGGTTAATTTTGTTAGCAACCAATTAATCTACTAGCATGGTTTTTTTGGCATGTGTGAAGAAACCGGAGCACCCAGAGGAAACAAACAAAGACACAGAGAGAACATGCAATCTCCACAAAGATAAGGCTTTTCTGGGAATCAAACTTATGACCTTAGGACTGTGAGACATAGGTGCTTCTCATTGAGCCTAATTACCCTTGTCAAGGCTTCCATGCAAAGCCCAAACAGTAGAGGTGCCAGGGCCCAGGGGACAACCCCAATAGGAACAGGTTGGTAAATGTGCTGTTTATCTTTATACGTGCCATAGGGGAGACATAGAGGTAAAGGATCCTAGCCCTGCAGCAGGGGCTGAGATTGAAACAGGCCAGCACTTCTGAAGTCCAATCAATCCTCTCAAAAGCTTTTTTTTGCATTAGTTGACAGGAGGATTATCAGGGTTTTTGTCTGCGCGTTGAGGTGGATCAGGTCGATGACCTTTGTAGTATCATCTCTGTCTGGTACAAAGCCAACCTAGTCTATGTGTCTGGGAGAAACAATTTAAATATATTTGCTATAATTTTGGCATAGAGTTTAACATCAATGTTTAATAATGATATTGGGCCGGATTCACACATAAGTGTGGGTTCCGTAGGTGCAGATACACATGTTTCCACACCTACTTCCCTGCTCCCCTTCCCCAGCCGTTATTAAGTGCCTAACCGTGAGAGTGGAATCCCTCTCTGAGGGGTATATTTACAAAAGTCGATTTAGCAAAAAAAGACTTTGCAGGTGATTATGCCATCGCTGTATTTACTAAAGGCAAAGTCCTGAGACTTTAGCCTTTTGCAAAATCTATAGAAAAGAACAATGATTTTGCCCTTGAAAAGTCTATGCATCGTGATGAGGATTGAAAATCAAATTGAAAAAGTATCGGTTAGTGAATGCCACGATTTTTGCAAAAAAATTGCGTTAAAATCGCGGCAAGATCAGTTGATTTAAAATCGCTTGAAAAAATCGACTTTAGTAAATATACCCCTGACTGTTTTTTTGGCTGCAGTCAGCAGGGAGTGCAGATATACACCTACATACTTATATATCTCTTGTCATACTCTTCTATTGCTTTTAATTTTCCCAATTAAATTATCCACTGGTTTTGTAGGTGCCTAGCAGATTCTATCCCTAATCATTGAAAAAACCCTGCTTCGCGGTTAATGGAGTAGGACACACGGTCTCAGGCTCCTCTCAATTACCTGGGCAAACATCCGTTGCTAGACCCTGCGGCCACTGAAACCAGCCCTGCAGCGGTGCTGTTGTTGTGGGGATATCGCGGATCTGACTTTAAATCAGTTCTGACGCACGTGTTGGAAGTGGAGAGCCAGGTGTCGGCGGTCACAGTATCCGCAGCGGCCCCGCTGTCCTCCGGCCCCCCCTCCTCCTATCCTCCTGAGCTGGCAGCATTGCGGTGTGAGGCTGCAGTAAGCCACTGCAGATTGGATCCCTCCTCGCACACAGGAGCAAGTGGGGGAGAGGAGAGTGTTTGGCAGTCCCAGGGGTGGCTATTTCCTATGGGAGCTGGCT
Organism: Limnodynastes dumerilii; assembly: GCA_011038615.1. NCBI lineage: Eukaryota > Metazoa > Chordata > Amphibia > Anura > Limnodynastidae > Limnodynastes > Limnodynastes dumerilii. The sequence goes on along the minus strand of WWET01000455.1, from coordinate 19,185 downwards.
GTGGCGCGAGAAGTCGCCATTTTACACTTACCCACGTGGTGTAGCTCCACCAGCGCCAGAGAGGGGACGCACAGAAGAGGCAGCATATCTGTGCAGAAGTACTCAAGTAAGGCAACACATCTGTGAGGGGGCACACAGGAGAGGCAGTTTACCACAGCAGGTGTATATTAAAGGGATTGCAGGAAAAGTGCACACCAGAGAGGAAGTATACAGCTCTGCTGAGGGGACTATTCTCTGTGTTAACAGTGTCATCAATCTCCCTACTGTGCAGGACTCCAATTCATTTTCTAGTTGATTAACCCCGGCCTTCACTGGCCCTTCCTGTTATATTTGGCTGCTGAAGTACCACTCTTAAAGAAAGCCAGCTGTATTCTCTGCATAACACCTACCTGAATACAAATAATCCTTCACTACCCCTGGTGGACAAGTCTGTTGCTGACCATATCTGTTATTTCAGGACATCATCAGCGTGCACAAACTAGTTTGTGAACTTTGTCAATTCACTTTCATACTGCACGGTGTACTGCATCCTTAATTAGTCGCCAGTATGGGGAAGACGGGTCACGCAGCTGCGGCCGCAGCAAAGCTGGAAAGGTACAGTCGACAATCTTCAACTGTCTCCCACTCTACAGCTACACCGCCGCCTATCCCCGCTGAGCTACCTGACAGTAATCCCCCGGCACAGGTGGATGAGACACCCACATTGCAGCAGGTACTCGCGGCAATTACGTCATGTGAAAAAATGCTTGGAGAGAAGATGGGAGCAGTCCAAGCTGATATCTCTATGCTCCATCAGGACATGCAAAAAACAAGAGAGAGAGTGGGTGAGGTGGAGCACCGGGTTTCTGCACTGGAGGACGCAGTCGACCCGATTAAAAGAGATGTTGCTGACCTGACAGTTCAGATGCGGTCCTACACGTCCAAGTTAACTGACCTGGAGGGAAGGTTGCGGCGGAACAATCTGCGGTTTGTAGGTTTCCCTGAGCGCACGGAAGGGCAAAACCCTGAAACCTTTTTGGAAAACCTACTGCTAAAGGAATACGGGAAGGACGCCTTCTCCCCACACTTTGCTATCGAAAGGGCACATAGGATTCCGCCCCAGCCTCCACGTCCCGGCATGGCTCCCCGCACACTCATAGCCAAATTCCTGAACTACAAGGACAGAGATGCAATTCTTCGTTTAATGCGGCAGAAGGGCCCTATTCAAATAGAGGACACATCGGTGTCAGCTTATCCAGACTACGCACTGGAAGTTCAGAACAGAGCTCAGTACACGAAAATCAGGAAGAAACTGCGAGACCTTCAGTTGCTGTACTCCGTCTTGTTTCCAGCACGTCTACGAGTGGTGGCAGGCGGCGAGACCCATTTCTTCTCTTCACCCCGGGAGGCTGAAGTCTGGCTTGAGCGGTACACACGTTGTAGTGTCCCCCAACCGTTAACCACTGGGATGTCTTCACCGCCACATTCTTGTTGTATTCTCAGGTTCCTTTAATGAAGACCTGCCCTTTGACTTTGTGTTCTTAAATAAGGGGTCTGGGTGAGGTGGCTAGCAGGGTCACACTTCAACTAGACTGTTGGGAGCCCTCCTTAATGTAGAGTCGCAGTTTAGTTACTGTATAATTAGCGCCTCGCTAATAGTTAATAAGTGTTATAAATTGGATTAGGGGTGGGTAGGAGTTTTGGAGGGAAAAAGTATACCTAGTTGGGAAGGGTATATGGGGAGGGAATCGGGAAGGGTTATGTTTTGCTTTTTAGTTATGTTTGCAATTCTGTTTCAAACTGTGTCATTTGATGTTCAACTGGTACTTACTGCTTCTCTATTCCAATTTAGCGATGCAGAGTTTGTGTGCAACAGTGGGTACGGTGCCGCGCCGAGCTACTTTCCTGTCCGGTCCGTGAGTAGGATAATATATCTATGAGTAAGAACATGACTCGTAACTTATCGTTTATAGTATGGAATGTGAGGGGCCTTAATGATAAGCTTAAGAGGTCACTTGTCCTTAATTTCGTTAGAAAACAATCCCCTGATGTAGTGTGCTTGCTAGAAACTCATCTCCAGGGTAGTAAGATTTTAGCATTAAAGCGTCAGTGGGTGGGGCGGACTTTTCACTCCACCTTTTCCAATTACTCCAGAGGAGTCTCTATCCTTATACGTAAAAATCTTAACTTCACTGTAGAGGACGTTCATACTGATCCGGAGGGTAGATATGTTTTTCTGAAAGCTTTATTTGACAATCGCCCTATATTACTACTTGTAACTTACTTCCCTCCACCGTATTCGAGTGGTCTAATGAAGCAGGTTGCCACCTACATGGCCAAATTTCCCGATACTCCAGCTGTCCTTACGGGGGATTTTAACATGGTGTTGAATCCGAGTATGGATAGATGGCGAGAGGTGGGGTCTCCCCCTGGACAGACTTCGTCCCCCCTTGCTAAGCAAATAGAGGGCCTAGGCTTAACTGATGCCTGGCGTTTTCGAAACCCAAACAAAATAGAGTTCTCTTGTCACTCAGCCACACACCAATCCCTATCACGAATAGACCTTGCACTCTTTTCTTCCACTTTATTGCCCCGGATTCATGAAGTCAGGTATTTGCCCAGGGGAATATCTGATCACTCCCCACTGTCCTTCTCATTTAACCTGCAGTACAATGCAGGGATTCAATTTTGGCGACTGAACCCTTTTTGGCTGTCCATGATGGGGTCAGGAGAAAATTTGGTCACTAACTGGGAGGGGTACTTTAACACTAATTCTATCACTGTAGCACCAAACATTACCTGGGATGCCTTTAAAGCATATATGAGAGGCACATTTATTAAACAAGTAATAGAAATCAAGCGGGACAGTAAGCGTAAAGAAAGCGACCTAGAGCAGCACTATATTGATTCGGAGGCATTGTATCTCTCCTCTCGCTCGTTAACTGATCGTGTTGCCTGGCTTAGGGCTCAATCTGAATGGAGGCAGCACCTTGTTGATAAATCTAAAAACAAACTATTATTCATTAAGCACAATCAATACTTGCAATCTGACGCGTGCGGTAGTTACCTTGCAAAATTGGCTAGGGATGAGGCGGCCGCAAGAGCTATTCCTGCAATAACTGACCGGACAATTGTGTACATCACTCGGGGGATGAGATAGCTGAGGTGTTCCTTACCTTTTTCTCGCAACTCTATAAATCTCAGGTTCGGTACTCCCCCTCCCAGCTTACCTCTTTCCTTGACAAAATAGAACTACCCCAGCTGGATTCTGATGCTCAGGCCCTCCTTAACGCCCCTATCAGCGAGATTGAGATAGAAATGGCCATTGCATCCATGCCCAATCACAAAGCCTCAGGTGTGGATGGTATACCGTGCGAGGTGTACAAGAACTTTCGTGAGTTCTTTAATGGCAGACTCTTGGAATTATTTACCCTTATTTTTCAAGAAGGATGCCTTCCAGATTCCATGACAGAGGCCCTAATTGTACTAATAGCAAAACCTGGTAAGGACCCACTCCTCCCTGAGTCTTATAGGCCCATCTCACTGCTTACTACGGACGTTAAAGTCCTGGCTAAAGTCCTGGCATCTAGGTTGAATGGGGTTTTGGCGCAACTTGTGCACCCAGATCAAACAGGCTTTATGCCTGGTAGGACTACTTCCACGAATCTCAGGCGCTTGTTTATGCGTCTTCAGTTGCCAGAAATGGAAAACTCGGGGGCCGTGATTGCGTCTCTGGACGCGGCTACGATCTACATGATGGGAATATTGGGGGGTTGGAGAGATATGATGAGGATACTGAGGGGCTAGAGACACATAATGGGGGATGCTGGGGGGCTGGAACACATGATGGGGGATACTGCGGGGCTGCAGATACATGATGGGGATACTGCGTACATGCATGCGCAGTACATCATAGCGGAAAACTCCGGCCTTATATGCAATGAGGCTGGACTTCTGAATAAGGCCCATGATGAGGAATATTGGTGGCTGGGATATATGATGTGGGATACTGGGGGGCTGGAGACACATGATGCTGAATGCTGGGGGTCTGGAACACATGATGTGGAATACTGGGGGGCTGGGGACAAATGATGGGGGATACTGTGTGGCTAGAGAGACATGATTGGGGATACTGGTAGCTGAAGTCACATGATGGGGAATACTGGGAGCTGAAATGACATTAATAGGGAATACTGGGAGGCTGGAGACACATTATGGGGAATATTTTTGCCTGTCATTTTAACGGGCCTTTGACTAGTATATATATTTTTGGGAGGTTTATTTCTCCTCTTGTATACTGTTAAAATAAGTGCTCCTGTTTTGTAACCAAGTTTGAAAATAAACATAAACGTAAATTTTATTTATCTAGTGTGTTTCTTTAGTAAGGGAGGGGACAAGACAGGCCAAACTTCCTCTAGGGTGTCCAGAGACCTAGCACCGGCTCTGCAGAAACCTGTACAACATTGGGTTGTAATTCCCACTTGGGTGAGTGCAGTGTGAAGGGACAGGTTGTTTGGGTTTCTTGCAGGTGTGGATGATTGGTTGGACTGCAGAATGAGACAGCTGACATAGATATTTTCAGTGAGTATAGGTGGTGTATACACCTATTTTTTGCCTTTTTTGATGATGAATTTACTGTAGACTGGAATTTCAATTTTCATACATTTTTATTAAATTATCTTATATTATATCATTAGTGTATATTTTTTTTTTTTAGTTAAATTTTATTCATATGAGAAGCTGTAAGGGCAGTAATTGTTTCTTGTACTCTGGAACCCGATTTAACATTTCATGATTCGTTGTTATGGAAGAGTAGAAACATTGATATAATTGTTGGTTAATTATTGGAAACTCTAAATATGCAAATGAGTGCAATAGTACAATAATACAATACAATACAATAGTACAATATAATAGTACAATCATCCCAATGTGTGTGTTATGGAGTAGAGTATGTTACATAAGTTTATGCTGGTGCCTAATTAATCTGCTACCCTCCTACTTAAACCTGAAAACTTTTGGATTGTGAGCTTCTGAACCTCTGATGAAACTGTGACTGTGTGCAGTAAACGTGTCAGGTTTGCTCTAAATCAGTAAATAATAGTATGAAGGCTGATCTTAAAATTGCTCTTTTATTCACTTTTGTTCCTGGATATATGTTGACAATTATTCCATTACAGCGTTATTAAGGCAAAAGTTATGTCTATTGCCCTATGGACTGCTCATGGTAATGGAAACCTCTATGGATTCCGAATAGGAGAAAGATGGCTGATTAACCTCTAGCTGTACAGATCACTATTAAGAGTGCTATGGGTTTATGCATGAACAACTTTTATTAATGAAACTCACTGTATGAGAAGTTTATGATTAAACCCCAGCTGCACAGATTGTCTTTGAGGGTGCTAAGGGGTTTAGATTTGCATGGGACTTCTACATTAACAGTGAATAATTAACTGAAATATCAAATACTCTTTTTTTATGTATTCCACCATATGAGAGGTCTGTGAACTGATTTAATTTAATACTAAGACGGTGTCTTGAATTATTTAAGAAGAATCAATATGAACCCATCATATGCACTAATTATAATTGCATGAAACTAGAAGGAGGTCTTGATTAATCAAGTTATTCAGACAAGTTATAAGGGTATGAGCATTTGCTGTTTTGGTTACTGCAAACGTCTATGCAAGTTCATCTATTGCCCAGAATAGACTTTCTAAGTATCTTCTGACCTGTTGACAACTTGATAGTGATATAGGGCCTGATCTAGACCTACGCTCATGAAATGCTCTTGTGCGTAGCATATTTAACTACGAAGCACTGCCCTATGCACTCCCCTCGGTCGTCCGTATTTCAGTTGTCTTACGCCGACCAAACTCTACCCTAACTTTTCTGAGCATAAGCGTGGGCGCCCGTAAGCTCCTTGCATAGTTACCACACTTAGCACACCCATACTGTACGATTTAAATGCCTCACCCCACCCTCGAAGCGTAATTACGGTGTTCATATGGCTGGCACGCCCCTTCGAGCGTTGTTATGAAGCTGGTACGCTCAATGCCCGTACTCTCAGAGTTTCGTTGCGTAACATCGGCCCTGTGCATGTGCATAATTACTGGAATATAAGAGCAATGTTCCACATTTGTGCTGATTAATTAATGTTTAACTATTTTGGTTTTAAATATTTTAGAAGTATTGATTTGCAATACACTTAATACTGGAATTGGGTGGCTGCAGACACAGGTTCATATAATTAATATTTGTTCAAATTATATGAATTATTGTATAAGAAGTTTTTTGTTGGTTTTATTAATAAATGTAAATTTAAAAGAACATTTAGAGATTTAGCGCTCCTCTTGCTTTGGTCTTGTGTATTAGACTTACTTGTTCCCCACTGATAAAGGATAAGGTGCGTGGGACTTACACAGTAAGATCTGTTGGATGCTCATCCCCTGTTCTGTAGATCAGAGGAATGTGAATGTGAGTGAGCGGGCTGCTTCTCTTCTCAAAGGGATTTCAAACATCTTCTCCCTGGACCAGAGTTTGAAAATAAGAGAGGAAAGTTACTCCTGGGTAAACTATGATGATTTCAAGGGAGTAATTTTGAGAGGTAGCGTTTCCTGTCTAAATAACAGTGTAAAAGTAAAGCTGGTCACTTGTTACTCTTTGTGCAGTAAGCAAAAGCAATGTATTCTCCATGCATGCAAAGAATGTAATGCATTTGAATCCCCCTGAAATCAAAATGGTTTTGTCTAGGAGTAACTTTCCTCTCTTAGGGTCAGATTCACAGATGCAAATCACATAAATAAAAAAAAAAAGTCAGAGACTTTGTTACATACATTTTCAAATATATGATAAGCCACCAGCCACTTACAAGGCTTCTCTATTTTGGTGGTCCTAACTCTATCACTGTCAGAGTCCCAACTTTGGGTCATATATCATGTATTTTTAAATTGATGCAGAGGTCCCCAAGTCTCCAAAATAGCCACTCTGAAACAGGACCTCCTGTCAGCTGCTATTCCAGACACGCTTTGAAACAAACACAGAAAATGGAGGTTGCTCAAATCAATTCATAAGGTAATATGGAGCAGATACTTTAAGAAAATAGGGAGTTTACACAAATACAAATAGAAGGCCCCAGCACTCTTGCAATTACCCAGCAACTAATCATAACTTTCTATCTTTAAAATAAAAGTCAGAGAATTAGTTACTAACATCTATATACAAACACATAAAATGGAAGGTTTCTCAAATCAATTTATAAGTTAATATAGAGCAGGTGCTGCAAGGTATGGGGAATTTACAAAAAGAGAGAAGCCTTGCAAGTGGCTGGTTGCAAATGTATGTAACGAATACTCTGGGCCCGATTCAATTAGCTAAAAATCGTTCGCCAGCGTATTTTTAACACAATTTTTTTTAAAATTACGGGCGATATTTTTTTTTCAATTCCATTGTTTTTTTTGCGTTAAAAATACGATGTTTTTTTAACGATATCGGTAATTAATAATCCGCCCCTATGAAAGGTGCAGATTTTTAACGCTGCCCTATCTTGTGCCCCAACAGGGCATGCTGATGCTTGTAGAACTACAAGCATCAGCATGCCCATGGATGCCAGGGCATGCAGCAGCATGCCCTGCCAGCCAGGGACCGCTGCGTAGGTGCCTAGGTTAAAAAAAAACAACCTTTTCTGAACGTCGCAAATCACCTCCTGCTAACAGGAAGTACCCGGCGTTAATGACAGGTTATTAGCCAGTCTGAAATATTGTGAGAACGTTATTTCAGACAATGGCCAATAACCTGTCATTAGTACTTGACAGGGTACTTCCTGCTAGCAGGAGGTGATTTGCAACGTTCTAAGAAGGTATTTTTCTTTCTCCGTTAAATTTTTTTTACAGCTGGCTGCTGTTTTAGCACAGCGGTAAAAAAATAATTGAATATGCAAATTTTTTACGTTCAAATGCCGGCGAAGGCGTCGTATTTTTTCCGACGCAATCTTTTTTAAAATATCGCCGGCAATTGAATTGGGCCCTCTGACTTTTATTTTAAAGATAGAATGTTATGGTTTGTTTCTTGTTAATTGCAAGTGCTGGGGTGCCTTTTTTGTATTTGTGTAAATTCCCTTGCAGCACCTGCTCTATATTAACTTATAAATTGACTGAGCAACCTCCATTTTGTGTGTTTGACATACTGTAACTCTGAAGTTTTTTGTCCATCCCCCGTTTTTCCCGTTTCTAAAAGCACTTAAGAGTGCCATAGGGCTACCTTAAGTGCCTGCGCATATTTTCCTTCTAAATAAGGAAAATACGCATGAAGGTCCCTTCCTCACACCCTGTCCGGCTCATTTCAATACCACCTCACCCACTGACTCTTCTTATAAAAGTCACGAGACTGGCATGCCTCTTTTTTCTTAAAAAAAACTATGTGCGGTCTCTAAAGATTGGAGGTAGTTAATCTATGTTCCTAAGTACTTCGTACATTGCGTAGTCTATATGACTGCGTGGTACATAACTTCTTAAATATACGCACCTAGGAAGCAGCAGCTACTTAGGGGTGAATCTGGTCCTTATTTTCGATCTCTAAATCTGTCCCCTGTTCATAAGGTGAAGTTCCCTGTACTAATCAGTTTTTTTTTCTAAACTTCAGGTAGACTGTCCCCCCTTCCACCTCCCCAGGGAGAAGCAAAAGTCTCCTGTGTACTAGAGATTTTGGGCCTGATCCAGACCTTACTAAAGCACAGCGTATCGGCGTTCACTTACCCCGACACTCCCCCTGTGCGGGCGTATGGCCCCTTCCTTACGCCGGCTGAAGGCTACC
>WWET01000454.1:682002-692002 GCA_011038615.1 Limnodynastes dumerilii | reverse complement strand
CTGGAGGCTGCCCCTGTACTGCAGGTAGACTAAGGGCCCCTGGAGGCTGCCCCTGTACTGCAGGTAGACTGAGGCCCCTGGAGGCTGCCAATGTACTGCAGGTAGACTGAGGCCCCCTGGAGGCTGCCCCCTGTACTGCAGGGAGATTGAGGCCTCCCTGGTGGCTGCCCCTGTACTGCAGGGAGATTGAGGCCTCCCTGGAGGCTGCCCCTGTGCTGCAGGGAGACTGAGGCCCCCTGGAGGCTGCCCCTGTACTGCAGGGAGACTGAGGCCCCCTGGAGGCTGCCCCTACGCTGCCTGTTCTTGTTTCTGTCTTTTTTACACACGGGCTGAATGACAGCCGATCCCTGATCTGCAGATGTAATTTTCAGCCCACATGGGCCCCAATCCAGCCCTGCCCCAACCAGAGCTGGGCACAGACGGGCTGAGAACTCTTTAAGTCAATACATCTGCTCCGGCCCCAGGTCAGGTCTAAGTCCAGGGGGTGACTTTTCGAGGCCTGTTTTTGACCTGAGTGTTGGAATTTCATGTGGTAAATGCATTAATATATTTAGGAAAAAGCTGCCGGATCATTATATTGTTTTTTATTTTTAAAAATACACAGCGCTAAAAGCAGGGTTGCCAACTGTCCCGGAATATCCGGGAGACTCCCGAAATTTGGGAAGGTCTCCCGGGAGAGCCGGCAAAGCTCCCGCAAGCCCCACCAGCCATCAATTATTAGCGTTACTAGGGATGATGTCATCAAGCCCCGTCCATCCCCTGAAACGCTGGAGATTACAGGAGTGATTGACAGGGGCGGAGCTTAATGACACAATTTGCATAAATTACGTCCTTAAGCCCCACCCCCTTGTAGAAATCCATGGCTTCCCTCTGGGTTCTCCCGGAGGGAAGCTCTGAAAATTCGGCAGCCCTGGCTAAAAGACACCTAATACTTATGCGCAGTAGTTCATTTACGCAATCTACGTACCACGCTAGCCGCTGCCGTGAAATCCCATCAGTATTAACTGTGCATGCGCACGGCAGATGTTAAGCCACGTAACTCTGAACGTACATACCAGCCACGTATCTTCAGCATAACTGCGAACGAAGGGGCGTGACATCCATACGACACCCGTAGTTACGCTTCGGAGGCGGGGGAGGCACTTACGAATGTGAAGCCTTTTTGTACGTCAGTAGTTATGCTTGGAAAAGTTAAGGTAGGGCTTGGCAATCGTAAAACGTACGAGCGAGGGGAACGCCTAGAAAATACGCCACGCCATAAAACGTAACGAGCGCTTAGATCTGGATCTACCCCAAGGTCTTCTTAAGAAGGAAACTGCGCACGGTAAGATAAGGCAGCGCTATAGCACTCTTATATGGCTCTATATTCCTATATCATGTTAATAGAAAATGTCAGTATTGTATTTTTTAGTCTTCTATTCATTCCACCTATTCTTATGCGACGGATCAGGACACGTTGCTGCATTGCGTTTAGCTGCTGTGCGTCCGCACTCTACACCCCGTAATTCCTTATCCAGAGGACACCGCTATTCATGCTTTTACATCGCACACAGTGCGTCCCACTTTTACAAATGCCTCTACGATATGTCTGCTGCGCTCACATTTGCGCCCAAGGCCGGATCCTGATCTCCGTCCGACACGTGCACGCAAAGATTGGGTGTTTGGAGGGGGGGGGCGCTTCGAATGTGACACGATTTATGCGCCGATCTCCTATGGTACGGAACTCAGTTCTGTATGACAGGAGATCTGTCCGACGGGAGAGGCCTCCTCCACCCGCCAAAAGCACGCAAGGTGAGGAGGGGGAGGTTTAAATTGTGGGCTTGGTTTCAGATTTATGCACGGCGTTCAGCTCAAAGAAGGGGGAGTGGCAGAGGAGTTCACGCCCCTCCTCACTGCGGACCTCCAGACCCCTGCTCGTATAGGAAAGCTTGCGGGGGCTGGATCTGGTCACCAGTGACTGACGCGCCCAGGCCTGGCAACAGAAATATTAGGGCCCTCTACACTCATGTATTTGGGGGCCCCTCATCCCTGCTCAAAAGTGTATTGCAGGGATCCCTCGGACCCTTGTGGCCTGTCACAGCTCCCCCCCTTCTCCGTCGCTGGTCCTGGACGCTCCCAGAAGCTTGTACTGCGCTGCGGTATATGTTGGCGTCATGCGGAATAATAACAAGCACGCAGCATGGGTCGGCCAGAGCCCCGGCCCTGCTCACAGAGCCTCAACAAGGCAGACCTGCCGCATGTAAAAAGGTCTGATTCCCCAGTGTTGCCTTTGCTGAGTGAACGCTCTGTGTTTATCCAGCCCGGCCTGTGTACACAGTGGAAGTGTGAGGGGCTTCTGTTGGCTCCACTGCTGGGCCAGCTAGAATTATTTGCAACCACCCACAGCTCAGGCTGCCTCTGCAAGCAGGGATTAATAATGCACGTTACTGTATTCTGTGCAGAGCCGCCCTGCCAAGACCCACACCCCCCACCGCCGAACGGTACCAGAGCGGGCAGAACCGGGGGGCAAAAACGACGGCTGACATGGCATCAGAAGGGGGGAGAGAGAGGAAATCAGAGCAGGACCATCAGGAAATCCCCTTCTGTGTGATTTACAAGGGGTGACCTCACCGCTCGCGATAAATGGCGCTGTGTATATAGCGTGTGGGGGCGAGGAGCTCACCCCTATTTATAGAATCTATTCCTGGCTCCTGGCAGCTCCCCCGTGTTGTCTTTTCTCCTCCTCAGGTGTACGTTGGACACAATTTACCTCTCATCACTCACAGCCGGCCGTGCCAGCGTCTGGCGTCCAGAACAAACAGCCGCGCCAGGGGGAGGCGGGCAGATCACACAAACATACACAGACTGCTGCGCGGCCTCGGGGACAGGTTATATACACGGCGCACACAGCGGGGAGATGGAGTTACACGGTTATATAACAGATAAATACACAGCACCGCGCTGACACATTCCTGACGGCTGATGCAGAGGCCCAAGGATGGCGTTACCGTCAACCCGACGACCTCTGGAGTCCCAGCGTCCAGACCTGGGGACTGGCCCGTAGAGGCAATCTCTATTTCGGAGGTGGCCCAATGGCGGCTCTAGCCCAGATCCAGAGCTACGTTTCCATGACGTTTCAAGACGTAGCGTAATTACTAGGCGCTCCCCTCGGCCTTGCGCACTTTTGCTGTTTTACACTTGCTGAAACCTACCTTAACTTTTCCAAGTGTAACTCCTGCCGTCCGTAATGTCTGCACGTACTTCAACGCCTAAGCACGCCCACACTGTACCATTTACATGCCTCACCCCGCCTCCGAAGCGTAATTACGGTGTCGTGTCACCGCATAAGTGCAATCTACGTACTGCCCACAGATAGGATCAGGATAAGAGTTAAAGTTAGGATTAGAGTTAGCTCATACATGGAGCTATACATACACTCATACATGGAGCTATACATACACTCATACATGGAGCTATACATACATACACTCATACATGGAGCTATACATACACTCATACATGGAGCGCTGATCGCTGTTTTAAGCTGTCAGCCTCTGACCACTTGCTTACACTACAGGGGGAGCGACTACCAAGGGCCCCCCCTCACCTCTGGGCCCCATAGAATCCGCACCTCTTTCATCCCCTGTAATTATACACAAAATGGAAGTTGCTCAGATCAATTTATAGGTAAATGTAAACAGGTGCATGAAAGGCCGAGGGGTAATCTACCTTACCACAAACACAGGAAAGACAATGCCTGAGCAACACTGCCATCACCCAGTAGCAGATTTACCGTTCTATGTGTAAAATAATACGCAGAAACGTCCGTCACACAGATCTGTAAATATAGGACAGGCCGCCAGCCCCATGGACAAACGTCTTGCCATCAGCTCTGTGTCGTTACGCCAGCGTTCCGGTCTAGTTTGGGTATAATTTTCTGAGCAATCCAGTACACCGCAACAGTGACCCGGTCAGCATTCGGGTCTGGATTGCCGTGATTGCGTGTGCAATCTGCACTGATCATGCGACGTGCAAATGTGCGCTGAGAGGCACCACACCCTCTGGATTAAGTCCGATACGTCCCTAACGTGAATATGAGACGTTCTATACACAGAACATCACATTCATCTCTCTAGTCATTTGTAGGAACCGCTGTGCTGCGTGATTGGCTTGGGTACCCCAGGGCGATAGTCTGCAGAGCAGAGATGCTCTACATACCATAGCCTTGCGTCCGTGCAGCTGTCAGCAGGCGATGTTCTGCGGATCTCATGGAAATTGCTGCCACACAGAGGACGTGACGGCCAGGGAGCCTCTGGTCGGAATTATTTATGTTCCCATTTGAGAAAATAAATGTCCTGCACCTGTGTCTGCAAAGCTTTAAACTGTGCGGAGAAATAAAGTGCTCGATCAGAGAAAGCCCTTAAGCCGCGTTCTGCAAAGCAGAAGGACATAATAAATAACATTAATCGCAACAAATCAAAACATTTATTCTGGAGGCATTACTATCGTCCCATCTGCACTGCACCGTCCTGACCCAACGCGTCTGAAGGGGGAGCTCTCGAGTCAGCGTCTGTCTGTGACTGTGGCTCTGTCCTAGATGTACTATGGTGATATACATCAATCCACTGCGGCCTACCTGTAACCGTCCATACCCCACAATTTACTTTAACCCTTTATGCCCCACATCCTAACCCTAACATTTTACTCACCATAGTCACTGCAACCTAACCTTAACCCTCCATTCCCTGCAGCCTAACCCTAACATTTTACTCACCACAGTCACTGCAGCCTAACCTTAGCTTTCCCTGCCCCACGGGCTTACCCTAACCCTCAATACCCCGCAGTCTGACCTTAACCTCCCCCTTAAGCCCTAACCCTAACATTTTACTCGCCACAGCCACTGCAGCCTAACCTTAACCCTCCATTCCCTGCAGCCTAACCCTAAGCTGCCCTATAAGCCCTAATCTTTTACCCACCGCAGCTTAACCCTAATTTCTGTCACATAGGAGACCAGTTTATACGACTTCAATATTAAGTGATATTAAGTGACCTTTTCCAAGCAGCAGCTTAAAAAATATTTACTGTTATTGAGCTGCTATTTTTGGCCCTATCGAGAAGGTTGGGGGCCACAGATGTAGCAGGTGAAGTATTTGGATTCCGTCTAGCTCCCGTCCCATTGCTGAGAGAGCAAATGGCGCCTTACACTGGCCTGGCAGCCGTGGCCGCGCACCCTTACTGGGCCTGTACACGGGTTATTCAGATACCGCCAGGGAAGTGTATACAGGTAGATAAGATAAGGGCCGGCAGGAGCACAACATGTTTTCCCCGTGACTGATGCTTTTAGGATGTTTTTATATAAATACAGAAATATGTGAAATTGTTTGAGAACGATGTCAGATTTGTACATTTTTGTGTTATCTGTTTTATGGAAATTCCTCAGATTCCGGCACCTGTTTAGTGGAATCTGTGATTAAGAAGAACAGTCACAGGAGCTGCAATGCTAAAGAGAAGTCAGTAACACAGGATTCCTCTGTATATCCCCCTCTCTATCCGGGATAGACTCTCCCCAACTTTATCCCCCACTCTCTCCCCCCTCCACTTCATCACTCTCTCCCCCATCTCTTCCCCTCCTTTCTACCACCCTCCTCTCTCTGGGGTAGATACAGAACTACGTCCGTCTTCCGTAGACGGACGTAATTCAATGAACAATAACTACTGCGCATGCATAGTAGCTATTGTACGTAATCTGCGTATCGTTTCGATGCGTAGATTGCGTATATGCGGTCTAAAAGACATGCGCAGTAGCTACTGTTTATTGAACTACGTCCGTCTATGGAAGACGGATGTAGTTCTAGATCTGGCCCATAAACATCATTTTGTTATTCCACGTCAGTATTATCATCACAGCACCGTATGTTCTCACTGGCATTACTCAAGAACAAGGTTCTAATTCTATAGCATTCCTCTCTCTCCCCCCCCTCCTCTCCCCCCCCCCTTCCTCTCTCTCCCCCCCCTCCCCTCTTCCTTCCTCTCTCTGTCTTCACCTCTTCTCTCTCTCCCCTTCCTCTCTATCTTTCCACCTCCTCTCCCCCTTTTTCCCCTCCTGTGTGAGATCCAAAAACGCACACACAACGGCACCTTTGCATTGGAAGCAATTACACAAAACGTATGGACACACAAAAGCTGCCGCGGTAGATGAAGTAACGCTCAGACCTGATCGTCCGTGACTGCGCGCTCTTCTGGGTCTAGGGTCAGTATAGCTTTAAATAAACAACGGTGTGGACTGGAGGGGCCATGTGGCTCTCATCTGCCGTCACTTTCTATGTTTCAGTTCTGAGCATGTGCAGTAGAGAATCATGCAGAGAGACATCATGTCAGCTGGGGGACAATCGCCTCTGGATCAGGCTGTATCCTCTATCCTCAGGCTTTATCCTTTATTCACTCCATCAAGAGAGGTGAAGGTTTAGTAATCCTGCGACCTTCACCACATCATCAATATTAACAGACCTCGGGTCTTCTCCTCAGGCAAATACACCCCAACCCCCAGTAAGCCCCAGCACTCCCGTCCTGGTGACCAGTAAAGGAGTGAATGTGGCTTCAATCCCCCAAAGCCAGTGGTCAGTTTAAAAAACAAACATTGAAATGTGACATTTCTACAATCTGTTACCCCCAAATGTTATATTATAGGGGAAAATATTAATATTATCATCATAGACATCTCTCAAAATGATATATCCCGACTAAGGGTCAAATTTAATAAGCTGCGGGTTTGGAAAAGTGGAGATGTTGCCCATAGCAACCAATCCAATCTTAGCTCACATTCTCTAGTATGTAATAGGAAATTGAAAGCTAGAATCTGATTGGTTGCTATGGGCAACATCTCTACTTTTCCAAACTCGTAGTAAATCTGGCCTTAAAAGAATGTGATATTGGGCCTGATCCAGAGCTACGACCGCAAGCGAGCGTACGCTCATCGTAAGCGAAAATTAGTGGAAAAAAAACGCACTACGCATGTGCAGTATAACAACTTTCGGTCGACCGAAGGACATGAGCGCACAGCGAGCGAATGTTCAGCGTATTTTTCGCTCAAGAGGCGTGCGTTTTTTTACGACGAGAGTCTGGACGCTGGAGTTACTACACAGATTCGGGGATAGCCATTTAAATTGTACAGTATGGGCGTGTTAAGCCCAGTGCGTCCAGCGTATCGCTAAGAAAATTCGCACGTACGCTGAAAAATCTTAGGGTAGGGTTCAGCCGCCGTAAGCAGTTACAATCAATGGGAGTGTTATGGGCGTGAAAGTTTTTACGCCCGGGCGTACGATCGCTACGCTCGCGGGCGATTGCGGTCGTAGCTCTGGATCAGGCCCATTGTCAGAATACCAGTCTATTCACCCATCTATTGAGAGCAAATCCAGTTCTTATGTGTATCAGGGCTCAGGTCCAGGTCAGCGGGAGGAGGTAGTAATTAATGGCAATAATAGGCCACTCAAATGGTGTTCATCGGATTTTCTTTGTCGCATCGGACAATCTGTTTTATTTTCCATAATTGCATAACAGTCGGGCGTCTGGGTCTGGTATAACAGATGGACAGATGAGCAAGGCTGGAACTACCATTGGTGCATCATCCCCACGGCGCCAAAGCTCCCCACCGGGTTACCTGGGATCTCATCATGGCCAAAGCATATTTTCTGTACCTGGGCCCACAACCCGCTAGCTCCGCCTCTGCAGGTGAGTATTATGTTCGTGCTTGTTTGCAACGTCTGTAAACTTAATATAATGCAGGCGGCTTATAATAAACTTCAGACATGTCATAAGACAAATGCAATTATGGCAGGGTTGCCATTTTTTAAAGGCTTCCCTCCGGGAGATGCCGGAGGGAAGAGATAGAGGCGGGGTTTAATGACACAATTTATGGGAAGCCATAGATGCATGCAGGGAGCGGGGCTTAACAGATTTATGCAAATGCAGATTTATTATTTATTATGCAGATTTATGCAAATTGTGTCATTAAGCCCCACCCCTGACTATCAGTTACCCCGCGGAAACCACGAGCCTCAAGTCGCTTGCGGGAGATTTGCCGGCTCTCCTGGGATACATACCGAATTTCGGGAGTCCCCCGGACATTCCGGGAGAGTCGGCAACTATGAATAACGCCCATCTTGTATGTTCCTGGGGCATTTTAGGCCCTTTCAACATGTCTGCTCAAACGGCTCTGTAGCGGGGCACATGGCGTGACCCGTTGTGCCATGGAATGCAGTCATGCCATGTTGTTCAGCTGGCACCTCCCCTGCACGGGGCAGAGATTAGAGCTCGCTGGTCTATAGGGGAAGAATTCATCCCTAAAGATGCCAACATCTGACTTTCAGTTGGAAGATTGGTTACGTCCCTAATAACTTATTAAGTTGTCAATAGTCCACTAATTATGTCTCTTTATAAACTGCCAGTGTGCAGTCAATGCCAATGAATTCACCACTGACACGGTGCCCAGCGCCAGCTCCTCTCGCCAGGGATCTTTGCACACATTCCGCAGACAGGAATATGAAAATGTTCTGCAATTTTACTAATCCCTAAAAGATACGTCCGCTCAGACTGACTGTTCCTGCCATATCTCTGCACACACGACTCCTGTCTGCCCTCTCCCTGGCACCATCGGAGACAGACAGCTGGCCACACGCTCCGGGACGCTCTGCCAAAGGCGGCTTCCTAAAAGTTTTTCCTGAAAGTTTTTCTGTTGGGACAAGGACTGCGATCTCGGCCCTCCGTGAGTCTGCCTGACGTCTGTCTTCTAGAAGACAAGGCAGAGAGTGAGAGCGATGGACGAGGGAATAGAGGGTATCAGGCATGACCAGTACCTACTGTCAGTCACAGGTCCCCAGGAAATAATGCCCCTGTGTGTGCCAGCTGGCATGGAGACAGGGTGGATGGATTTAATGGGTGACATAATATAACAGAGGATACAATGTTATACCCACCTACAGGATGACATAAGGGCAGAAAATAGAGCAGTCACCTCTGCTGACAATGTCACACCATGCATTAGGAGCACATATTGGGGACAGTATATTATGCAATGGCGGAGGTCATTCGAGTAATTTAGCATGAGCCGCCCCTGCAAAACGCGTCAGCATGAATTTCAGTGGATTTGGGTGTTTCTTAGTAATTAGTATTAAACTCCTGACATACAGAGGATTGTGAGAGATGAGTCCAAAGAGTTTACATTCATTTAAAAGATATTGTGTCCACATCAACTGCTCCTGAGAATAAGTAAATAAACGCATAAAACTAACATTGAAGAACATAATTTTGTTCTATAATAATAATTATAATAATCATAAGTATAATCATAATAATGGGCCTGATCCAGAACAACGCTTCAGAGCGAATTTACGCGTGGCGAAGACGTAAAATCGCCTTTTGGTAAGTACTGCGCATGCGCACCATAAGAAAATACGCACATTAACGTAGCGTAATTGTGAACGTATGGGCCATTCACGTATGTGTCACGTAAATACTTACGTGTGGGCGTGCCAATTTTACGTGAGTCCAAATTACGTCCGAAATACGTTAAGTAGGCGGGGGTTTGTATTTAAAGTGTACAGTATGGGCGTGCTTAGCGGCGTAAATACGTGTTGCCCATACGTACGTGTGCGGATCACTGCGGTTACGTTGGCAAAAGTTAAGGTAGGGTTTGAAACAGCGTATCTTGACAAAATACGTACATTCAAGGGGTGTGCCGAGGGGAGTGTATAGAAGGTACGCACACGAAAATACGCTACGCGAATAAACGTACGGCAAACGTAGTTCTGGATCTACCCCATTATTCCTGCAATAACACTGAATCTCTATAGGAGCTGGAAGCGTGCTAATTCATCGGTACATCAATACTTGGTCTTATTACCAACAGCTTATAAGGAGCAATGCGACACCAGCCTCTATTCAGTTCTACTCGTGACTGTTTATATTTTCAACTGGGTCAATGTGATATATGTCAATAATAATTGATTCCTTCGCACATCTATGT
>WWET01000454.1:659765-681528 GCA_011038615.1 Limnodynastes dumerilii | reverse complement strand
GCGTAAGGAAGGGGCCATACGCTCGCACAGGAGCGTATGGCCGCCTAGCCCATCCTCATTAAACTAGTTCCCCCCGCCCACCTACACTAACCTGTACGTACGGACGCTGGGGGACATCCCCTTCAGCGTCCCTACGGCGCTGCTACGGATGCCCAATCCAGGATCGGGCGTTGCCGTAGCAACGGCGGGCAACATCTGCCCGGCGCATGCGCAGATCGGCTGCATTTATTCAGGATCAGGCCCAATGTTTTAATTTTAATGCTTGTTACGTTTTTAGTGTCTTATGTATGAATAAATAGTTCATTATTTTATACATATCACATTGGATTCTTTCCCATTTATGTCTTTTAAGTGACATTGAAGAGGAACACAATGATGTGACTACATCAATCTCCTCCTCTCCCCGGGCTGCCACTATAGCATTTATTACCATTATTGGTGTCTTACAGGAGATCTGTTAGTATTACTGTGATCACCAGTGTTTATTGATGTGTAAGAGTAGATTGTATCCTGACATATTGGGCCTGATCCAGACCTACGCTCGGATGCGGTTTTACGCTGATCGTAAGCGAGTACGAAGTTAGGGTAGGGTTTGCCGAGCGTATGGAAGTTAAACTAGGTAAGAGCGAGGGGAGTGTCTATTGCCGTGCATCGGTGGTACGTTCGGCGTTAATACACAGGAACGTAGGTCTGGATCAGGCCCATTGGCTTTATTTCACGCATCATCATTATTAGTATAATTTTCAGTGTTTTTGTTAGAGTAGATCTTTATTATTTTGTGTGATAGAATCCTTAATCATCGTTCAGCAGAACATCGCTCGCTCCATTACCCAAAGGCTGTCGTTTCGTTTTTTAGGGCTCCACTTCCTGTTGTGAGCGCAGCGAGCCTGACACATAGACTATTACTCACCCTCCGGTGAGGTGCTGTGAAGGACGGTGGCATTTTCGGCATGGACGTTCAGCTTCTCTCATAAATGAAGTCCAGGACTTGCGCCGTAGCTATCTTTTGGGACTTAATTAAATTCACTGCGCATGCGCCAGGACTTAAACTTCAGGGAGAGAGACGCGGACACGAGACAGGCGAGTTTTTCAATCTTTCTTTACTTTTTTTTCTTCTTTTTTATTTATTCTTGTCTTTTTTGCCCACCAGAATACCCTTTGTGTATGGTTCATATGAACAAGAAACACCACTGGGCAAAAAATATATTTAAATATATACAATTATTGGGCCAGATCCTAAGCTAAGTACGTTAGGCAGGGCACAGAAATTACGCTAGCACATTCTGGAACTACCCCATTATTATTATTTTTTGACATACACACATGCTGGTTGTATGCAGCGACCACCCTATACATATTCCCCCCCTTTCCTCCGCCTAATAACAGCTATTATGGGGAAAAAAAAGGGGGGTATATGGGGAGGCCACTGGAATACTTACTGTAATGTTATCTTCAGATGCCGTTATTTAACATATCGGCGTGGATTGTTAAAATCTGCGTTGACATTTAGTAAACTTAGCGATCAGCCGGGCTGCATTCATTAGAGCGGGCCGGTGAATGGGGGTAATAGAGCTATTGATTGTCATGGTTTCCATGGCGATCATAGCTTTGTAAATAAGAAAAAGTTAGTTTTAATTAGATAAAGACCATTTTCACCTGAAAACGGTCTTCATCTCATGAAATGGAACTGATCGAGGTTTCATAAATGGAGCTCTTAGTCCCTACTCAAATAAATGGTAACGGGCAATCCGGGTGCAGACCTATCCAACACACAGACAACAGATATCATCCTGAAGGCATTTCCCTCACTGGTAATGTCTCAATCACCATGGAAATGGAACGGAGATGTACAAGTAAAGCTGAGTCCACACCTATACAATCATGCGAGAGGCGATGGCGCTTACAATGGGCCACATCCTGACCTACGTTCTCTTTATGTTTCCCTGCTTAGCGTGTTTACGCTTTCATAATTACTTTGCTCTCTCCTAGACACTCCCCTCGCTCATACGCACTAAGCGCGCCCATACTGTACGATTTACATGCCTCACCCCGCCTCCGAAGCGTAATTACGGGTGTCGCATGTCTGGCACGCCGCTTCTTCCGTAATTACGCTGTTGATGGTAGTCTGGTAAATACGTTCAGAGTTTCTGGCGGTAACATCTGGCGTGCGCATACGCAGAACACGCAAAGCAGCGTTTTTACCACTAAGGCGGGCGTAAATACACGAGCGATCGTAGGTCTGGATCTGGCCCAATGTCACAAACCATTACAAGTCCCGATGAGCGTGTGATTCCCGTGTATACGCTACACCAATCTACCAGATGCGAGATCATCGTCTCTCCCAACCGTCTGCTGAATCCATTGTGACTCCGTACACACTGTACAGATCTCTGTCTATGCTGCACAGGAGGTCGGACAGACGACTGTACCTGCGTTTACACTACAGACAATTATCGGACATCGTACCATCAGCGATCATGATGTTTAAGGCGTTCGTAAAAGCAAATCATCAGAAGTGACCTGTTTTATCACATCAAACAATGATCGTGAGAGCGTCGCACTCATGCAATATAAGACCAAAGGTTTGGGAATTATAAGATCCTCCTGATAATGGACCGTTTTCACGGCGAGTTGCGTCCGTATTTTTTTTTTTTAACTGCGCATGTGTAGTAACTTATTTTATGTACTTTACGTAGACTATATGCGCGTCAGTGCCTCACGGATTGACTTGTGAATCGCACTCGGGTACATATATCCGGATATGCGACGCAAAAATACGCACATGACAATTTTAATAAAAATGGGCGGGAGAAGGCATTTAAACGAAGGTACGTGGGCGCAACTAACATGAATCGTACGTACGGAGGACACATACGCACGCAACTGCTAACGGAAAGTTACAAGCGGACTATGGAGGCAGAGGTCACAGACAGCAGGGCCCAGAGAGGGGCGTGTCATGGGTGTGAGGGGGTGTGGCCTGCACCGGCCGTGCGTATAATTGCGTTCCTTCCTGGAAACGGATCTCTGAAGACGGCCCAATATGATAGGTGTGAGCCCAGCGTAGCAAACACATGTAGGAAGTCAGATGACCTGTCTCTAAGCTGTGTGCAGAATCCTCTTCCTGGGTCGATATGAACCCCTAGAGGAGGAAATGTAACAGGGGTCGAGTTCATCACAAGCTCCTCTCAGTGCGCTGAGCACCAGACATAACATCCTGGAGGGGCAGCCCAAGGTGTGTGCCACGACGATGCAGCCACGTGATCTCCTCCGCTACAAGATGTTCCGAGTGCTCTCACACCTTCCCGCTCATCTTATTTATCTCCGGAGCTCAAAAAGGCCAACTGTAAATTCCATAACCATAAAGAAAGACGGAAATAAAGGCAGATTAGTGAGAAGGGGAAAAAAAAACTGTTTACTCCACGTCTCGTCTTTGTATATTTTAAAGCTTGGGGGGGCGGCGGAAAGAATCCCTGAAATGTGGGTTTTATAAGCGAGTTTGTGCATCCGAACTATGACAAGAATGAGATGTGAGAAAGGGAACCTGGCTGCATGAGGAAGAGAAGAGCCAGGGCAATGATGGGAAGTATTACCGGCAGATAGTCATCCGGGTCACCCTGCTGCCGGGAATGCAGGGATAAAGATCCCCAGACAGCACAACAGGGCTAAGAAGGGACAGTTTGCCTTTTAAAGTCATGGCTGAGGGAAGACACGGTCCCTAAACCCTCTGTATAATGTAGTCCCACGACGGTGACTTATGTGACGAAGGAATGAAAACATTTGTCACTAAGCTGCTTCTGCTTCTCCTACAGCAAGTCTCCGAGGGGCACCGTGACAAGACCAGTGTGGTGTCCCCTGCCTGCCAGAGACATGAGAGGAGAACAGGAGGAAAGATCCACCGGGGTAAAACCAACGTACCGCAGGAGAGCAAATGTCACCTGCTGCAAAGCTGAGCTAAGAGATGATGTTTCCTATCCCAAGTCTAAAAACAGTGTAATAGTAACGCTGGTCAGTATCTGTGTAATAATATAATAGTAAACCTGCTGAATGTTACTGCCCCCGGCACCTGCTGAATGTTACTGCCCCCGGCACCTGCTGAATGTTACTGCCCCCGGCACCTGCTGAATGTTACTGCCCCCGGCACCTGCTGAATGTTACTGCCCCCGGCACCTGCTGAATGTTACTGCCCCCGGCACCTGCTGAATGTTACTGCCCCCGGCACCTGCTGAATGTTACTGCCCCCGGCACCTGCTGAATGTTACTGCCCCCGGCACCTGCTGAATGTTACTGCCCCCGGCACCTGCTGAATGTTACTGCCCCCGGCACCTGCTGAATGTTACTGCCCCCGGCACCTGCTGAATGTTACTGCCCCCGGCACCTGCTGAATGTTACTGCCCCCGGCACCTGCTGAATGTTACTGCCCCCGGCACCTGCTGAATGTTACTGCCCCCGGCACCTGCTGAATGTTACTGCCCCCGGCACCTGCTGAATGTTACTGCCCCCGGCACCTGCTGAATGTTACTGCCCCCGGCACCTGCTGAATGTTACTGCCCCCGGCACCTGCTGAATGTTACTGCCCCCGGCACCTGCTGAATGTTACTGCCCCCGGCACCTGCTGAATGTTACTGCCCCCGGCACCTGCTGAATGTTACTGCCCCCGGCACCTGCTGAATGTTACTGCCCCCGGCACCTGCTGAATGTTACTGCCCCCGGCACCTGCTGAATGTTACTGCCCCCGGCACCTGCTGAATGTTACTGCCCCCGGCACCTGCTGAATGTTACTGCCCCCGGCACCTGCTGAATGTTACTGCCCCCGGCACCTGCTGAATGTTACTGCCCCCGGCACCTGCTGAATGTTACTGCCCCCGGCACCTGCTGAATGTTACTGCCCCCGGCACCTGCTGAATGTTACTGCCCCCGGCACCTGCTGAATGTTACTGCCCCCGGCACCTGCTGAATGTTACTGCCCCCGGCACCTGCTGAATGTTACTGCCCCCGGCACCTGCTGAATGTTACTGCCCCCGGCACCTGCTGAATGTTACTGCCCCCGGCACCTGCTGAATGTTACTGCCCCCGGCACCTGCTGAATGTTACTGCCCCCGGCACCTGCTGAATGTTACTGCCCCCGGCACCTGCTGAATGTTACTGCCCCCGGCACCTGCTGAATGTTACTGCCCCCGGCACCTGCTGAATGTTACTGCCCCCGGCACCTGCTGAATGTTACTGCCCCCGGCACCTGCTGAATGTTACTGCCCCCGGCACCTGCTGAATGTTACTGCCCCCGGCACCTGCTGAATGTTACTGCCCCCGGCACCTGCTGAATGTTACTGCCCCCGGCACCTGCTGAATGTTACTGCCCCCGGCACCTGCTGAATGTTACTGCCCCCGGCACCTGCTGAATGTTACTGCCCCCGGCACCTGCTGAATGTTACTGCCCCCGGCACCTGCTGAATGTTACTGCCCCCGGCACCTGCTGAATGTTACTGCCCCCGGCACCTGCTGAATGTTACTGCCCCCGGCACCTGCTGAATGTTACTGCCCCCGGCACCTGCTGAATGTTACTGCCCCCGGCACCTGCTGAATGTTACTGCCCCCGGCACCTGCTGAATGTTACTGCCCCCGGCACCTGCTGAATGTTACTGCCCCCGGCACCTGCTGAATGTTACTGCCCCCGGCACCTGCTGAATGTTACTGCCCCCGGCACCTGCTGAATGTTACTGCCCCCGGCACCTGCTGAATGTTACTGCCCCCGGCACCTGCTGAATGTTACTGCCCCCGGCACCTGCTGAATGTTACTGCCCCCGGCACCTGCTGAATGTTACTGCCCCCGGCACCTGCTGAATGTTACTGCCCCCGGCACCTGCTGAATGTTACTGCCCCCGGCACCTGCTGAATGTTACTGCCCCCGGCACCTGCTGAATGTTACTGCCCCCGGCACCTGCTGAATGTTACTGCCCCCGGCACCTGCTGAATGTTACTGCCCCCGGCACCTGCTGAATGTTACTGCCCCCGGCACCTGCTGAATGTTACTGCCCCCGGCACCTGCTGAATGTTACTGCCCCCGGCACCTGCTGAATGTTACTGCCCCCGGCACCTGCTGAATGTTACTGCCCCCGGCACCTGCTGAATGTTACTGCCCCCGGCACCTGCTGAATGTTACTGCCCCCGGCACCTGCTGAATGTTACTGCCCCCGGCACCTGCTGAATGTTACTGCCCCCGGCACCTGCTGAATGTTACTGCCCCCGGCACCTGCTGAATGTTACTGCCCCCGGCACCTGCTGAATGTTACTGCCCCCGGCACCTGCTGAATGTTACTGCCCCCGGCACCTGCTGAATGTTACTGCCCCCGGCACCTGCTGAATGTTACTGCCCCCGGCACCTGCTGAATGTTACTGCCCCCGGCACCTGCTGAATGTTACTGCCCCCGGCACCTGCTGAATGTTACTGCCCCCGGCACCTGCTGAATGTTACTGCCCCCGGCACCTGCTGAATGTTACTGCCCCCGGCACCTGCTGAATGTTACTGCCCCCGGCACCTGCTGAATGTTACTGCCCCCGGCACCTGCTGAATGTTACTGCCCCCGGCACCTGCTGAATGTTACTGCCCCCGGCACCTGCTGAATGTTACTGCCCCCGGCACCTGCTGAATGTTACTGCCCCCGGCACCTGCTGAATGTTACTGCCCCCGGCACCTGCTGAATGTTACTGCCCCCGGCACCTGCTGAATGTTACTGCCCCCGGCACCTGCTGAATGTTACTGCCCCCGGCACCTGCTGAATGTTACTGCCCCCGGCACCTGCTGAATGTTACTGCCCCCGGCACCTGCTGAATGTTACTGCCCCCGGCACCTGCTGAATGTTACTGCCCCCGGCACCTGCTGAATGTTACTGCCCCCGGCACCTGCTGAATGTTACTGCCCCCGGCACCTGCTGAATGTTACTGCCCCCGGCACCTGCTGAATGTTACTGCCCCCGGCACCTGCTGAATGTTACTGCCCCCGGCACCTGCTGAATGTTACTGCCCCCGGCACCTGCTGAATGTTACTGCCCCCGGCACCTGCTGAATGTTACTGCCCCCGGCACCTGCTGAATGTTACTGCCCCCGGCACCTGCTGAATGTTACTGCCCCCGGCACCTGCTGAATGTTACTGCCCCCGGCACCTGCTGAATGTTACTGCCCCCGGCACCTGCTGAATGTTACTGCCCCCGGCACCTGCTGAATGTTACTGCCCCCGGCACCTGCTGAATGTTACTGCCCCCGGCACCTGCTGAATGTTACTGCCCCCGGCACCTGCTGAATGTTACTGCCCCCGGCACCTGCTGAATGTTACTGCCCCCGGCACCTGCTGAATGTTACTGCCCCCGGCACCTGCTGAATGTTACTGCCCCCGGCACCTGCTGAATGTTACTGCCCCCGGCACCTGCTGAATGTTACTGCCCCCGGCACCTGCTGAATGTTACTGCCCCCGGCACCTGCTGAATGTTACTGCCCCCGGCACCTGCTGAATGTTACTGCCCCCGGCACCTGCTGAATGTTACTGCCCCCGGCACCTGCTGAATGTTACTGCCCCCGGCACCTGCTGAATGTTACTGCCCCCGGCACCTGCTGAATGTTACTGCCCCCGGCACCTGCTGAATGTTACTGCCCCCGGCACCTGCTGAATGTTACTGCCCCCGGCACCTGCTGAATGTTACTGCCCCTGGTACCTGCTAAATGTTACTGCACCCCGGCACCTGCTGAATTTTACTGCCCCTGGTACCTGCTGAATGTTACTGCCCCCGGCACCTGCTTAATGTTACTGCCCCCGGCACCTGCTGAATGTTACTGCCCCTGGTACCTGCTGAAATTTACTGTCCCCGGTACCTGCTGAATGTTACTGCCCCTGGCACCTGCTGAATGTTACTGCCCCCGGCACCTGCTGAATGTTACTGCCCCCGGCACCTGCTGAATGTTACTGCCCCCGGCACCTGCTGCGATCTGCTTCTCCTGTTAGCGGCTAGGGGACAAGATCTGGACGTAATAACGTCACGTACGGAGATAGCCTGCGGTTACGCACTGTCACGCATACAAAGAAATTCCTTACTGAGTGCAGTCGCCTGATGCTGCGTTACGGAATTCATGCTCTGCGTGGGAGACGGCTCGCATGGTACGCTTGGTGGGTGTTAATAGCTATTGAAATCGCGCCCATACGATGCAGGGGTCTGTCCATGGATTTATCTGCTGTATATTGGGGTGAAGGGTCCGGTTCTCATAATTAGGTTCACAAACTCGGCTTTGGAGGCAAACATACAAATTTCAAAGGCCTGATTCACACTTAAGAAGCTCCGGTTCTTAAGTGTGTAATTTCCCGAAATGACCTTCTGTGTATGCGCTGTAGGTCATTTACACAATCTACGTACCGGTTAAGTACGTAAATTGACTCTGTGCAGTCTTTAGAGCGCACGGGATAGTTTAGACAGAAGGAGGCGCGCTAGATTCGCCGGGGAGGGTTTTCCGTACATAGGAAACTACACATGGTTAATTAAGAAAGCAGTAAGACACTCTTAAGTGTTGTAAGGTTCCTATAAACGGGGACGGGTTAGGGGCAGGATCGCTGCGCTCTCACCTTCATTTCTACACACCTACCCCACATAAACCCTGGCCGGGACAGCAGCGTAGACAGCAGCGCCCAGGTTCAGTGGTAAGGAAGCTGGCGTCAGTGCTCTCGCGCCCAAATATATTTTTGGACATATTTTTTTACTAAATTGGAATCGTGTCTAAAAGGACTCCGTCGACTTTATCATTTTCGCGACTTCCCTGTAGGTCGCTAGGACACAATCTGCATGGGTGTGGCGTTCCGAAAAATCCGAAGAGGCATAGCAATCGATCCACAGAGCACCAAAGCTCTGTGGTTCGAAAAGTAGTAAAAAAATTAGTCCCCCCCACTCCATTCCCTAATTCTTATCCTAACCCTCCCCTCTCACTACCCTAATCCTCCCTTCTCTGCAGCCTGACCCTAACCCTCCCTTCCTGGCAGCCTGACGCTAACCCTCCCTTCCTGGCAGCCTGACCCTGACCCCCCTCCCCTGCAGCCTGAACCTAACCCTCCCTACCCCCCACAAATAATTTGCTCACCTGTCCCTGGTCTGGCAAGCATTGCGAAAGTGAATGGGTGAAGTATTCCGAACGGCACACTCACCCATTCATTAAAAAAAAGTAGAAAAAGGTAAGTATTCGAATACAAGACATCTGAAAAGGAACTTTCGGATGTCCCATTTTCGATTTTCTTAGTGGGGAGGGTAACCGAATCTGCATTGGCCTTGGCTGTTTATGTTCATTCGTAACCTGCGTCTGTCTCGCAAACGATCAGTGTTCTAATGCCGGGTCATCGCACAATCCTGACTCCCGCATGGGACTTCCCTCACAGGTACCCAAGATTCCGTTCCTGAGCTTCCAACAATCAGTTACTATGGTAACCACCTGTGTTGAAAAATGTAAATGTCAGTTTATTCATTAAATCCAGGTGAGTGACAGCTGGAAGCTCAGGGGCGGAGTTTTGTGTACCTGGTGGGAGGGGTCATGCTTCCTGGATACCGTTGTTCTTATGTTCCAGTGTGGATCAGACCCTTATTGATATAGTGTAAATTCTGGCTAATGAGCCCTGACGCAGATTTATTCATACACAAGGCACAGTAACAGGTGGAAAT
Organism: Limnodynastes dumerilii; assembly: GCA_011038615.1. NCBI lineage: Eukaryota > Metazoa > Chordata > Amphibia > Anura > Limnodynastidae > Limnodynastes > Limnodynastes dumerilii. Next base: position 671,845 of record WWET01000454.1, on the reverse strand, counting down.
TCCAAACCTCTGAATTTTCTTTAATAACCTTCCTATAAATCACCTTGAGTTTAATCTTCACAAGTGACCGCGCCTGTTACTCATGAAACATTCACAGAGAGAAGGAAAAGATTGCGGCTGCGTTGTGTAAGATCATTGCGCAAGTTCTAGAAGTGTTTTGGCTCCGGTGCCGCAGTGTGATCCGTTCTCATGTTTTGTGTAATCAGTGTACGGTCAGACCATTCTGGCAGCATTACACACTCATTCGTCCGCTGACTTCATCCCTCGTCAACAATTACCAAATTCCCAAAAATTCCCTTTTATGTACAATTAAAAGATATTTCACCCAGCTCTGAATTTCATCGTCCAAACAGTCGCTGTGATTGTTTATTGTGCTATAACTGAGCTATGTCCAGGAAGATAAGCCGGGCTTCATGTCATAACAGCACCCTGATCCCTCCTCCCTGTGCTCGTTTCTTCTGTGCTCTTCTTCCGGATTGTGTCTTCTTCTCTGCGCTTTTCCTCTGCTCTCCCACTCTGACTTCTCTTCTCTCTCATCATGTCCTTCTGCCCACTCTTCTTCTGCTGTCTTCTCTTCTTATCTACCATCCTGTCCTTCTGCCCACTCTTCTTCTGCTCGGTCTTCTTCCATTCTCTCTCATCCTGTCCCTCTGACTACTCTTCTTCTGCTGTCTTCTCTTCTTATCTACCATCCTGTCCCTCTGTCCACTCTTCTTCTGCTCTGTCTTCCTCTCTTCTCATCCAGTCCCTCTGTCCACTCTTCTTCTGCTCTGTCTTCCTCTCTTCTCTCATCCTGTCCCTCTGTCCACTCTTCTTCTGCTCTGTCTTCCTCTCTTCTCTCATCCTGTCCCTCTGTCCACTCTTCTTCTGCTCTGTCTTCTCTTCTCTCTCATCCTGTCCCTCTCTCCACTCTTCTTTTGCTCTGTGTTCTTCTCTTTTCTCTCATCCTGGGCTGGATCCAGACCTTGTTAAGTGCATGAACTTAGTTACTCCTGGGCTAAACCATGTTGATTTCAGGGGGAGCCAAGTTAACTGTATTTTTTGCATGCAGGGATATATCTTTAAATTACTTACTGCACACAGATACTGACCAGCTTTACTATCACACTGTTATTTAGAGTTGGGATAGGAAACATCACCTCTCAACTCTAATACTGTTTACAACAGATGAAATATGACTCCCCTGCAATCAACATGGGTTAGCCCAGGAGTAACTAAGTTCAAGCACTTAACTAGGTCTGAATCCAGCCCAAAGACCCTACGGAAAATAGAGATGTGCGGGAATAAGAGCTTAACCAAGTCCTTACTGTACAATCTGCATACTTCTCTTCGATCTAATTCACACCTCCACAAAAGCAGACATTTATGGCTCTTTGCAAGCGAAAACAGTCTGGAACAGTTTCTGCAAAAGAAGCAGCCTTGTCCCTAGCAACAAACTCAGTCTTGAAGTAGGCCTGAGTCCTGGCCCCTTGCGCAGCTGCTTTGGTTGCTTAATGCAGCCGTCGCGTACTTTGCAGGGATTCTGACAGTCGGGAATAGATGCATGTCATAGGTATTTGGAGACCTACATGAAAGGGACTTGACTGGCGCAGCCTGCAGAAGGTCTGATTCTGAGATATCTGCTGTAATGTAAAAGGTGCAAATTAATTTCTAATATTTGCTTGCAGTTAATATATTTCATAGTGCACAATTACTAAATAACTTTGCTAGCATATATTATTTTTTATGGCAATTTTTTTTAAATTCTAACTGGACTTATAAAAACATGTACGTCATACATATTTTACGTTACTCTAATCTATTATCACATACCCGTCCAATTTTTATTTTAGTGTATAAATGTTGGCACTGAGCACAAACTATGAAACAATGAGAATGCATTTAAAGATTCTCAATCATCCCATATAATCCCTATAATGTTCAGCTGTCTTTCCTGCTGTTACCTCCTCAGCCACTTGATATGAGTCGTAAATAAAGGTCAACAAGATAACCTCAAGTGAGGAGAACACTTGTGAACTTCTTTTTGGCACATAAACATTGTATGGTTGTAAGGGCCAGCATTAGTATATGTCATCAAATTGAGAAACAACTTAAGTTATCATGGAGTGCCATCTGTTCCTTTTCATAAAAGAAATTAATACACTGATCATGACATTGCCACCATATTTACTATAATGCAGCATAACACAATATATTATATCCTTTTAGCTATGCTGTCATCATGAGCTGTACATGGTGAACATTGTGTGATGTTAGTGAATAATATGTGGGTCTCTATTATGTTATTAAGCTACACAGGTTATTAAGCTACACGGCAGTATACTGTGCATTTGAAAAAATATGACGTTGGAAACTGGTTCCTGAATATTACCCATCTATTGTGCAATGAAGTTTTCAATACTGTCCCTACTGAAAGGTGTGGATAAATCAGTGTTAAACGATTGGTACGCTTTACAACCCATTCAAGACCACTGACAGTGGGCTGGATCCAGACCTTGTTAAGTGCATGAACTTAGTTACTCCTGGGCTAAACCATGTTGATTTCAGGGGGGGCCAAGTTAACTGTATTTTTTGCATGCAGGGATATATCTTTAAATTACTTACTGCACACAGATACTGACTAGCATTACTATCACACTGTTATTGAGACTTGGGATAGGAAACATCATCTCAACACTACTACTGTTTGCAACATATGAAATATGACTCCCCTGAAATCAACATGGTTTAGCCCAGGAATAACTAAGTTCGTTCACTTAACAAGGTCTGGATCCAGCCCTCTGTACACTCTTCTTCTGCTCGGTCTTCTTCCATTCTCTCTCATCCTGTCCCTCTGTCTACTCTTCTTCTGCTCTGTCTTCTTCTCTTCTCTTCTCTACCATCCTGTCCCTCTGTCTCCACTTCTCCTTCGCTCCCTCCACTCTGTGCTCTTCCTCCACTTCCTCCGCTCTGTCTTTTCTCCTGTTCTCTTCCATGCTGTCGCTCTGTCTGCACTTCTTCCATTCTACCATATTCACTCCTTTCACTTCTCATATGTGTCCTGCTCTGCTGACCACCACTGAAACCGTCTCTTGCTGTATCCTTCCCACCATCGGTGGAGCATTGCAAGGATCCACTTAGATCCCCAGCACCATGCACATTGCAATAAGGTGTGGAACCTGCTGGCAGTGAGGCCCACCAGAGATTTCTCTGGCTCCTCAGCAGGCCCGTCTATGTAGCGTCTATATGAATTTCTGTAATATGTAGATGACATCATTACAGTTATAGATTTTTAACTTAACCCCAAAAATTGTATTACTGGGTACCTTCAAGTTTAACTTCAAAAAGTCTTCAAACATTATTTTCATGTAAATTGTCCCAGTTGATCACTGTGGAAGGAACTGAGCTAACGTCAAGAAGGGTGATGTTTGACCTAACAGTGGGCTAATTCTGAAAGGATTGGGACGTGGCAGAGGCAGAATAAACATGATAAAAATTAAAAAAAATTCAAGTGAATATGGACACTTTTGACTTTTAGAAATTCAGAAGGACGACAATGAACTATGTAAGTAACCAGTACATAAGTAACATAAGTACATAAGTAACCAGTACACTAAAAAGACAAAGGACCAGATTCAGAGATTGAAAATAAAAGTTTCTCCAGGGTAAAACCAGTAAAGGTTGTGGTAGGATTTAGGGTTACAATTGGGGGTTAGGGTTGTAATTATGGTTGGTGCTGAGGATAAGGCTACGGTAAGGGTTGGTGTTGCAGTTGGGTTTAGGGTTATGATTGGAGTTAGGATTAGTCTTGGGGTTGGGATTAGAGTTGGTGTTGAGGTGAGGGTCACAGTAAGGGTTGGTGTTGGAATTGAGTTTAGGGTCAGTTATGGTTGGGGTTAGGTTTGAAATTGGGGATGAGGTTGAAATTATGGTTGGGTTTGGAATTGAGGTTAGGGTTAGACTCAGGGTTGAAGTTGGAGGGTTAGCGTTGAAGTTAAGATTATGATAAGGGTTGAGTTGGGTTTGAGGCTAGTTATGACTGACATTAAGTTTAGGGTTAGGCTTTGATTTGAGGATAGAGTTAGGGTTACTTTTGGGGTTAGGGTTGGCGTTAAGGTTGAAGTCAGGGTTAGTGTTTGGATTGGGGTTATTGTAATATTAACCACCTGAGATGCTGACATTCCAATATTCTATCTGACACTTGTTGACATAACGACACTGCCAAGTGGTATAAGGTCAACAAGTTAAACCTGTTGGACATTTGAAGCTGATGTGATAACTGTTGACCTTATGAATGTCAGAGTTAGAGTTCATACCCAGTGGATATAATGTAGAGACTTAGATGCTTTCATTGCATGTTGAACTGTAGAACCTGAAGAAAAGAAAAGGTCTTCTGACAAACATTCCCTGAAAATTCAAAACTCAAAACAGGATGTCGACCGCCTCCTGCCATTGCAAAACGAAAATTCCACATCCTAAGTGTTTGACAAGTTTTTGTTTCATAAATAATCAAAGGGAGGTTGGAAATACACAGATTTTACACGTAATACACGCAACCGTCCACAAAAGGAGAGTGTTGTGTGGACGAACCCTTTGGTCCCAAATGTGAACAAAATGAAAAATCATTTTGCGCAAATGCCATGGGGAATGTGTATACAGTCGTAGCAGGTGTTGCTTGAATGCAAAATATTGTATAAATTCCGCTGCCAAAAAGGTCAGACGGACACAAAAAATGTGTAGCTAAAGTCTTTGACCACCAAGGAACAACAATGTGAAGAATTGTCATTACATTTGTCAAAACATTCTGCTTCTCAGCCCCCTGAGCTCTGTTCTAGGAAAGCGGTAGAGATATTCAATTCCATTGGTATGTCGTGTCTCCGAACTGATGCAACCAGGATAAGGCCGTGAAATCAACCTCTTGCTGCAGAAATTACCCAATTCTCTCAACAAGTCAACGCTGATTAAAATGCAGGGAATTGGAAACATATAAATGGAACACACATGACAGGTCTAGAAAAACAGGCAGCCTTCGGGATTATTCCATAACTCAATTTGACAGTAATCCATGTCCACATTTTATAAATTATTATATCATGTTACATAGAGTTACCGGTCCTGCTGTCCTTGTGATGGATCATTTAAAGATATATTCATTTATTAAAGTCGAAACAATCCCCCAAAAAATGAAAACACCGTCTCCGAGGCCCCTACTCCCGCAGGTGAAGGTTATGCGCGGGTAATGTAGTCTATAATCATTATACGCTGGAAGCTCCCATGATTACCTCCCACAACGTGTTGGCAAATCTCTAGATGGCTAAAAGGGCCCTATTCTAAATCGTTGCTTGTTTTAAAGATTCCTGGGTGAAATTTGCTGACCCACATTATGAATTTGAGTGTGGGTCTCCACTAAGAGACTCTCTCGCTTATGCCTCGATAACGCATAGCAATCAATCCCTGGAAGTCCGGACATGGTGCTCCGATATGTAAATGCGATACACTAACCCTATCCTTCCCCTTTCCATAACCCTAACACTCCCTTCTCCCTAGCCTGACCCTAATCCTCTCTTCTTTGTAGCCTAACCCTAACCCAAAGAACCCCCTCCCTGCAGCCTGACCCTAACCCTCTCTTCTCTATAACCTAACCCCAAGAACCCCCTCCCTGCAGCCTGACCCTAACCCTCCCCTTCTATGGCCCTAACCCTCACTTACTAAGAGCCGAACCCTAACCCGCCCTAATACTAAAAGTCCCCGGAGAGGTTACTCACCTCTCCGCAGCTGTCAGCGGTGGGTCCGGCAAAAATTAATGGTTGAGTATGCTGATCGGATCACTCAGCCCTTCATTAAAAAAAATACCTATAAAACGGCTCCCTATTCAAAGGGAATTTTCATCTGTCTTTATTTTTTAAAGTAGCCCATCGGACATGGACTGCAACCGATAAATTCACACCGTTCCGGTTCCCTAACAGAAGATCAGAACAGAGGGGTATATAAAGAATAAGGATGTGTAAGAAAAGTTCCCTCGGTAATGAGAGTGAGCAAGGTGCGGTGAAAGTCACACTGCATTCGCTTCGATGTACAGTTTATTGTGGCGGTCTCAAACAGCGTAGTACCCTGTGTGTAGCTATAAGATTTAAGGACAATTAAGAGCGTCAGAGAATCTGAATGAAACGTCTAGAGGAATGTATTGTACCTTTCCTTTGTTTTGTGTGTTGGGAATGAAATTTTATAGACGTGTGACAAGACTTCAGCCCACGATAGTAACTTCCCTCGACCATCAGACAGGGGACGGGTCTTGGATGGACTTCAGTTCCTATCTCTCATTTCTGTCTCATTGGCAGGGCGTCCGTTTATGACCTATGCATCTGCGGCTACAAGGCCCGGTACAGGGAGACCAGACCTTACACACGCTTCAAGGAATGTTGGTCTATCCAGGAAAGTGCGTACGTCCTGTGATAGCGAGCCAGGATCCACGCAAAATGCTGTAATATGTCTTACACACAACATTCACTGCATAAATATGGAGCATCATCTACACAGAATCAGCCAGGACGCCCTCTTACCCCGATTTTTGTCCGATTGGATCGCCCGTCCACCCATCTCTGAATGCCTCTTATAGGACAGAACATAAAGAGGGCCGGTTCAAGGGTGTTTCGACACAACCCTGCAAACTGTGAATTTGTGCCCTCCGATATGAATAACGCGGTTCTGTATGTTTAGAACATTTTTTTTCTCTCTCTCCTCCCCCTCTTTCTCTCTTCTCTCTCTCTCTCTTTTTGGGGTCTATTTACTTACCTTAATGTTTTTTAATGAATGAAGCTGTTCCGGTCTGGTTTTGGCTCACAATGAGCCCGGCAGCTTCATTAATTTAAATTGACCTCTAGTCACCCCACTGGTGAGGTCCTGCGATGATCTCTGTGATAATCTCTGCAGGAGACTTCATTCATACTTCCTATACCTGAGCCTGCGCAGTCTTTATATCAGGAGTCTGAGTCGGACGCGTCTCCCGGAGAGGTGAGTTTTTCTTTTTTGTTTTTGTTTTTTCTTTTTTTTACAGTTTTCTATGTTTCAAATGTATGTATTTATTTTTTTGCTAAAATATAATAAAAAAAAACAACATGTATTTATTTTTTGTTTTACATTAGCACACACAGCTTTATCCCAGCGGTCTCCCTTTTCCTCCCCCTAATAACAGCTATTGGGGGGGGGGGGAGAGGGTGATATGGGGACATCGCTGGGATAAAGGCACTTACATCAGCCTGAGATGGCGTTAGTTTTAGTAGCGTAAAACTCCGCTCCAACATTTAATAGATATTACGAACCGCCGGCCCACTCTGAAAAGAATGGGCCGGCGGAGAGCTCCGATGTTTACATGGATCGCCATGGGAACTGCTGTTTTCCATGACGATCCATTGTCTGTAAATATTAAAAACGTCATTTTCGTGATAATGCCCATTTTGTGTGTTTTTGCAATCTCTCTGCACAATGCTCCAGTAGCAATTTCATACATTTTGTATTGAGTTTAAAATATTATATTGGAACACAGGGTGTTGAATAGTTGGTGGAAGGTCCCTCCTGGACTCAGCCAATGACCTGGGGCTGGTGTGAACGTTGTGATGTAATCAGTCCTTTGTTACATCTGATTGGCTCTGATTCGAGGGCACTTGCTTTAGCCCCGCCCCTTACTGTACAATGACTACATCCCTCCACACCTTCCCTTCTGCAACACGCCCCTCTGAACGCAACCCACCGCCGCTAGAGTTGTGCTTGGCTCTGAATCAGCCGTCAATGCGTTGGCGTAAAACCACGGGGAGATAAGCTGTGCGAGCTGGCAGACGCACGCCTCTGGGTCGGCTTTGCCCTATGGTTGATGCTAATGTTTTCCCGCAAACGATGCGTATTTAAGCTTCTGTTGGAGTCTGGGTCGGATGCATTGGCGCGTGCGGGTGCAATTATTCTGGCCTCGCACTGTGCGAAGGGACGCAGACATACGTTACGCCATCGGGCTGGATCGGGCGCTGAGTGTCATGGATGGAGTTTAGGAAGAAACATTTGCAGCGGATTCTGGGGTGATGAATAAACCATTAATGTTTTCCCCCTGCGCTGCGTGAAACATCCGCCACTTCTATACCGTGCAATGAACCTATGACTCATTTCATGTCATATAAAAGTTTACTGCCCGTCCTGTTCATGTTATAGCTGAGAGTTACCTTCCGTGGCGCAGATATTTATTGATGAAGACATAAATAGTTCCACGTTGTAAAAGAAGGTATCCAAGCGTAACATTTGTAACACACAAAGCCAATTACATAGCAATGGGAATAATATTTATCAGAGTAATGGAGGAAAAGAGGCCACGGTCTATAAGTCATAAATATCTAGATGGCACTAGAATGAGCTTCTAGACTATATACATATTATATATTAGGCATGGACAATGCAAGTTCTTCCATGGCAGAGAGGGGGCAGATTGGATTAGAGGCAGCTGGTGTTGGATTTGTGGGACCCCGCTATGTCAACTGTGTAATCCGTGCGCAATGCGGTAACGCGCACATCTGATATAATCGCAGACCAATCCAATCGCAAATGCGGTCCAACCCACAAAAGATGTATTCCGAATGGGAAAGGGTTATCCAAAAAGTACAACCCACAGCAACAGCCAACGCAAGCTGGTACCAACGCAAGCTTCTCTACAAAAGCTCCGCCTCCAGGGCCTGAGCATGGGCAATTCAAAGTCAGGACCGAAGGAAGGTCTGTCCTCTGGATAGCTGAATTCTTCTGGTCCTCTGGTCATTCCTTGGTCCTTATTGGATCCTTTTCCATTGTCCCATGTCCAGAGGTCAATCAGCATAATGTACAGGTGTCGATTATCCTATCTAAGCATGCACATTCATTAATATATATTTTTTACATATGTGCCTAATTTTGCGATTCCAGCTATTACACATGCGCAGTAACCATTTTACTTTAAAGACACAATCTATGTAACAAGACGCTGTGTAGATATTGTAAAAGTTACTACATATGCAGCCGGAATCGCAAAAAATGTAAAAAATGACATTCGCACCACAATATGATAAGCCACATTACAAGCCTAAACATGACATTATGACATCCAGACGATGATAGGTGGATTATTGCTGATTGAATCCTCCTGTGGACAGAACAAAGCTTTCGTGACTTGAACCATATTTTATTTATTAAGCATACAGGTCCGTGTTCAGAGTACTGGTGTTTAGCGATTTTTGCTACTGCGTAATCATTTTTTAACGTAATCTACGTATCTTTTTCTGATGTAGATTGCGTAAATGTCGTCTTTTAGAAGAAGGTTGTTCGCATGTGCACAACCTTCAATATAGGGGGATTACATACGAGCTTCCTTAGGACCAGCCTCATTGTGTTTATACGTTGTGTTGATCATGTGTTCTCTTGACGCAGGTGGCGGTTGAGCCGGGCAATGTCCGTGTGGAGTTTCCTTCTTAAGAAGGAAACTACGCACGGTTAGATAAGGTAGCCCTATGGCACTCGCAAGTGCCATAAGATATCTAAAAACGGGGGATGGGATAGGGGCAGGACGGGTGAGTTAGTTGCAGATCTGTCCATACCTAACTCACTCGTATATGTAAATATGGTTCCATACCCCTTAGGGTTAGAATTAAGGTTTGGGTGAGATTAGTGTTAGGATTAGGATTTGGGTTAATATTAGGGGCCTGGATTCATAACACCGTCATTTTTTACATACTTGCCTAATTTTGCGTTTCTACCTACTACGCATGGGTGGTAACTATTTTACGATATATTTTAGCGTTTCGTTATGTAGATTGCGTGCATGCGGTCTTTAATCACCAATTTACGTAATATGTAGATAGCGTAAAATAGTTGCATGCGTAGTACCTAGAATCACAAAATGAGGCACGTATGTAAAAAATGACATCAGGACCACAATATGATAAGCAACATTACAAGCCTAAACATGACATTATGACATCCAGACGATGATAGGTGGATTATTGCTGATTGAATCCTCCTGTGGATAGAACAAAGCTTTCGTGACTTGAACCATATTTTATTTATTAAGCATACAGGTCCGTGTTCAGAGTACTGGACGTGTAACATGTACGTCCGGTGTTTAGCGATTTTTGCTACGGCGTAGTCATTTTTTAACGTAATCTATGTATCTTTTTCTGATGTAGATTGCGTAAATGGCGTCTTATAGAAGAAGGTTGTTCGCATGTGCACAACCTTCAATATAGGGGGATCACATACGAGCTTCCTTAGGACCAGCCTCATTGTGTTTATACATGTTGTGTTGATCATGTGTTCTCTTGACGCAGGTGGCGGTTGAGCCGAGGACACATACAGGAGTTTATAAGGTTTTCTCAGCTGTATTTAAGGATCGGCCTGACTCGTGCTGCACGGACGGTCTCTCTGTCTCTCAATATTATATCTGCGTCAAAGGTTATGTCCGCTGGGACGGTTAACGGTCCCATTTAAAGATATTGAGGTAGATCCAGAACTACTTTTGCCGTACTTTTATTCGCGTAGCATATTTTCGTGTGCGTACCTTCTATACACTCCCCTTGTCACACCCCTTGAACGTACGTATTTTGTCAAGATACGCTTTCCAAACCCTGCCTTAACTTTTGCCAACGTAACCGCAGTGATCCGCACACGTACGTATGGGCAACACGTATTTACGCAGCTAAGCACGCCCATACCGTACACTTTAAATACAACCCCCGCCTACATAGCGTATTTCAGACATATTTTTGACTCACGTAAAATTAGCACGCCCACATGTAAGGATTTACACGACACATACGTGAATGGCCCATACGTTCACAATTACGCTACATTACTGTGCGTATTTTCTATGGTGCGCATGCGCAGTACTTACCAAAAGGCGATTTTACGTCTCCGTCACGCGTAAATTCCCTCACAAGCGTTGTTCTGGATCCCGTCCATTGTTTATATTACATTGCTGAGCATTACTGTTGTACAATATATCTCCTTTATTTGGCCACCATCAATATTAGGTAAAGTTAAAGTTAAAATTAAATCATTAAATAAAATGAACTAATATAGTCAATAAATATTTAGAGCCAATGAAACGTGTTGTGTCTTTATGTGAATTGTGTGTTTATTTCCGGGGTGGCACCACAGGTCCAGGGATCAGCCATGTGAAGTGGAACGTAAAACTTCGCTCCGGCATTCAGTCAATATGAAAAAGTTCATTTGTTTCACTTCATAGCTGCCACTATCGCATGGAAATGAAGTTAGTAAATAGGACCCACAGTAATTAGCGTTAGAGGTCAGAGCTACACGGATCATTGCCAGGAATCCAGCTAAAGGCAGCTACGGAGGACTGTACCGGCCTGGAGAAAACTGCCTGTCTCCAGATCCAGACTCCCAGCCCCAGGAAACAGCGGACACCTAATACTAAGATACAGAGAAACAACAATGTAACTCACAATACAGATTCCCAGCCCCAGGAACCAGATGCTGACACCTAATACTTACATACAGGGAAACAACAATGTAACTCACAATACAGACACCCAGCTCCTCAGAGGTGACAGCGACAATTATTATGGCTCTCTCTGGGGAGACATTTCGGGAGAGTTTACCAATTATTAGTAACGGAAAACAAACAATTAAAGATCATCAGAACTACTCAACAGACCTGTTCCTCGAATTCAATTGTGATACATTCAGGTCTCCGAACGCACTAAGATTACATTATACACTACGGAGGAGGAGAGAGATCAAGGAGTCACTTGTGTCATGCGAGATATAAAGGCAGCCAAGCCATGTAACACAGCCATGCAACCCAGCCATGAGAGAGACAGGTCACATGCTGGGTGTATAGGGAGAGGGATTAGTATTAGAGAGAAAGAAGCAGTGATGTCACTGTATAGGTCATTGTGCGGCCTCACCTAGAATACTGGGGTCAGTGCTGGAGCCGTATCTCCAGAAGGACATAAATACATTAGAGACTGTGCAAAGAAGAGCATCTAAAATGGTGCATGGCCTGTGTCACACACCATACAGAGAGACTAGAGGAAGTAACATGTATAGCTTGTGTCACACACCATACAGAGACA
>WWET01000454.1:613089-640928 GCA_011038615.1 Limnodynastes dumerilii | reverse complement strand
CAGCTCTGCGCACACACACACTCACTGCACTCCAGATAAATACACATAGTGCATCCCATATGCATACACACACACACACACACACACAAACACCGCGTAATGAATCTTATTCATCTTGGTAAAACTGAAAAAGGAAAAGAGAAATAACTGATCAGACTCTTTAATGGGCAGCCGGCCCTACACTGTGACCTCGCAGAGTGGCCGCACACTGGCCAGATAATCAGGACTTTCTCCCTGCTCCCTGCAGTGGTGGTGAGATTGTTATCCAGAATTATTATCAGGTTTATATATATATATATATGGAACAAAAGAGAGGTCCAGCGCTCCAAACAAGCATTATATAACACTATATGTCAGCACATACATAAAAAGGAGAGGTTCGACAGTACAATGGCCTTATTTCCGATAAACTGTTCTACTACAGCTGAATGCAATTGCTGGCAGTCTGCATTTTAGAAAGAACAGTTGCTGCAACATCCGCAGCCTAACCCTAATCTTCCATGCTCTGTATCTTAACCCTAACCGTCCATACCCCGAAAGCCTAACCCTAATCCTACATGCCCCACAGCCTAACCTTAACATTCCCATAGCTTAACTTTAACCCTCCATACTACACAGCCTAAACCTAACCCTCCATGCCCGCAGCCTAACTAAGTCTCCATACCTCCCAGCTTAACCCTAACCCTCCATGCCCCCAGCCTAACTCTAACTCTCTATACCACACAGCTTAACCCTAACCCTCCATGCCCCCAGCCTAACTCTAGCTCTCCATAACACACAGCCTAACTCTAACCCTCCATGCCCCCAGCCTAACTCTAGCTCTCCATAACACACAGCTTAACTCTAACCCTCCAGGCTCTGTGAACAGCAGAACATTTTCTTAGACTCCTTTGATTCTGACATATTGCTCCATTCCACACACTGGAAAGCTGGTTAATGGACTCGTTGCTGGTCAGTTGGTTAATGGACTCTAGGGTGGTCAGGTGCCACTTCCCTCGTCCCTAGAAAGTGGTGTCCGGTATTTCTAGGTATGGGTCTTGTTTGCCTGATGGGAAATTAGCCCCTGGGATGGACTTTAGGTGATGTTTTACTTTTAAAAACCAGAATGAATGTTCTAAATAAAAATCAATATTCCAGTCCTTCATATTAACAGACTCCCTTCCCATCCACTGGAAATGTTATACTGACATATTCACAAAACAAGATAACGTGAACAGCCTCAATGCCCTTCCACTTGAAGAGTTTTCCTTCACAATGTGATGCTTAATGCAGGAGATAAGAACTGAAATATTCATTGTCTGAAAGGTTAACACTGAGCCCAAGGTGATGTGCTGAGGAAGTCAGCGATAGTGTGTTATGTCCAGGATGCTGCACAAGTAAAGCACTTTCTATCATATTTAACACAAGCCTGAATATATAAATATGAAGGTGTGAATAGGAATGCAAACAAACACTTATTACAGTGAGAGTAATATAAGAAGGAATGCCATTACCCAGTGTTTATGCCACTATTACTGACAGGAGGCCTCAGCGGATCAGTGTTAATGCGCTAATTTATTAGAGTTAAAATGTTGTACAGAAATATACTCAATTATTTATTTATTTGTTGCATACATACATATACACATATACACGTATACACATACACACACACACACACATATTCAGAAGCCAGTTAACCTATCAGCATGTTTTTGGTGTGTGGGAGGAAACCGGAGCACCCTGAGGAAACCCACACAGACACAGGGAGAACATACAAACTCCATTTCATGAAAGACCACAAATCCTGTACAGTCTATGTGAATGAAGCTGGTAGGCAGCATCATTACAGCAGAGCCCCACGGAGATGGAGGAAGAGGGAGATGAAAGCAAGAGTAAGTACGTTATAAAATAGAAGGGGCACAAATAGAGGCTGGAAACAGAAGAGGCACAAAGGAGGGTGGACATAGAAGGGAAACAAATGGAGGTTGGACACACAGAAGGGGCACAAATGAAGACTAGACACACAGACAAATGGAGGCTGGCCACACAGACAAATGGAGGCTGGACACACAGAAGGGGCACAAATGGAGGCTGAACACAGATGGGGCACAAATGAAGGGTGGACACACAGGATGGGTACAAAAAAAGGCTGGCTACAGAAGGGGCACAAATGGAGGCTGGACATAGATAAGGGGCACAAATGGAGGCTGGACACAGAAGGGCCACAAATGGAGGCTGGGCACACAGAAGGGGCACAAATGCAGGCTGGACACACAGAATGGGCACAAATAGAGGCTGGCTACAGAAGGGGCACAAATGGAGGCTACACACACATAAAAGGGATGGAAGGGAATGGCTGGACGCAGACTTTTCTCAGCCCTCGGTGAAGATTTTTCTGCCCTGGGATCTGCTAGGTCTAGAAACGGCACTGGAAACAGGCAACGCAGTCTGCCGCCACAGCTCTATCTATGTAAATATCAGACCCTCTAGAGTCTTAGATCTACAGTTTGGGCTACAGTTATTATTAAAAATGTCCTTTCTTGGAGATTGCGCTTCTCTATTTTAGAGTCATGAGTCAGTGTTCCAGTGCGTTTCGCCTTAAGCGACTTCCTCGGGAGATTTACTTCTAATGCCTGTGAGTCCCTGGCCTTTGCACACACTTGGGACTGACTTCTAAACTATATTCAGATTCCATTCTTAAGACTTTGCATCGGAGGCTAACATAGGGAATTTGCTGTCCTAAATTCCACACATAGAAGAACAGGGCACTCCCGCTGCACTCCAATGCGGGGAAAGGATTTACATTCCCCGGAGTCTATCTTAAGTATTCCGAAACGCGTGACTTATGCACCTAACATATGTAAACACCTGTCCCTATTAGTTATGGGACTGCCCCTTGGTTTTTATGCATATGCTTGACCAAAAAGCACAAAACGCATCACGCTTACAAGAGACCAATCAACTCTGAGACAGTCCTATAGCATAAATGTACAAATATTTAATATGTGCAATTTCATGCACACCACTGCCAGTATTGTGACTGAGGATTTCATCACTGGCGGAGATATTAGTTTCTCTGCACATTCCATTTTTGGGGATTTGTTGTGTATTTTTTACAGTTATGTACAAGAACCCCTTTATAATAGAATCTTTAAAGCTTGCCAAAGAGAGATATTTGCTGCATTTTCCTCCAGCAAGTGGTTAATACTGACTGCACAGTAATATTTAGCTGTTCACCATATAATTTATTGTTCTTTTATCTCTTCTCAGAAACACACCAGTGATCTCACCGTTTTTCACAGTTCCAAAGCAAGTATAGGGGCACAAATGGGAGTTATCAGTTAGAATTTGGCGTTCAGATACACGTTTTTCTAATCTTCATTTTTTATTTCATACCACAAATGGTGACCATTTAGACACATTGGGGTAGATCCTGAACTACGTGTGTGAGTACGTATTTTAGCGGTGGTAAATTCGCGGAAATGCGTAGTTCAGGATCTGCCCCATTGGCTAATTACCGTCCCTGTTCTGTAAGATTATTTGAAATGGAGCTTTTTTCGACACAAATAATAAAATATTTTTCATTTGTTGACTATTTAAATGCATTGAATAATTCAAACTTTTCCACTTTTTTTTTTTTACAATATGCAATCTAGAGTATGCTCTGCAATTTACTGCAATTCATCTCATTGTACCTGTGTCCAGAGCAGAATTTAGGGATGAGGCGAAAAGAAAAGAAAATTAGGTGGAAAGTTACACCTGGCCAAAATCATGTTGAGTTTCAAGGGAAGTCAAAGGGCTGGATCCAGACTTAAGTAAGTGCTTGAAATGAGTTACTCCTGGGCTAAACCATGTTGATTGCAGGAGAGTCATATTTCATCTGTTGCAAACAGTATTAGAGATAAAAGGTGATGTTTCCTATCCCAAGTCTAAATAACAGTGTGATAGTAAAGCTGGTCAGTATCTGTGTTTAACCTTCTCTGCAGCTTAACCCTCCCAGCCTAAACCTAACCAGAATAGGTACCTTGCAGAATAAGAACATTGGACACTGTGCCTGCTCCGAGTTTGAAATATTCTTCATTCAACAGGTGTCGGCTCTGATACAGTCCCAATTAAAGCTCTTGGCTGTGTCAGTGTCATAATCAGGCCATCATAGCAGCAAATACATCTCGTTTGGAGCTTGATTTGTCTTAGGACCGGGTCCATGTTTCGGTGTAAAAGTTCTAGTTTTTGTTGACTAGAGAACATGACTCCTCTCTGCTGCACAGAGCACTTTCTAAGCATTTCAGCTGATGATATAATATGTCTTGAAGTACACGGAGACTTTGAAACATTCTTGTATATCAGTAATTTAAGAAAGGTACAAAGTCTTGACTTGAAATATTCGCCATGAAGTTAATCAGCTTGCTGCACACCCCTCCAGGCCTGAAACGTCCAGATGACCCACCAGTTAAAGATTTCTTCAAATGCTCCAATTCCAGTCTCGAAATTCTACCTTAGGCTGGAACACGTCACTCCAGAGGCCTCCGTGCTTGTTTATGCCTGGTGCAGGAACAGTCGTGCAGCAATTTGCTAAGTGTCCTGGCCTTTTATCTGCCTGATCTAACATGCTTTTACAGCAAGCTAATGGGGAAGGAAAACCATGTTTACTGGGCGTTAATTGCAAAAGTGTGTATCCTGGTGAGGATTCTGTGGAAGACACTATCTGCTCACAAGTGTAGTGGTGTGAGGGAATGATATGACTGACAGGAGAATGCAGAGCGTCAGAGCTTCTTGGACAATTCTACAGGTAAATACAGTGTATCTACCTTCACCTGGGAATTGATGTAGCACTAAAAGAAATTCCAAAGAACCCAATATTTTTATATCCAGGCTCACACAAGTTCTATACACTAGGAGCTGACCCAATCTAACACGCAGGTTTGATAGCGTAGCATATTTTTGCAGGGGGGGATTTCTGAGTGTCTGTAAAACCCCTTCCACACCTACCACAGATTAATAATATTCTCTGTGAGATTTCTGTGGTTTTGCAAACATGTAATTCATTTTCTCTCCACTAGTGGCCGCCCTAGCATGTTCTATTTCCCAGCTTGTTCTCTCTCCTCTCCTTCCTGTTCCTCGATCCCAACTCGGTAAAGCACAGAGCACAGTCCCTGATCAGATGAACTCTTAGCCTGCTCTGTCTCAGTGTGTGCTGATGTCACCATTACTGCCTGCTCACATTGCTTCAGGCTCAGCTGCAATATGTACAATATGCAATCAGTGCAGTGTAAGACTCCCTTCCAGACTGCTTGTGTCAATGTCACCTGTATCACACAGCGGTCTACCTGCTTGTATGATCTGTGTTGTCATTGACCTGTCAATCATTAAAGAGGGACTTTATGTTGACAGTATATAAGACGTCTGTGATTTACATGGCTGATACTAGAATAATATTTATCAATGAAAGCTGTAATAGCCTAAATAGAATGATAACTTTATAGTGTATATTGTGCAATAAAAAATGTTTCATTCCTTTGTCTCCCGTCTTCAGTGTAATGAAAGACAGCACCATTTCTGAAACTGATATTGATATGGAGCAGCTGTTCTGATAGTATGAAGGGGGAGATAGAGCCATAAGGTGAATTTAAGGCCCGTTATTTGTATATAGCATTTCCAAATGCAGATTGCGTTTTTTTTTACATTTAAAGACCATTAGTCCTTATATCGACATCCTTGTTCCAGGAAGTGAACCTAGGGCTTGATCCAGACTTAAATAAGAGCTTGAAATTAAGAGAGGAAGATTACAGCTGGGAAAAACCATGTTGATTTTAGGGGGAGTCAAGTCAAATAATTGTATTAGCATGCAGGGAGATATCTTTGAATTCCTTACTGCAGATAGATACTGACCAGCTTTACTATCACACTGTTATTTATCACCTCTCATTTCTAATACTATTATATTATTATTATTATTATTATTATTATATTATTACACAGATACTGACCAGCTTTACTATCTCACTGTTATTTATACTTGTGCTGGGAAATATCACCTCTCATCTCTAATGCTATTATATTATTATTATTATTATTATATTATTACACAGATACTGACCAGCATTACTATTACATTGTTATTTATCACCTCTCATCTCTAATGCTATTATATTATTATTATTATTATTACACAGATACTGACCAGCTTTACTATCACACTGTTATTTATCACCTCTCATTTCTAATACTATTATATTATTATTATTATTATTACACAGATACTGACCAGCGTTTCTATCACACTGTTATTTATCACCTCTCATTTCTAATACTATTATATTATTATTATTATTATTACACAGATACTGACCAGCGTTATTATCACACTGTTATTTATCACCTCTCATTTCTAATACTATTATATTATTATTATTATATTATTACACAGATACTGACCAGCTTTACTATTACACTGTTATTTATCACCTCTCTATTCTATTATTATTATATTATTACACAGATACTGACCAGTGTTACTATCACACTGTTATTTATCACCTCTCATCTCTAATACTATTATTATATTATTACACAGATACTGACCAGTGTTACTATCACACTGTTATTTATCACCTCTCATCTCTAATACTATGATATTATTATTACACAGATACTGACCAGCGTTACTATCACACTGTTATTTATCACCTCTCATCTCTAATACTATTATTATTATATTATTACACAGATACTGACCAGTGTTACTATCACACTGTTATTTATCACCTCTCATCTCTAATACTATGATATTATTATATTATTACACAGATACTGACCAGCGTTACTATTACACTGTTATTTAGGCTTGGGATAGGAAACATCACCTCTCATCTCTAATACTGTTGGCAACAGATGAAATATGACTCCCCTGCAATCACCATGGTTTAGCCCAGGAGTCACTCATTTCAAGCACTTACTTTAGTCTGGATCCAGCCAGTTGAGAGTATCAGAGAGGTTCCAAATATAATCCATCTATAGAATGGGCAGAAAAAGTTCTTCCTCTTCTTATTGAAGTCAAGAATGATGTCAGACCCTTTCCCCCCATGAATGGGGTGATACAAGGTGCCTGCACCCCGGGATGTGATGCCTAACCAGGAGTCAGGTATTCACTCACTGTTGCCCCAGATGATGGGGGACAAACTTTGCTGCTAATGTCAAGTAGGTGGCGGCCCCTGGTGGCAACTCCTGTATATGGCAGTTATTTCTATGACTACAGATATTAAGGATAATGCTAATAAGTAGGTGGGGATTGGCCATAGGACTTGCAGGAAATTATCCCAGTAGGCTGGTGACCGTTTGAGGCCACGTTTTTTAAGGGAACTAGGATGTTGATAGACATGGATGTTGGTCAGTAAGCTACTGTCTGTATAGAATAGAGGTCACTAGCATGATCTCTGTATTAGGTCATACCCTCCAACATGACCCATTCCATTAGGTACAAAATACTCTGCTCCTCAGTTTCCAACTGTCAGTTACTATGGTAACCTCCTTTGCTGAATAGACAAATAGTTTTTTCAATATCAGTTAAGTCATTTCACCAGGTGAGTGACAGTTGGAAGCTCAGGTGTGGAGTATATTGTACCTAATGGAGGGGGTCACGTTGGGGGGTATGTTAGGTGGTGGTCACTAGGATGCTGTCTGAATTCGGTGGTGGTCACTAGGATGCTATCTGTATTTTGCAGTGGTCACTATTATGCTGTTTGTATTAGATGGTGGTCACTAGGATACTCTCTGTTTTGGGTTGAGGTCACTAGGATACTCTCTGTTTTAGGTTGAGGTCACTAGGATGCTCTCTGTATTGGGTTGAGGTCACTAGGATGCAGTCTGTATTAAGTGGCGGTCACTAGGATGCTGTCTGTATTAAGTGACGGTCACTAGGATGTTATCTGCATTAGGTGGTGGTCACTAGGATGCTCTCTGGATAAAAAAAATGCAGCCTGTCTCCTTTCCCTGCGTGCGGCTTAGAGCTACAGATTTCTTTACTAATGTCATAGCAGTAGTAAAGAAATCTGTCCAATCAGATGTCTTTGTGAAGGACCCGTGACGATAACCAACACAGGGCCAGCAAACCCCTTCTTTTTCCCGATTCCTTGGACCTGGGTCGCCAAAAAAGGGACGTTTCACATCACTACTAAATACCCAGGTTTTTAATGGTGGTGTGAAAGGGGTATTAGAGTTGAGATGTGAAGTTTTACTGGTTGAACTCTAATTTACAGATTAAGCATAAAACTATGCAAATGCAAAGTATTTTTCCCGCATGCTAAGTGTCATTTACACCTCTTCCATTACAATTGGTTTTGCCAGGGCCGAATTCAGGGTCGTGTGGGCCTGGGGCTAAAAATGATCAAGGTCCCACATTATATAGTATGCTTTGGAGGAGGATGTCAGCACTGCAGTAGGAGGCCTCAAGATCTTCAGTGTGTGGGGCCTATTTTTAGATGGAGGCCTGGGTCGTCCCATTAGCCCCATTGTTAGCCTGGCCCTGAGTTTTGCACAGGTCTACACTACTCTGATGTGTCTTTGCACCTGATCCTTGAAGTACCCCTGTTTATACCCCTAGTCAGAGAATGGCCCGGACTGTAAGATTTTTCTTTACCTTTGTTAGAGCCAGATCCTGTCACTTGTTAATTAGTATAAAACGAGAAAGATGTCAAAAATGTACAATGTTAATTTCTGCATGAAAATGCAATTATCTGATTTTTTTCAGCTTTCCTTTTATATCATTGTAATAAGTAAAATCCTAAAATGTCACCAGATTCTTGAATCAAATTAACTTTGAAATGAGAATTAAAAAATGATTACACGGTTTAAGTGTTATAAATCGTCTGGTCATAAGGCTCCTCTTATCTCCTGGTTACAGTGTTAATTGGCTTTAAATATAAACTTTCATCTTTCTATACGATGGGATGGGCTCAATTTTCTGATTAAAGCATTTGTGTATTTAATAAGGGAACGAAGCCTTAGTGTAGCTCCCTGACTACTGAATTACATAACTGAAGTCAGGTGATACCTCAAGCCTTTAACGGCTATTGCTTGGCTTAAGCTAAAGTAAACGCATAGTAATAATCACTGGCATTACTACAGAGGACACGGGGGGGGGGGGGGGGTNNGCGTGTGGGGGGGGGGGGGGGTACAGATCTCCCTGTAACCAAGGAACTATAAGCTCAGAGGCTGTCAGCTTTAAACAGTGCTCAGCAATCAGTTTATGTGCTAGATTTACTAAGCTGCTGGAAAGGAAGAGTTGAGATGTTACCCATAGCAACCAATTACATTCTAGCTCTCACTTTCTGAGAGAATTCAGCCATGCAAAACCAACACCATAATGTGTGCTGTGTCATTTCTAAAATCGTTTTAACAATGTTAGTGAACGTACAATGTCAGCAGAAAACTTAAATATAGTAAAATGAATTCAGTTTCTTGTCCCTGCTTCCTGACACTCTCCTCTGTTCTGTCCACTCTCTCCTCCGCTCTGTCCATGCTCTCTCCTCCGCTCTGTCCACTCTCTCCTCCGCTCTGTCTACTCTCTCCTCCGCTCTGTCTATGCTCTCTCCTCCGCTCTGTCCGCTCTCTCCTCCGCTCTGTCCGCTCTCTCCTCCGCTTTGTCCACTCTCTCCTCCTCTCTGTCCATGCTCTCTCCTCCGCTCTGTCCACTCTCTCCTCCGCTCTGTCCGTGCTCTCTCCTCCGCTCTGTCCATGCTCTCTCCTCCGCTCTGTCTACACTCTCTTCTCTTGTTCCTGTTCTCTCCTCTACTTTGCCCACACTCTCTGTTCACACATCTACTCTGAACTATCTCTGCTCTCTCCCGCTTTGTCCCCTCTCTCACATTAATTCTACCCCAGCTCTCTCTTCTGCTCTGTTCACACTTTCTCCTCCGCTCTTTTTCCTTTCTCACCCTCATTTTATCCCTGCTCTCTCATCCGTTCTGTCCCCGCTGTCTCCTCCACTCTGTCCACACTCTCTCCTCCGCTCTGTCCATTCTCTTGCCTTCATTCTATCTTTGCTCTCTCCTCCTCTCTGTCCCCCACTGTCTCCTCCGCTTTGTCCACACTCTCTCTCTCCTCCGCTCTATCCCTGCTTTCTCCTTTCCCATTTTATCAAACAAGGGATGGAGTTAACAACCCTGTCAGATAGAAGAATGTGATCAGGTATCTGCTGACATTCTAAACATCGAGATTCAGCAAGAACCCTGAAGAGGAATAAAAGAAGAAAACTTTCTTTTGACATAAATTTGGTATTGACCCCTCGGGCATGTGGGGAAATAAAGATTCTTTGTCGAGAGTCATCAGGAAATATGGCTCCACTTATACTGCCAAGTTACAGACTGTAACATTTTATGACTCGGTGAAAACCTGAGCGTTCCATCAGGTCACCTGACCGACAAGTTGTGCCAAAATCTCTCGTTAGGGAAGATCTAGACGAGTTTCTGGCTGTTTGTGTTGCACCTGGATTAACCTTTATTATCACGCTGCACAAATTTAAAGGTCGTAAAATTGTCATGCTCTGTTTCAGCCACGGCAATAGATGGCGTCCTGAGGACTTACCGGTATCATTTATTCTACTACAAAAGAGGAAAATGAACAGGGTTTGGCGATTAAATGATGTCCGCAGCAAAATTTCCTACAACAGAGGAGTTATTCAGAGCAGCAAATGAGACGGATAGCTAGCACGGATGTCTGATCAAGATGGGAGGAATCCGTCTCGTATTCTGCATATAGGTCCCTGTGGAAAGGTGGGAAGAAAAATGTATATTTATAATAAGTGTGTTTATTTTAACATTATTCTGCAGCGGACAGAATATTGAAAGACAATGCACTGGATCCAGGATTAATAGTACATCCGGAATTTGCTATCTATAATTCCATACGTGCGAGAGGGTGTGCACATTGTCCTCTCACAAGTACAGCCTTCTGCTTGCATTCCGCTTCCCATTCGGAAGACAACGCACGGAATGGTGAATCGCCTTTACTGTACGATTTCTATTCCGGTTCCCACCCACAATGCATCTCTCGTGTGGATGTAGGGTGGAGCCAGTCCCCCGCGTGGAGACTGAAGTCGCCGTACACACAGCAGGCGATTTCCGTATATGTGTTGCCATGGAAATCGCCTGTTTTTATTAAATGTTAAAATGTTATCTGTCACAATATCTTTATCCAATGCAAGAGATCAGATTTACTCCACATTATATTCATAATTATAAACGTTTATCTTATTAATACTATTATCCTGCAACTGCGTTATAGATATATACAGTGCTCGAAGTGGAAATTTAGAAATAATAAAAGGGAATGGAGATTTATTGCTATTCAATGAAATCAGTGTGGGGGGAATGACGTATGGCATACCCCCATATACCGCCTCACTTCCAGTCCTATATATATATATATATATATATATATATATATAGCCTCTGACCTCCTTATTATCTCACATTTATATATATACACTGCACACATTTATATATATACACTGCACACATTTATATATATACACTGCACACATTTATATATATACACTGCACACATTTATATATATACACTGCACACATTTATATATATACACTGCACACATTTATATATATACACTGCACACATTTATATATATACACTGCACACATTTATATATATACACTGCACACATTTATATATATACACTGCACACATTTATATATATACACTGCACACATTTATATATATACACTGCACACATTTATATATATACACTGCACACATTTATATATATACACTGCACACATTTATATATATACACTGCACACATTTATATATATACACTGCACACATTTATATATATACACTGCACACATTTATATATATACACTGCACACATTTATATATATACACTGCACACATTTATATATATACACTGCACACATTTATATATATACACTGCACACATTTATATATATACACTGCACACATTTATATATATACACTGCACACATTTATATATATACACTGCACACATTTATATATATACACTGCACACATTTATATATATACACTGCACACATTTATATATATACACTGCACACATTTATATATATACACTGCACACATTTATATATATACACTGCACACATTTATATATATACACTGCACACATTTATATATATACACTGCACACATTTATATATATACACTGCACACATTTATATATATACACTGCACACATTTATATATATACACTGCACACATTTATATATATACACTGCACACATTTATATATATACACTGCACACATTTATATATATACACTGCACACATTTATATATATACACTGCACACATTTATATATATACACTGCACACATTTATATATATACACTGCACACATTTATATATATACACTGCACACATTTATATATATACACTGCACACATTTATATATATACACTGCACACATTTATATATATACACTGCACACATTTATATATATACACTGCACACATTTATATATATACACTGCACACATTTATATATATACACTGCACACATTTATATATATACACTGCACACATTTATATATATACACTGCACACATTTATATATATACACTGCACACATTTATATATATACACTGCACACATTTATATATATACACTGCACACATTTATATATATACACTGCACACATTTATATATATACACTGCACACATTTATATATATACACTGCACACATTTATATATATACACTGCACACATTTATATATATACACTGCACACATTTATATATATACACTGCACACATTTATATATATACACTGCACACATTTATATATATACACTGCACACATTTATATATATACACTGCACACATTTATATATATACACTGCACACATTTATATATATACACTGCACACATTTATATATATACACTGCACACATTTATATATATACACTGCACACATTTATATATATACACTGCACACATTTATATATATACACTGCACACATTTATATATATACACTGCACACATTTATATATATACACTGCACACATTTATATATATACACTGCACACATTTATATATATACACTGCACACATTTATATATATACACTGCACACATTTATATATATACACTGCACACATTTATATATATACACTGCACACATTTATATATATACACTGCACACATTTATATATATACACTGCACACATTTATATATATACACTGCACACATTTATATATATACACTGCACACATTTATATATATACACTGCACACATTTATATATATACACTGCACACATTTATATATATACACTGCACACATTTATATATATACACTGCACACATTTATATATATACACTGCACACATTTATATATATACACTGCACACATTTATATATATACACTGCACACATTTATATATATACACTGCACACATTTATATATATACACTGCACACATTTATATATATACACTGCACACATTTATATATATACACTGCACACATTTATATATATACACTGCACACATTTATATATATACACTGCACACATTTATATATATACACTGCACACATTTATATATATACACTGCACACATTTATATATATACACTGCACACATTTATATATATACACTGCACACATTTATATATATACACTGCACACATTTATATATATACACTGCACACATTTATATATATACACTGCACACATTTATATATATACACTGCACACATTTATATATATACACTGCACACATTTATATATATACACTGCACACATTTATATATATACACTGCACACATTTATATATATACACTGCACACATTTATATATATACACTGCACACATTTATATATATACACTGCACACATTTATATATATACACTGCACACATTTATATATATACACTGCACACATTTATATATATACACTGCACACATTTATATATATACACTGCACACATTTATATATATACACTGCACACATTTATATATATACACTGCACACATTTATATATATACACTGCACACATTTATATATATACACTGCACACATTTATATATATACACTGCACACATTTATATATATACACTGCACACATTTATATATATACACTGCACACATTTATATATATACACTGCACACATTTATATATATACACTGCACACATTTATATATATACACTGCACACATTTATATATATACACTGCACACATTTATATATATACACTGCACACATTTATATATATACACTGCACACATTTATATATATACACTGCACACATTTATATATATACACTGCACACATTTATATATATACACTGCACACATTTATATATATACACTGCACACATTTATATATATACACTGCACACATTTATATATATACACTGCACACATTTATATATATACACTGCACACATTTATATATATACACTGCACACATTTATATATATACACTGCACACATTTATATATATACACTGCACACATTTATATATATACACTGCACACATTTATATATATACACTGCACACATTTATATATATACACTGCACACATTTATATATATACACTGCACACATTTATATATATACACTGCACACATTTATATATATACACTGCACACATTTATATATATACACTGCACACATTTATATATATACACTGCACACATTTATATATATACACTGCACACATTTATATATATACACTGCACACATTTATATATATACACTGCACACATTTATATATATACACTGCACACATTTATATATATACACTGCACACATTTATATATATACACTGCACACATTTATATATATACACTGCACACATTTATATATATACACTGCACACATTTATATATATACACTGCACACATTTATATATATACACTGCACACATTTATATATATACACTGCACACATTTATATATATACACTGCACACATTTATATATATACACTGCACACATTTATATATATACACTGCACACATTTATATATATACACTGCACACATTTATATATATACACTGCACACATTTATATATATACACTGCACACATTTATATATATACACTGCACACATTTATATATATACACTGCACACATTTATATATATACACTGCACACATTTATATATATACACTGCACACATTTATATATATACACTGCACACATTTATATATATACACTGCACACATTTATATATATACACTGCACACATTTATATATATACACTGCACACATTTATATATATACACTGCACACATTTATATATATACACTGCACACATTTATATATATACACTGCACACATTTATATATATACACTGCACACATTTATATATATACACTGCACACATTTATATATATACACTGCACACATTTATATATATACACTGCACACATTTATATATATACACTGCACACATTTATATATATACACTGCACACATTTATATATATACACTGCACACATTTATATATATACACTGCACACATTTATATATATACACTGCACACATTTATATATATACACTGCACACATTTATATATATACACTGCACACATTTATATATATACACTGCACACATTTATCACTGCACTGCATACATTTATATATACACTTGCACATATTTATATATACGCTGCACACATATATATATACACTGCACACATTTATATATACACTGCACACATTTATATATACACTGATTTATATATCATATATTGAATTAGATGCTAAGCCTGTGTTTTTTTTGTTACTGATACTAGTTTCACTTTGGGAGCCTGACCCCTCTTTAAACATGGCCGCTGCACACTGTTCAATTAGCAGGGGTGTCTTAATACAAACCTCCTGAGTACACAAATAGCAGATGGATAGGGTTTCACCTACAGCCTGGAGGTGCCTTGATGCTAGGCAGGTGAGATAAACCAATATAGCTATATTGTGAACGAAACCTCCTATCGAATTAGAAGCGCAGCCTGTGGTGGTTTTTTTTTGTTACTGAATCAGGTCCAGACTTACTAAACTGCGGAATAGAAAAAGTAATGATGTTGCCCATAGCAACCAATCAGATCCTAGCTGACATTCTCTAGTAAGAAAGTAAGAGCTAGAATCCTATTGGTTGCTATGGGCAACATCTCCAACATCTTCCTTTTCTACAGTTTAGTAAATCTAGGCCTTAATTAGACTAAATTGAAATTAGTCAGTTGACTGTCCAATTTTTTTTTCCATAACTGTCCCCCTTTTTTTTTACTCTTCAGATTTGTACTCTTTCATGTGTAGGAGAGGTAAAGGGATGTTATGTAGCCTTGAAATCATGGAATTTTTTTTCTTAGTTTTGGGATTAGTAAAAAACGCTCCCCTGATTTCCGAGGCTGAGCAGGGGTTTAGCCTCTCCATGTCATCTACAAATGTCAGACTGAAACCTGTAATAATCATCCAGAGAGGAAAACGTGGAGCAAGTCAATAGATCACCAGCTGTGACAGAGAAGATTCTCTTCCTTCAATAGTCTCACGTGTCTGACACAACTCCTCCATCATCCGAAAATTCAACTCAGACTTGTTCAAAAGACATTTCATGTTCCTGCTGTTAATATTAGGATCTAATCAGTTCCCAAACCACTTCAGTGGAATAAATTTACATTTTATATAAGTACATTACAAATGACAAACGTACACAACTCAGCCAATGAACACACCCTATTGTAGTTGACAGGGCAACCATCCGAAATCCTGGTCCCCTCCCTCTAGATCCCCCCAAAAAATTTCACACTAATTTAACTCACTCTTGCCTCCACTTCACATTAAATTGACTTACTTAAACCCAGTACGCACCAAGTTACCCCCCTCCTAGTTCACATTAATTAACACTCTTTTTCCAGTATACTCTAATTTAACCAGCTCTAAGCAAAGTTCAAACAGCAGTAACCCTCACTAACCTTAATTCATATAAAGTTAACCCTCTTCTCCCTAGTTCACACTAATTAAACCCCCTATTTACACTTAAATAACCTCTCCATTTAATCTATTGTTAACACTAAGTAAACCCCCTGTCCTTAGTTTACACTAATTTAACCCCTCTGAATTGATCCTCCCACCCCCAGTTCACATTAAACTAAACCCCCCAACCGAGTTTGTAAGTCACTGGCCAGCCTTCTCTTCCACTCCCCCTCCTTTCAGCATCTCTCTGTACACAGTCACACATGCATACATTATCTAAGGGGAGGGGCCTGTGGATCCTCCCCTCAGCACTACACTTCCCACAGCCACGCATGTGTATGCATTATCTAAGGGGAGGGGTCTACCCTATCTAAAGGGGCATGAGTCTTTTAGCTTCATTGTGATAAGTCATGGAGAGAGAGTGACTTATACAGTGCTGCACCAACAGATGTGCCCCCAGGGCTGGCTGTACCCCACTGATGTGGAAGTGTAGGAGGAGTTAAACACATGACCAGAATTCCTCCTGGGCAGGTAAAATCTCACTGGCCTCTCTTTAAACAACAATTATAAGTTTATCTCCTCAACCCCCTTGGATCTCACCAACCCCACCCCCAAACACCACCACCACCACCTTACTTCACCTACCTTTGCCCTGTTCTGTTTTCTTTCTTCTGCACCCATGGTATGTTGACTACATCTCAATTACACTGACGTGTCCTATCACCCAGCAGCTTCAGGCTATAATCAGCGGCAGACTAAGTACTGTCTCACGGGTTGCGGTTATACATAGCGGTGCAGCCACACAGTACGACTGCTAAGTTCAGGAGCTCCATGCGGCTGCACTACTTTGGACATGTCTTATATTTGGGCAATGAGGGGAGTGTTTTATTTTTTAATAAAGAGAGCCATTAGAGTCGATCTAGGACACACCCCTCCAACTCTAAATCTGTCTCCACCACAATGCAACATCATATTCACAAAGCTGTGTCCTCTTCTTTCTCCTGATAAGTACCAGTACCAGTACCAGTACCAGGACAGTACCAGTCAAAAGTCTGGACACATTTATTTAAATTATTTTCTACATTGTAGATTAATACTGAAGACATCAAAACTATGAAAGAACACATATGGAATTATGTTGTCAACAAAAAAGTGTTAAACAAATCAAAATATGTTTTATATATTAGATTCCTCAAAGTCGCCCCCTTTTGCTTTGATCACAGCTTTGCACTCTCTTGGCATTCTGTCAAACCGGCTTCATGAGGTCGTCTCCTGGAATGGTTTTCCAACAGTCTTGAAGGAGTTCCCAGAGGTGCTGAGCACTTGTTGGCTGCTTTTCCTTCACTCTGCGCTCCAACTCATCCCAAACCATCTCAACTGGGTTTTTCACTTTCCTTCTTGGTCAAGTAGCCCTTACATAGCCTGGATGTGTGTTTGGGGTCATTGTCTTGTTGAAAAACAAATGATGGTCCCAGTAAGCGCAAACCAGATGGAATGGCATGGCGCTGCAGAATGCTGTGGTAGCCATGCTGGTTGTGTTCCTTGAATTTTGAATAAATCACCAACAGTGTCACCAGCAAAGCCCCTCCACACCATCACACTTCCTCCTCCATGCTTCACAGTGGGAACCATACATGCAGAAACCATCCGCTCACCTTCTCTGCGTCTCACAAAGACACGGTGTTTGTAACCAAAAATCTCAAATTTGGACTCATCAGACCAAGGTACAGATTTTCCACTGGTCTAATGTCCATTCCTTGTGTTTCTTCGCCCAAATAATTCTCCTCTTCTTCTTGTTCATCCTCAGTAGTGGCTTCTTTGCAGCAATTTGACCATGAAGGTCTGATTCACGCAGTCTCCTCTGAACAGTTGATGTTGACATTTTTCTGCCACTTGAACTCTGTGAAGACTTTATGTGGGCTCTAATCTGAGGTGCTGTTAAGTGCCGCTTTCTGAGGCTGGTAACTGTAATTAACTTATCCTCTGCAGCAGAGGTAACTCATGGTCTTCCTTTCCTGGGGTGGTCTTCATGAGAGCCAGTTTTATCATAGCGTTTGATGGTTTTTGCAACTGCACTTGAAGATACATTCAAAGTTCTTGACATTTTCCGTATCGACTGACCTTCATGTCTTAAAGTAACGATGGACAGTCGTTTCTCATTAGCTGAGTGGTTTGTGACATAATATGGATTACAACAATAGTCAAATAGGGGTGTCCACTGTGTACAAACCCTACCTTTGCACAACACAACTGATGGTCTCAAATGTATTAAGCAGGCAAGTAATTCCACACATTGGGCCTGATCCAGAATCCTGGATCGGGCGTCCGTAGCAGCTCCGTAGGGACGCTGGAGGAGACGTCCCCCAGCGTCCCTACGTACAGGTTAGTGTAGGTGGGCGGGGGGAACTAGGTAAATGAGGGTGGGAGGGCTAGGCTGTGCGAGCGTATGGCCCCTTCCTTACGCCGGCTGAAGTTAGGGTAGCCTTCAGCCGGCGTAAGGAGGGGCCATACGCCCGCACAGGGGGAGTGTCAAGGTAAGTGAACGCCGATACGCTGTGCTTTAGTAAGCACAGCGCATCGACGTAGGTCTGGATCAGGCCCATTGACTCTTGACAAGGCACCTGTTACTTCAAAACCATTCCAGGAGACAACCTCATGAAGCTGACTGAGAGAATGGCAAGAGTGTGAAAGCTGTGATCAAAGCAAAAGGGGGCTACTTTGAGGAATCTAAATTATAAAACATATTTTGATTTGTTTAACACTTTTTTTGTTGACAACATAATTCCATATGTGTTCTTTCATAGTTTTGATGTCTTCAGTATTAATCTACAATGTAGAAAATAATAATTCAAATAAACAAAACCCATTGAATGAGAAGATGTGTCCAAACTTTTGACTGGTTCTGTATGTACTGTATATAAGTGAGATAATGACACACTCTGTTGATAACATAATAAACACTCTTCTGGAGGATAGGGAGAGCGGCATTTTCCTGTGTCCTCTATATACAAAGCGCAGTGAGTGGCCCAGCGAGCCTGGCAATATCGTGGCCCATATTTACAAATACTTACCTCTCTGGCGAGGTCCCACGATGGTTTGTGAGCCTTTCACTGACATCATCCGGCCTCTCTCGGAGACCAAGACCCGGCGCATACACAGTAGGGACTTGTTTGGTTCTTGTGAAATTTCAAGTCCCGAAAGGCAAACACACTGCGATTCCGAAAACAGACGCGTCGCGCATTCATTAGCGTGGGCCGGCCATCGTTAGTGTTAACGCTATCGTCACCATGGTTTCCATGGCGATGATAGCATTGTAAATATAGAAAACTTCGATTTCACGCGAAAAACACCTTTTTTACATGAAAACGCCCTTTATCATATGAAACTGAAGATAGTAAATGGAGCCCTTTATCTGTAATTGCATAGCTGTGACAGGATGATACCACAATAAGCCTGAAAGGGGCCCTGAATATTGATGCCGGCTTATTTTTCCAGTGAGCATGTAGTGGCAGCTGTAGGTGTTACAGATGGTGTGAAGACCATGTTTACTGTCATGTACAATCAGCTAGACTGCGCCGCTGATTATAAGTGATTGCTTCGGTGACAGAGGTTCCGCGTCTGTCACGGGAAATGATGTGGCGTGCCTTTGTCACCGCTGCAAATTGCTCGGTGACAATATTCTGTCATTCGTGTCCTTAATAACCTTAATACATCTGACGCTTATAAAAGACTCTCCTCTGTAAAAAGCCATCAGCTTTAAGTGACTCTCAAAGTACCATTAGTATTGTCACTGCAATTACATGCAGATCAACAAACTCCATCAAGACCCTGCGATATGACATTCATTTAAAAAGAAATAACGTGGTTAAAAGCAGTGGCGCAACTAGGGTGGGTTTTGTAGGGCACATGCCCTGGACGCCGATGGCTTTGGAAGCGCCATCTGTGCCATCAGAGCACATATCCAACAAAGCCCACCGCTGGCGCACAGATGAGAAGAGGCTGGGGGGATGGCACATTTCGGGCATTTGCCCTGGGCACCATATGCCCTTGTTACACCCCTGGTTAAGAGATGTCACTTGGTGTGAAAGACATGCACTTTGGACTGGACCCAGATTTACTAGTAGAGGCGTTATGACAGATGGGAGCAGTTCGTTGCTTACCTCATTTGCGACAGATCACACCCCGGGAAGGAAAAAGTGATAAGGGCGATCCCTTCGTCTATTTGTCATCCAGATAATACTTCTGGTTCTGGTCCAAGTTACTGGAGAATCCTCGAAGATTCCAACAGCAACAGTGTTGCCAGAAAAACTGCCCAAATTTCAGAAGTCTCCCGGACATTCCAGGAGAGTGGGAAACCCTGGCTAATTCCATGATTTTCTCTTGTGTTGGTAAACAATATTCACAGTTTGCCAATATGTTACAATGGTGAGAAGGCTGCAGACACAGATCAAAAAAGGGCAAAGTTAATCATCAACATTTTAAAACTATTTAGAGAGCCTTCCAGGTGCCTGTAAACTCATCACTCACTGCTCTGTCTATGTGGACATCCACATTCTACAATTCCCGTCAAGATATTTTTATTGACCTTGGTTATAATGCACTTTTTGTACTTTAAATTCTCCTTTGCAAGAAATATTAACAAAAGCCTGACTACAAAAGAGAATATTGCATTCTGAATAGAAAAAAAGTTGAAAGATATTTCTCCTTTCTTTCAGTTTTGAAAAACAAGGTTCTTTTCCAGGGACGTATCAGTAAAATTCTGACCGTGATTTGTCTGAAATGCCAAAAGCACATTAAAGAAAGGAAAAGAAAATGCTGGCGGCCGCTAAATCATAGGTGACAACTTTAGATTTCATTCCTTTGGGAGATAATTTAATGCAAATCACTGTATTAGGTCCCGCCCCGGATATTAATACTGCAATCCATATTGTTAATGAGACTAGGCAGGGCTTGACGATGCAAAACATGGACTAGATTCACACCTGAGAAGCTCCGGCTTCTTAGGTGCATAATTTTAAGGATGTAACTACTGCGTATTCACAGTAGTATATTTACACAATCTACGTTCAAGTTAGGTACGTAGATTGCCGCCGTGTGGTCTTTAAAGAGTAGTTTAAGAACAAAGGGCTGTACTCAGAGAACCGTTTTCATGGCGAATTCCGTGCGTATTTTTAGGTGTGTTTTAACTGCGCACGCGAAGTAACTTTATTTACGGAGTTCACGTAGACTATACGAGCGGAAGTGCCTCCCGAACGTGGGTGAGGGGCGTGCTTATGCCTCCTGGTGGAGTGTTAAGTGGAAGGGGGAGGGATTTAGATTAGCCGGGGAGTCGGGCAGAGACATTGGGCCTGATCCAGACCTGCGCTGTTGTACATAGCGTATTATCGCCGAACGTACCACCGATGCACGGCAATAGACACTCCCCTTGCTCGTACCTAGTTTAGCTTCCATACGCTCGGCAAACCCTAACTTTTGTGTTCGTACCCGCGGCAGTCCGTATGTTCATTGCATATTAACGACGCTTAGCACGCCCATACTGTACAATCAGGGCCGGTGCTAGGGTGTTCGGCGCCTCCCTGCGAACTTTAATTTTGCGCCCTTCTGGTTAACATTCCTTAACTCCAGCGTCCGTACTAACTTCATACTATAAACACGCCCCTTCGTCGGTAAAAACGCAAAGTATACGGACGCCCGAATCGCCCCTACGAAAATCAG
The DNA here is from genome assembly GCA_011038615.1 of Limnodynastes dumerilii. Taxonomy (NCBI): domain Eukaryota; kingdom Metazoa; phylum Chordata; class Amphibia; order Anura; family Limnodynastidae; genus Limnodynastes; species Limnodynastes dumerilii. The sequence continues at coordinate 618,269 of WWET01000454.1, read as the reverse complement.
TGTTTTACTACCGGAAGTTGTCACCAGGCGCATGCGCCGGTGCTTTTTTCTGCTGATTTTATGCTTACGATCAGCGTTAGCTCGCTAGCGTGCATTGTTCTGGATCAGGCCCATTGTCCATACGTAGTTTCTTTCTTAAGATGTTAAGGTTAATGCAGATCATCTGAATGAGGAACCACTCCCTCAGTGTCAGTGCCACTCTTTTGTCACCCCCCTAGATCAGCTATAGGCAACTTTTGGGCACACCAAGTATTGTAAAACTACAACTTCCGTAGCACTCAAACAGCATTGGCAAAACTGACACCAGACCAAGCATTATGTGACTTGTAGTTCCACTGAAATGCCACAGGTTGCCTTCCCTGGATGTATTGATGGCTTCTATCATATTCCCCTTCTTCCTTTTCTGAATGCAATTGCAAAAATCTATTTCATTTTACGGGCTTCCGTATGATAGACGTCTGTCACCAGGAGCCATCAATGCAGTTTAGCGCCACGATTGCCAGAAAAACTTTCACTCTGCCAAAGAAAAGCAAATTGTCACTGAGGGCCATATGCAGACTACTGGACGTGTAACATATATGTCCGGTGCTTACCGTTTTTTCCTACTGCGCATGCGTGGTACATTTTTTCCGTTATCTACGTATCTTTTCCTTACGTAGATTGCGTAAATGCGGTCTCAAAGAAAATCTACGTAAGGAAAAGATACGTAGATAACGTAAAAAATGTACTACGCGTGCGCAGTAGGAAAAAACGCTAAACACTGGACGTATATGTTATACTGAACGTCCGGTAGTCCGCATACGGCCCTGAATCTTTATAGTCACAAGCTGGATATTTGGGGTGGAAAAATACCTTCTTTTTTTTTAGTAATCACGCAGGATTAGCATATGACAGAGAGGTGCGAAAGCTCATTAACACCCCGGAAAGATGCTAATTATAGGAATTGTTAAACTTAAAAGATCATTGTAATGAAAATTGTCATGTAAATGTAATCAGTGGTTTAGGTGTTGTATTCAGATCATTTTAGTGTTTAAGCATTCAAGCAATGGGATGATGGTGATTATAATGACGACATTGGTGATGGTGATGATGATGATGATGGTAAATGTTGTGATGATGATGATGGCAATGGTTATGAATATGATGATGGTGGTAATAATAATGGTGATGATGACAGTGATGGTGATGATGATACTGATGATGATGATGATGGTGATGATGATAGTGATGATAGTTATGATGGTGATGACGGTGATGATGATAGTGATGATAGTGATGATGGTGATGATGATGGTGATGATGATAGTGATGATAGTGATGATGGTGATGACGGTGATGATGATAGTGATGATAGTGATGATGGTGATGGTGACGGTGATGATGATAGTGATGACGGTGATGATGATGGTGATGATGATGGTGATGATGATGATGACGGTGATGATGATAGTGATGATGGTGATGGCGATGATGATGGTGGTGATAGTGATGATGATGATGACGGTGATGATGATAGTGATGGTGTTGATGATAGTGATGATGATGATAGTGATGGTGATGATAATAGTGATGATGATGATGGTGGTGATGATACTGATGATGACGGTGATGATGATAGTGATGATGATGGTGGTGATGATGATGATGACGGTGATGACGATAGTGATGATGGTGGTGATGATGATGATGACAGTGATGATAGTGATGATGGTGGTGATAATACTGATGATGATGATGATGATGGTGATGATGATAGTGATGATGATGATGGTGATAGTGATGGTGATGGGTATGATGGTGAAGGTTATAATAATGGTGATGATGGTTATGGTGATGGGTATGATGGGGATGATGACAGTGATGGTAAAGATGAGGGTGATGATGACAGTGATGGTAAGGATGATGGTGATGGGGATGGGTATGATGGTGATGGGTATGATGGTGATAGTTATAAAGAAGCAGTATAGACATACCAGGTTCTTCAGAATAGGCTTTAATACACATGAAGACATATCGCGCTGGCTGTTAGCTGTCGGTGCTTCTAGTAGGTTTTTATTATCCTAATAATTTAGGTCTGGATCCAGAATTACGAATAACCCCGTTTTTGTGGCTTTAATCGTATTGCCGACAATATTTAATGTATCGATGCTACAAAGCCAGAATGCTTTCTGACCAATCTATATGTAAGAGGAGTGACTCTTGCAACACCTTTCCAACAGATTGGCTGAGAGATTACAAGTGGGCGTTACTTCTTAGTACAATGTACAGTATGGGCGTTCCCTCTCAATGCAAACCAATCCAGACATAGTTCCAGGATTTCCATACGCTTCCATCAGAAAACCTAATATAAGTCCTGGTTTTTGACTCCTAAATGAGTAATGCATTAAAACACATGAGAAATCAGAGTCCTGAAAGCTGCTTCAAAATACCACCCAAAAGTTATCAAATGTTAAACTTTATTGATACAAAGGTTAAAGACTTCAGAACATGTTATATATAAAGAGTAGTGTATGGAGAAAATAACTGATGTGCATTCAATATTCGCATCCCTCAAAAAGCTACTCAATTTCATGGGTCTCTACTCACAATAGAGTAGAGCAAATGTAAGAGTTAGGAAAGGCAGAATCTTGAATTAAATACGGACTTATTTTACATCACTGCCTCTGAGGAAGGGGCGAAAAATCCCTGTTAGATTCGTTGTACTCAAGGATCAGTGATTCAATTACTCTTAGGCAGAAGGATACCTCAAAGAGATATTATCAGTTGCCTTGGATTACAGAGAGAGCTGATTCAAAGTCAAAAGCACCAACAAAAAAGGTACAAATCCGCCCCTGGACAAACTATGGTGCAAGATTGAGAGGTGCAAATTAATTTAGTTTCTTTTAAATTTGAGGGTAACTACAGGCTGCTTTTACTCAAAGAACCCAAAGATCGAACAGCTTTAATTCAAACTGTAATTGAGAATCGAGCTACAAAGAAATCATCTCACAACTCTACTTCCATTTGCACAATTTAAATTAGTCTCACCTGCAGTTGAACATGGTTTTTCTCATATGCAAATGTAAACTTTATTTGCTGTTTAATCCCAACTCTATTAATACATCACTTGTATTTACTATTAGTGGAGGAGTTATTTGTAGATATGTTAGTTGTCTTTACTGTTAGTGAAGGACCTATCTATAGATATGTCAGTTGTCTTTACTGTTAGTGGAGGAGTTATCGATAGATATGTCAGTTGTCTTTACTTTAGTGGAGGAGTTATCTATAGATATGTCAGTTGTCTTTTCTGTAGTGGAGGAGTTATTTGTAGATATGTCAGTTGTCTTTACTGTTAGTGGAGGATTTATTTGTAGATATGTCAGTTATCTTTACTTTAGTGGAGGAGTTATTTGTAGATGTCAGTTGTCTTTACTGTTAGTGGAGGACTTATCGATAGATATGTCAGTTGTCTTTTCTGTAGTGGAGGAGTTATCTATAGATATGTCAGATGTCTTTACTGTGGTGGAGGAGTTATTTGTAGATATGTCAGTTGCTTTTACTGTCAGAGATGAAGCTTTCTATAAATATGTCGGTTGTCTTTACTGTCAATTAATGAGTTATCTGTTGAAATGTTAGTTGGTGTTAGTGGAGGAATTATCTAGAAATATATCACTTGTCTTTACTGTCAGTGTAGGAGTTAGCAACAGATATGTCAGGTGTCTTTACTGTCGGGGAGGAGATATATGTAGATATGTCAGTTGTTTTTACTGTCATTGGAGGAATTATCTGTTAATACTGTATGTTAGCTGTCAGTTTAATTACTCTTTTACTTGATTTCCTTTATTCTAGATTCTATTGCTGAATCTAATCATAATACCTTACACCGGTGGGAGTCCCCAGAACAATGGCTTTCTATTTTGAATAGGCAGCTATTTTTTTTATTATTATTATTAATTGGTGAGTATGCTGATTGACATACTCACCAATTCAGTTTTGGAAGTGCCGCCCGCCATCCGCCAACGACACCAACAGGGAGGTGAGTTATTTCTCTGGGGACTTTTAGAGTTATGGGGAGGGTTAGGGTTAGGCTTTGGTGAAGTGAGGGTTGGGTCAGGCTGCAGGGAAAGGAGGGTTAGGGTTAGGCTGCATGAAAGGGGGGGGATAGGGTCAGGCTGCGGGGAAGGGATGTTAGGTTAATAGAATTGGAGGGTTAGGGTAAGGATTGGGGAGAGGGTTTGGGTTAGAGCCTTCACTTACCTTTAGTAGCAATGTGCTCGGTGTTCCGCGGATTGATTGCTTTGTCTCTTTGAGGCAGAAGCAATTGATTTCTCAGCAAGTTTGGAACTGACTGGGAGAGAACGGCCCTATCAAAAAGGGCTGAACTTAACAGGGACCCACACCCGCCTCATACACACCTTTCTGTCTATAGTCCAGTTTTGTCACAATTTACATTCTTGTGTATCTGATCGGTGGATGCAGCAACTCATTTTTACCCGTTATCAACACAGTCATTGCCTTGTAAGGAATACTTGACGACGTTCAGAATATTGTGGAAAAAGATTTCTCTTGGAAACTTTCAGAACTGAAAACAACATTGTGGTAAATACAAAGTATCTGCTTCTCCGAGATATCGCTGGAATCAATAAATAATACAATGAGTACAGAACAATCCATCCGTTATTGTATGCTGTGTGGGTGTTTATGTAGGAAGCCATTAGGGACAGAAACTATACAAAACCAATAAACTGTAATAATGCTCTTGTTCTGCATTCATGCCATCATCATTTTCTTCTTGAAATGTTCCACAGATCCCCCATTATAACACTTTCATACAAATACTGAAACTGGTAAAAACTTTGTGAAGTTTTTCAATGATTTCTGTAAGGAAAATGAGGTAAATGTAATCTAAGGTAAAAATATATATATATAACTAAATAAACTAAACTTTAAACAACATAGAGATGGAATGCTGACTGGCTGGAAAGGGCCAGATGCCCTCTGGCTGCTTGCCATGGGACAGACCTGGTTGCTGCAGAACATGTAATCTTTTCCAAAGCTGGAACTGCTGCTGTTCTGCATATGTGCAGCAGGTGGCGCTGTGTGCAGACAGTATGGCTGATCTGTGAGTGCACCTTCGGTACATTAAGATCTGTATTCACAGTTAGGTGCGCAGTATCTGCATCTTACTCATCTAACCTGCC
>WWET01000454.1:602523-612954 GCA_011038615.1 Limnodynastes dumerilii | reverse complement strand
AGGATCCTTATGGCACTTAAGAGTAATATAAATATGAATAAAAAACAGACTCCACAGCACGGCTTAAGAAACAGCCGGCACCGATACAAATGTCGCGAGGTGATTGCCGGGTTGGCTAGCCCACTAAGCGGCCTTGCCCCATAGCACCCCCTATAGTTACTGCCTTGCCCTCTCCTTCTCCCATGCTCCCGTCCCCTCTGTGTATCCCCTAAACATTCATTGTGAACTATCCTAAGCTTTCACTAAAATGTTTTCCTCGCTACGTTGAAGGTCACAGTTATTATATTTGGAAAACTGAATTATGGCTTAGATTAATGACACTGATGCTCCTGTCTGGTGACAGGGCTCTGGAGAGGAGAATATCTATTAATAAAATGTCAAAATACTTAGGTTCATCCCATCAATATGTTTTTATGGCAACTGATCTATCTCTGTTTAAGTCATCGGACTCCATGACTCAGTGGAGCTAAAGGTTCTTCATCTCAAAGTATTGATTGCTGTGGGAAAAATAATGAATAAACTTCCGATAGGCCCTTTGACACCTGAAACCTGTTACTATGTCTATTATCTTTGTTGTTATTGTTCACAAATATACGCACGGCCGTAGCAAGATATCACCCATGACACTCCCCTCACACGACGGCCTGGCGGTGACTTGAGTGCTTCGAGCACCGTGGGCATTCCCGTGCGTATAATTGATCTGTACGTGCATATCTACCTAATGGCGTCCTCAAATGGTCATTGAAATGACTCCTTCCCCACCCACTTACACGGATCCTTCTCCGGCGGATTATAAATACGCCCCTCCGTACGGATCTTCCCACGTGCGATTCATAAGTCCATGCCTAATGGACTTCCGTGCGTAAAATCAACGTAGAATGCGTAAATTTAGTTACTACGCATGCGCAGTTCCTCGGGTCGTAAAAATACGCACGGAATGCCCCGAAAAAACGGATCTCTGAATACGATCCCAAGTGTTTATAGACCCATACATGAAGCAGTGGGATATTATACACAGACACAAAGCCTTAACTAGAAATTTTTGGCGCCCGCAACCTTGAGTTAGTAGCCAGTTTTACCTTAAAAATAACCTTACTGGCGCTCCACTTTAGCTTTGTGTCCTGAGCGACTGCCCCTATTGCCGTGGTAAGTTTCTGGCTGTTTAGAATAGAGACAAATGAAAGTTCTTTTTCGATTGTCTCTAATTTAGAAAAACAGCCATTTTCGATTTTTTATTTTTGAATGGGTGAGTATAGGAATTCATTTTCAGAACCCGCTGCCCGCTGCACCTGTCACACCCAACGCAGATCCCACCGGAGAGAATTAGGATTAGTCTCTGGGAAAGAGAGGGTCGTCAGGCTGCGGAGAGGGAATTCTTCGGGTAAGGCTATGGGCAGGGGAGTTTGCGGGGAAGGGAGTCTTAGGGTTAGACTGTGGGGAAGGGAGACTTAGGGTTAGGCTGCAGGGAAGGGAGGGTTAGGGTCAGGCTGTGGAGAGGGAATTCTTCGGGTTAGGCTATGGGCAGGGGAGTTTACGGGGAAGGGAGGGTTAGGGTTAGGCTTCGGGGAAGGTAGTCTTAGGGTTAGACTATGGGGAAGGGAGAATTAGGGTTAGGCTGTGGGGAAGGGAGGTTTAGGGTTAGGGTGATGAGAGGGGAGGGTTAGGGTAAGGATTAGGGAAAGGGTTTGGGGATAGATTTATACTTACCATTTAGAGCACCGTCTTTGAAGCACCTCTTTGAGGCAAAAGCAATCGATTTCCTAGCCAGTTCGTCGGAACTACCTGAGAGGGAACTGAACGGCCTTTTTTGATACCCACACATCCTTATTGCACACCTTTAATTATGATGGCCCATTAGATGTCAGATTACTCACAAAACGTGAAATGACTGGGCACCGTTATGCACAAAAGATCCAGGGTCTATTAACCTATTCTCAGCGGGAGGGAGGCAGCTGAGAGAATAACTCACATATGAAGATGTGACTATTGACGGCGGACAGCTAACGGGCGTCTTCATAGCAGAAGCTGGCACGAAAATATCCCATTCCACCTCTGTCGTCAGCTCTTGTTCAGTAACATGGTGGCTCAGTGAGTAACTCTTGTTTCTCACAGCGCTGAGATCATAAGTTCGATGCCCAGGCTAGGCGTTATCTGTGTGGAGTTTGTATGTTCTCCCTGTGTCTGTGTGGGTAAGTATCGTGTTTCTCATCAGCTCTGGGATCGGGACAGTAGACCCGGTTGTCGCCCCCTGGTGGCGGACCTTGTTAAGGTTAGACTGTGGTACAAGGAGGATTAAGATTCAGCTGCTAAAATGGAAAGGTAGGTTAGGGTTAGGCTGAGAGAATAGATAGCTTAGGGTTAGGGTCACTGGAACAACGCCGTCTTACCAGAAACTAACAAAAAATGACTGCTGTCGTTGTTTCATTGCTGAGTCGTGAATCAGATCATTATAGCAGCAAACCACACCCCCCATACCTGCGTCTGTAACGTATCCTTAGATAACACAGCAGCGACACATAAGGCGGCTTCTGACTTTAGATTAAGAGATTGACATTTTTATGTATTAATTTTTACTGATTGATTTGATTTCTTAGGATAAATTTACTCTATGAAAATTGACTTTTATTGTATTATATCTATTTCTTCTACTCCCTGTAAATGTAAGAAAATAAGTTTTTCGATTTCCACAAATTGTGTTACTGTCAACTCATTATATGTCGAAAGAAATGAGTAACCGTTGCTGTGGTAACTGAGTAGTTATTGTGTAAATCTTATTTTCTCTTTTTTTATTACAGTTCCTGTAATGTTCTTTAATACTCATCTATATGCTCGGAGGAAAAACACCAATCTAGCCTAATAGCCCGGCAAATGTCTGAAGGCTCTTAAGCCATTGCCTAGATACCTTTAGTCGATCTAGATATCAAGAGGGCCAAAGAATCTTTGCTGATATTATGACCATGTGACATAACTAGAAGAAGAGGCTCGAATCAAGGGGCCTGAAGAACCAGGGACCTGGTTCAACCTCCAGGCCCCTTTTACAGAAGTTCTTCCGTATGGGGCGAAGCTCCATATGGAAGAACTTGCAACACATAACGTCTGGCGAGCAGGCCAAATAGACCTGATTCACGCTTAAGAAGATATTACTCTTGCACCAATAGTAACTGCATTCATGAAACACACATTCTTTGACTATTCAGTTAAGCTCACCTACCATTGTCTCCTTGTATAGGTGAGTCCCGAATTTCTGTTCCAATTTCTGTTAAGTGGCCTCTATTTACAAAAAACATAAAGACATTACTTACCTTAGCCAGGGCTCGAATCAAGGGGCCTGAAGAACCAGGGACCTGGTTCAACCTCCAGGCCCCTTTTACAGAAGTTCTTCCGTATGGGGCGAAGCTCCATATGGAAGAACTTGCAACACATAACGTCTGGCGTGCATGCACTGATGTTACATGTCAAGGGGACTTTCCCGTGAGACCCCTTCCAAGCCTAAGTCTGAATCAAGGCCAAATAGACCTGATTCACGCTTAAGAAGACATTACTCTTGCACCAATAGTAACTGCATTCATGAAACACATTCTTTGACTATTCAGTTAAGCTCACCTACCATTGTCTCCTTGTATAGGTGAGTCCCGAATTTCTGTTCCAATTTCTGTTAAGTGGCCTCTATTTACAAAAAACATAAAGACATTACTTACCTTAGCCAGGCTTAGAAACATAGGGCCTCATTTACTAAAATAGTTTTCGATTATGCATCGCCAGACATCGCAGAGATTTTGCCACATTTTTTTTTTTAAATTGCGGCATTTACTAAGCCGCGCTTTTGTCTGGCGATTAATAATCGCCATCGATGTTGTTCAATTTTGAAATGTGCAAATCGCCATGTTTTTATGTATAAAAGCACGGCGACTGTCCATTTCAAAATCGGCAACCATCATTCTATCTCTTATCATGCAGACGCATATAGTACTATAAGGCACAGCATGGCCACAAACACATGGCTATGCTGTGCCTTATAGTACTAAATGCGTCTGCATGATAAGGGATAGAAGGATGCAGCACACCATTTTAAAATACAGTAAAACACATGTCAAAGCTATTGCCGTGTCTTTCAGCTGAAGATGTGTGTCGCTTTCTATGAGAGCGACACACACACAGGAAGCCCATACAGATTGCACTAGAGGCGATTTAGTAAAATTGACTTTAGTGAATCCACTCTGGGCTATATTTAACATGGCAAACATCTGGATGATTTTTTGTCTGCGATGTGTGCTGTGTCGATTTTGCTAAAGTCTCGGGACTTTGCCTTTAGTGAATACGGCAATGTCATAATCTCTGTGAAAGTCCCAGGACTTTGGTCGATTTTAGCAAAATCAACTTTAGTAAATGAGGCCCATAGAAACATAGAAACATAGAAACATAGAAACATAGAAAGTGACGGCAGATAAGAGCCAGATGGCCCATGCAGTCTGCCCAGTTGTATATTTAAAACTATACTGACCCTAGACCCTATTTACCCTCAATTTAGTTTGAGATTTAGGATACCCTTATATTTATCCCCAGCATGTTTACACTGTTCTCCTGTGTTATCTGTACCCCCTCAGATGGGAGGATATTCCATTTATCTATCACCCTTTCAGGAAGTAACCTTTCTGCACATTTCCTCTGAATCTGCCACCCTCCAGTTTATAGTCATGTCCTCATGTTCTATACGCTTCTCCTCGAGCAAGCCTGGCAACCCCGATCGCAAGATTTACAAATACACACCACGCCGGCGATGTCCTGCGATGATCTGTGAGATGTTCGCTGACATCGTTGGCTCTCTTACTTGTATTGAAGTTTCTGTACAGATGCAGTAATGCCAGAACAGTTATTTAGACCTTGGCAAGTTTTCCATGGATTATGGGAATTTGCATAAATAATTGCTATTAGTGATCTGTATCATGTCCCTGACGTTACAATCTCTATGCTGTAGAATTGGTCAAATAAAATGTGTCACACAAATGATTGAAGATCCCGGAGCTTGGTGAGAGGAGCGCAGGAGAAGCACAAAGCACAGGACATAATCTCTCCACCGGCGTTTGGAACAAGTATTGTCAGGGGGATGTGCAATGGACGTCGCCTGCATCAGGCCTCTGGGAGAACTTACCTGAAATTAATGTGAGATGACAGGTAAAACGGAAACAGGGTCCTCGGAGACACGAGAAGAAGAAAAAAAACTATTCATTTTTGTAACATTCGACTCAACAACAAGTGAAATCATTTCAATCATTCAGGATCTGGAATAAAACGGGGACGGTGCATTTTACTCTATAGAAGGTGCACGCTCCGAAATCCAAACACTACCATGGTGATAAGAATGTTTAGTGTTCCACTGTCCTATTCCGAAGAGTTTATGGCTGACGTTTATCTCCGGAGAGCATTAAGTTGTTACTTAGCTGTAAAACAGTGGAAAGCAGCAAAAACACAAATATAAAATGTAAAACCAGAAATGAGAGAGGGCCAACCGTACCAGTCCACACAATACATGCTTCATAAAAGCATACAAAGGTATGGGTATCTCCCTACAGGGTCCTGATGGGGGGCGTGGTTATACCACTAGGGGTGTGGTCCTCATTCCACAAGGGGTGTGGTTATACCACTAGGGGTGTGGTCATTCCACAAGGGGTGTGGTTATATTGTAATAATTCAAGTGCTCCCTCAAATCCCACTCCTTCAGACTAGCCTCATCCCAACTCTCCTTGTCCTCCCTCTGTCTTTGGGCCTGATCCAGAGCTACGAAAATTTGCACGGCGGGCGAATGCGTATGTTCGACCGCGCGAATAAACATGCATGCCCCTAACACTCCCATAGTAAAGTACCTGCTTACGGCGCCTATACCCTACACTGGGTACGACCGTCGGCCGTACGAAATTTCGCACAGAATCCGCTGAGCGTCCGAGCTTAGCACGCCCATACTGTACAATTTAAATGGCTATCCCCGCCTCCGTGTAGTAAAACGAGCGCCCAGGCGACCGTCGTACTGAACGCACGCCCCTCGAGCGAATATTTCGCTCACAATACGACCGCTATTCGCTCATGACGTCCAGGCGACCGGAAGCTGTCATACTGGGCATGCACGGTGCGAATTTTTTCACGAATTTTCGCTTACGATGAGCGTACGCTCGCTTGCGGTCGTAGCTCTGGATCAGGCCCTTTACTCCTATTTCTTTTCCCTCTCCCCCCTCCTACATCCTTATTTTTCCTCTTTTACCTTATATATGACTACCCTATCATCCATTTTACCCTCTATAGGGGGCACTAGAGATCGCCTATGTCTACACACACGTATGAACTGCCACTTTTTAGAGAAGAAAGGGGATGTACCGCACACTAATAAATCCCTGAAAATATATTGTTAAAACGTTCGTATAAGATCAGGTGCCCCCATAATTGCGACAAATGAAGTGAGAAGATTAAAAAATGGAGTGGGGGTCTTGCTACTTCTCAGCTTGATTAAATATGTCACACCATAAAGAAAAAAGATTGCACAACTGAACGCCATATTAGCAATGAAAAACAGTTATTCTTCTTCGACCAGTTCCAAACTCCTGCACTCTGTCTGTACTTGCGGGAGTCTGTCCGTCTGACAGAAAGAGGGCAGTGAATGCCCCCCTGTCACTCCCTGCTCTTGTGTGGACTTTATGACAGCTTACGCTGCCAAAAACCTGCCTTAAGTAAAGCGTGCGGAGCAGCGGCCCTTATGATCGCTGATCCGCACGAGTGTGGGAGCCCCCTCCCATACTGTGCCACTTCCATGCTCCCCCGTCCGTCCGTACGATACCAGGTACACCTGTGTTACTATCATAATCTGGAGAGCGCGCCAATGTTTTCATGTCACACACATTTCTATCCATGAGCAATGTGTCATAGATCATACAGACACTGGGTTATATATCTACCTCCTCGCTGAGCAGGGAACAGTTATTTCCTCGATACAATAAGAAGTTAAGTAAATGAACAAGAATAATTAATGGGTATTTGGTACGATTTGTCTTTGATGGGTAATATTTTCTGTAAATGAGATTGTTGGGAATTGCGCATTACAAAGTGACTGTTTATGTGTTTTGGTATTCTGGAGAGAATTCTCTGCTAATGTTTAGAAAAAGCCATTTACAGAAAATGGAAAATAACATAATTTTTCCGAGCTCTGAGACACCGTTTAATTGTCCGGAGGGACGAGGAGCTTCACGTGAGACGTCTACTTTTCCTGCTCACCCCAGGAACGCAGCCCCTCAGGAGCGGCATTAGTCAGATAAGTGGGATTCGGGTCATAAACTGGATTTGTTACGAAATTAAAGAGACATTAAGAATTCATTGCCCTTATTTAGGATGGTGCCTGAAGAGCATTCTGCCCGGTCTGGGCTGTTTGTGAACTGTTTTTTTTATTGCTTATTGTTTGTTTTTTAGTTTTATGCATTATAAAACTATCAAAACAAAAAAGGGAGCGATGGCGGCGTACAAAATCGCTGTTAAAAGGCCAGTTATCCTTTATTTTCTGCATGCCAAATCTAGGGATATAGGGGTAGATCCAGACCTACGTGCTTGTTACGTTACATCGCACAGCGTATTTACGCTAGCGTATGTTCTATGCACTCCCCTAGGCCCACTCCTCGCTCCTACGTAATTTGGCCATTTTACGCTTCCCAAACCCTACCTTAACTTTCAAAGCGTAAGTACTGACGTACGTAATGGATTCACGTATGTAACGGCCTAACACGGCCCATACTGTATGATTTAACTGCCTCCCTCCGTGTACCAAACGTAACTACGGGAGTCATATGGACGCCATTTTGTTCATAGTTACGCTGATGGTATATTTGCAGAGTTATGTGGCGTGCGCATGCACAGTAAATACTAACGGGCGATTTTACGTCAGCGGCTATCATAAAATCGCTAGCGTACGTACGTCTGCATCTGGCCCATATTTATTAAACACGTCTAACCGTAACTCTAAGGGCCAGGTTTACTAAGCTGTAGGTATGTAAAAGTGGAGATGTTGCCCATAGCAACCAATCAGAACTGAACGTGGTCAAGTGCGATTCAGATCTGCACCAGTCCCAGGTCGTATCTGAGTCCAGAGGGGCTGGTGTTCCGGTACCAATTTCTCCCCCTTGCGTAGCTGCATTGCGTTTAGCTGCACGCGTTTCGGGATCTCCTAGTGTACAGAATAGAATTCCGTATGGCAGGAGATCCGCAGTGTAACATCCGGCACACATGCGCAGTTGTGACGGTTATTCTGACGTATGCAATAGGTTACGTAAGTAGCCTACTGCTCGGAGGCCTGAATTTGATCCTATGGGCCGGATCCAGACCTAAGCGCTTGTTAGATTTCATCGCGTAGCATATTTACGCTACCATATGTTCCTTGTAGTCCCCTAGGCGCTCCCTTCGCTCATACGCACTTTGGCCGTTTTACGCTTGCCAAACCCTACCTTAACTTTTCAAAGTGTAACTACTGACGTACGTAACGGATTCACGTACGTAAGTGTCTAAGCCACGCCCATACTGTACGATTTAAATGCCTCACCCCACCACCGAAGTGTAATTACGGGGTGTCGTATGGATGTCACGCCGCTTCGTTCGTCGTTACGCTGTTGATACGATGCTGGTATGTACGTTCAGAGTTACGTGACGTAACATCTGCCATGTGCAGTACATACAAAAAATACAGCGTTATTACGTCTCCGGCTAGCGTACGTATTTTTGTGCCCCTTATGTGTTTCTTGCCCAAACAATGCCCAAGCACCAGCTGTTGTTATGATTTGGAATAAAACCTGGATATTACGTTTGAGTCCTCCTGGCTGGCAGTGCTCTGTGTCTGGCGCCGACTCCCTGGCACCGCTAGAGATGCCTGAAATACAGCACCCGGTGAATTATTAGGCATCCATCTGGCACTGACGGGGTAAAGCATATTTCTCTGTCAGGAAGCTGCATTGATCGGTGATTTAACTCTACCTTACAGCCTCTCAGAGATTGTTTATTTCCTCGGAGCTTTGTACACCTGACCAGCGCCGGGCCCGGTCCTCCGCCAGTCTCTTAATTTGTCATTTTTTTCAGAACAGCTCAATTGACAGTAGAACGGAGAGAACTTGTCGGAAACTTTCTTTTCTGCTGAGCCGCAGATAAGTTTTTTCTATTGTTTGATCTTCTGACAATCCCCGGGATCATACGTTTCAGCTCTCCCGGATTGTCCGGGAGACTCCTGAAAAGGGAAAAACAAAAGGAACCAATGCTTTAAATGACTGGGGGTGGGGAGATGGTTTAAATAAGCAGTTACCCTCGCTCTGCGACCAATCACCTCTTCCACAATTATCCAGTCGACACCATTAAGTCTGTTTCATTGCCAAATGGGTTTTAAAAACCACAAATGTTATGACAGCAGGAGGACAGTCATATTTCCAGAATGGTAACAGAAAAAAAGAAATAAAAATAAAACATTTAAAAAATGATATATTCCTTATCTCGTCCCTTGCTCCTGACACGACCTTCAATCTTACCCCAGTCCCCGATGCATTCTGCAATTAAGCAATGACCGCCAGCACTTTCCAGAGAGACAGCGTTTAAGCAAAAGCTGTGTCTACGAAGAGTTCAACGGCAACAGGTGTTATCTTCATCCTAACCCAAATCATCCTACTTCCCGCAACACAGCCTAACCTTCACCTTCCCCTTCTATGAGCCTAACCCTAACCACCCCTCTCCCACAACCCAACCTTAGCAGCACTGGGAACAGATACTTTGTCTTAATAGGAACATTTCATGTTGTACCCGTTACACTATGCAAATGTTCTTCATTATAAAGCTGCTGGTAATTATACAGCCGCTATTATATTATATAGACTCTGCTGCAGTAACTACATGGCACAATGCAGTGCTTCTCCGGTCCTTCCCGATCTCTCCCTGCTGCTTCTCCGGTCCTTCCCGATCTATCCCTGCTGCTTCTCTGGTCCTTCCCAATCTCTCCCTGCTGCTTCTCCGGTCCTTCCCGATCTATCCCTGCTGCTTCTCTGGTCCTTCCAAATCTCTCCCTGCTGCTTCTCCGGTCCTTCCCAATCTCTCCCTGCTGCTTCCCCGTTCCTTCCCAATCTCTCCTTGCTGCTTCTTTGGTCCTTCCCAATCTCTCCCTGCTGCTTCCCCGTTCCTTCCCAATCTCTCCTTGCTGCTTCTTCGTTCCTTCCCAATCTCTCCCTGCTGCTTCCCCGTTCCTTCCCAATCTCTCCCTGCTGCTTCCCCGTTCCTTCCCAATCTCTCCCTGCTGCTTCTCCGGTCCTTCCCAATCTCTCCCTGCTGCTTCCCCGTTCCTTCCCAATCTCTCCTTGCTGCTTCTTTGGTCCTTCCCAATCTCTCCCTGCTGCTTCCCCGTTCCTTCCCAATCTCTCCTTGCTGCTTCTT
>WWET01000454.1:530432-559867 GCA_011038615.1 Limnodynastes dumerilii | reverse complement strand
GAGCCTCCTGTATGAGCTGCCTGCAGGTCTCCATAGCGCCGCATCCAACGCCTATGGCAACAGAGGATATCAGGCGGAGGTGAGAGCCTCTCTGGCTTGGCACCCCCTTCTGGGCTTACTCCGCTTACCGGGTTCTGCCAGCCCTGATGATCGGGGACACAATTGCTTAAGAAACAGAAGTATAGATCCTGGCTATATATATATACACAAGTCCAGGAAAGAGGCACTCACAGTCTGTCAGCCAGGTACAAATAAACACCTTTAATCCGACGTTTCATCAGGGACAACATAGCAACATGAAAGGGAATTTATTCCCTGAAACGTCGGATTAAAGGTGTTTATTTGTACCTGGCTGACAGACTGTGAGTGTCTCTTTCCTGGACTTGTATTACTGATGCCTTTGGGCTAACAAGAAAGCACCACAGCAAGTTATTATTTAAGTTTTTGGAGTGCCACTTCTTTGTTATTTATATATATTTTCTTTTCCCACACTGACACAGCCTTTCTCATTTAAGATTTGCCAAAAGTGCAATCTGCATTTGCTTTTGTCAGTGCTGTAAGGAGAAGCCAGATGAGGACTGCTGGTTACAGGTCTGTCCTTAGAACATATGGCGTTCAGTTTGTCAAATGTCTGCTTTACCATTAGGCAAACGGTATGAGTTTACAGTCTAATAAATCTGAATAGAGAGTTCTGAATCTAACAGCCTTAACATGGGGAGTTCTTCTTCTAACCCAGGATGTGAAATGTCCCATTCCCATCCTGCAGCCTAACCTTAACTGTCCCCTCTCCGCAGCCTAACACTAAATATTACCTTGTAACAGTCTAACCTTTATAGCATTGGAATCGGGAACCTTATTAAAATATGAACGTTCCACATTGTACCCAATATACAAATATTATTTATTAGAAAACTGTTGGTTCTGATACAGCCAGGATTAAGCTGACAAATATATCAGTGTCAAAATAGAGACTGACGAAGGGCCAACTACATGTAGATAGATAGATAGATAGATAGATAGATAGATAGATAGATAGATAGATAGATAGATAGATAGATAGATAGATTAAAAAAATTTGGATGACCAAAATGACTGACAATTAAGACCCACACCCACTTTTGACACCAGGATCTCCCAGGGTGCAAAATAGAAAAATACTATATAAATGACCCCAAAAAATTATTTGAAAGTGAAATAACAAGTTCTGTCCACAAATGCTATTTACAATCTCACATGAATTGGGTTCCTTCGCTATTGACTACCTATAGCTGCTATCAATGTACATGACATATAGAGAAATATAAGGTTTCTTCACACCTACAGCTACAGAAAACAAACAGACAAACATGTCCCTTTAATCTCCTTATGGCCCAGTTACTGTCACATTAACCTTTGTCTGAGCTATTTGCTCTTGAAATATGCTTAATCCCTGTGTGTGTGTCTCTCTCTCTCCTCCTTGCCTGGTCTGTTATCTTTCTCAATGTGAAACCACAAACATAGCATGTTAAATGATAGCAAAAGATAATCAAATTAATGATTTAACACTAAGGTGATAACAGGCACATCTATAGAAAAACATGACTATATATATAGCTTTTTCATTGAGGTAATAAAGTGATTAGTGCAAAAATACTGCAGAAATTAGAGATATAGCCTTGGCCAATAGCATCTGCCGTTACTTCACGGACAGTATTTGGCCCAGAATTACAAATACGATTTTGCTACTTTTTCCGTGCGTATTTGTAGGATCAATTTTTTTACACAAGTTACGTAGGATTTAGGCACAGAAGTCTGTTAGGCAGATTTCAAAATCGTGAAAGTGGGTGGGGGGCATTTAAATTGCCTTTTGAGGGCGGGATTAGTAACGTACGCACGTACCTAAGCAACTTAGGCACGTGAATACGCCCGTAGAGTTAAGGAAGCCCTATGGAGTCGTAAGTCACCAAAAATCCGTCCGTGCAAGGGGAGTGTCATGGGTGTTGCCTTGCAACATACGTGCGTATATTTGCGAATCCGTGCGCACTTATTTCACACATATCTGTGAATCCGGTCCTATATGTTTTAAAGTCCTTTATACAGAAGTGATTCAATGAACTACAGAGAGATTACTCATTTAATTATTTTCATTAAGTCAATCATTCATTAAGATGAATTAACCCCCTGGGGGCACATTTACTAAACTTTCTAAAAAATAAAAAAAATATTCATAACAACCAATCAGATTTTGGCTATCATGTGATAAACTGTACAAGATAAATGAAAGCTTGGCCCTGATTGGTTGTTATAGGTAATATCACTCCTTTTCCTTTTAGAAGCATTATTAAATCTCTCTCCAGCATATTTCTTTAATGGAAATGATACATTTAAATGAATGATTAAGGGACCAGAATTGTAACTTACATGAGTAGCATTTCACATAGCTTTTGTATTGCGTTCAGAATATGAAATGCTTGCGCAATGATCCAACTTAGATTTTGGAGTGTCAGCTTTCAGCAGACCTCTGGCCATAAACTACAGCGATTATTGGTCCGATCATCCAATTATCAGGTGATTGGACCAAAAATCGCTGTAGTATATAGGCAGTAACTTTAATCCTTACAGCATTAAAATGGCCATAAAACATCTGCGTCCAATAATTGTATTTTCTGTCATGTTTAAAATATATCGGATCCAAGCTACCGTTTTCGCCTCCACCTCTTGTGCGAAGTTACTCTGTCTAACTCCATCATTACTGGCTAGAACAGCGGTAATAAAGTAATGAAAGCTCTTCATTCTGCCAGAGATACAGAGCTTTATTTACTATATTTCTTCTATACTTGCCTGTTATGTAGTCAGATAGAGAGCTCCGGTTAGGAGGTGGACTGGCCACACAAGCTAACAGACTAACTGCATGGGTTTCCAGCCAGGATTGACAGGAGGTCAATCACCTCGTGGCGAATAATAATAAGGGACCCTCCATCTTTACCTGAATTTGCATCTGCTAAAATCTATATATATATATAGAAAAAGGCTAATGCTGCCCGTCACCGTTACCCTATACATGCGCAGTGTGTGTCTGGTCCATTTGGCAGCAGCTGTCAGGTGGTTGTGGGGAATCCGTGCTGACGGCATGAATGGGAGAGAGCGGGGGAATAGTGGACCTGAGACTGGGCGAGGAATGGGATTGGCTGGGCTGGCATGTCAGCTGACTCAGAGAGGAGTCCAATCAGAATGCAGAACAAAAGGAAGACTGTGTGTGTTAGGAGTGCGTCTCGCTGTATATGTGGCTGCCTTGTTAAAATATAATGAAAATGTTAGGGGGGTGTGTTCTAAATAAACTTTACTTTGGAATGAGAAAAAAATAAATAAAACCAGTCAGAATTTCTCTGAAAATGATGTACCCCTCCCACCCCCTCGATTCACAGCAATATTTGCGCCAATTAGCTCCTGTTTTGTTTGCCTCTTGCTCAGCCTCACCCATTGCACATAATTGGTGTGTGTATGTTCTCCCTGTGTCTGTGTGGGTTTCTTGTGAGTGCTCCAGTTTCTTCCCACACACCAAAAACATGCTGCTAGGTTAATTGGCTGCTGATTAAATTAACCCTAAACGTGTGTGTGTGTATATTTGTGTTAGGGACCTTAGTATGTAACTCTAATAGGGCAGGGACTGATGTGAATGTCTAATGTTCTCTGTATATAAATAAGCATTTAGAATAATATTTTGTTAAGGGTAAAGTAATGAGCTCTATTCAGTCACAGAGTCCCAGCACTTGACTGTCCCCTCATATTAAGGTCATCATCACATTTTGTTGCAATACACAATTACATGGGAAACCAGTCTCTCAGCGGCCCCTGTTTCTGCCTCTCGGGGGCATTTCCTCAGCCTCATTTCTGGGTTTTGTGTTGGTCGTCTGACTGAAACTTCTTGATCTGCTCGGAGGGCTTTGTTTCAGCGTTTCCACGAATTCGTTTTCCCAGGAACGTCTGTCTCAGGTAGAGTGTTTTCTTAATCACACTTCGAGCAGCAATGTTCCACACCACGATAAGGCTCCTGCTCCCTCTTCATTGTTCCTGCGCCATTCAGCTATTTGTGTTACATTGTTACAAATTCTGAAGCTGCCAAAAGTCTCGTTATAAAGTCATTATATTCAATCAGTGGGATTTATGCATGTAAACGACGGCTCAGTTTATTTTTTGCATATGTTGAAACAAAGCAGAAGATTCATAACTTATTTTACATGAGATAATGATGGGAAGATATAATTATATATAGTAGGAACCCTGTCTGTGCCTCTGAATTTTTTGCATTCATTTATTAAAATTGTAATCACCGAATCCCTGCTTAAATCAACGAACCTGCTTTCTTCTGCCTGTAATTTGCACGTTTCTTTAGTCATAATACATAGATTTTATCTTGATGTAGACACTGAAATCGTCTGCACGAGACTGCATTAGAAAACATGCTACAAGAGTTCCCTTGTGTTGTGAAATATCACATGTGGCACTAGTACAGACGATACAACAGAGTAATTGGGCATTGTGAGTATATATTTGCTTCACACCACATTACTGCCAAATTGGCTTTGGAATAATAGTTAGTTAGAGAATATTCACTGATGTCATCAA
Source organism: Limnodynastes dumerilii (assembly GCA_011038615.1). Lineage (NCBI taxonomy): Eukaryota > Metazoa > Chordata > Amphibia > Anura > Limnodynastidae > Limnodynastes > Limnodynastes dumerilii. The sequence goes on along the minus strand of WWET01000454.1, from coordinate 555,262 downwards.
ACAAGTGGCTCGACAAAAGAAAATCTGCATTTCATAATACACTGTAATATTCCATTCTGCGCAAAATAATGCTTCATTTCCAATAGACGCGCACATCTCATCTGTGCTGTATTAGGGTTTACCATTTTCAGGCGTTTTATTCCTCAGATCCAGGACCGGCTGCAGCTCTAATAGCAGATTCCGTACGTTAACCTTCTTTGCGGAGGGTTATACACAGAGGATCGGATTCACAGATGCGTGTTTACTAAGTATGCGTTTTTACGCACGCACGCACACAGCAAGGCACGGACGGGTTTTCGGGGACTTACGCCTCCATAGGGCAACCTTATCTCTTTGTGTGTACTTACGTGCTTATCTTACTAACCGCACCGTCATTTAAATGCCTCCCCCCGCCCACTCTCACGTAACTTCAAATGTACGGAAGACAACCACGCCCCTCCATGCGTATGTCTCTAAGTGCGATTCACAAGTCCGTGCTTAAAGGACGTAAATCCTACGTAATTTGCGTGGAAAAAGTTACTAAGCATGCGCAGTCAATCCGCTCCTAAAAATAGGCACGCAACCCCACGCAAAAACGTATCTGTGAATACGGCCTTTCATAAGGGAGGGGCGCACGACGGAACTCTGCGAGCGAGGGGAGTTTTGTGCCATGTGTTCACACGGAAGGCTGGATACAGCGGAGCTCTGATAACAGATCCCTCCAGGCCCAATAGTATCCATAACTTGCCTTTACTTTCATTGGTGTTACATTGGAGGGGAATGGATGGAATAAGAACGGTGACTGATTGTTTTATAGTATGATCCATCCCATGTTTTGGAGTCTCATTCTTGGAGTTCGGTTCCTGCACCCGTTGCCTTGGTAACCCTCTGTTGAGAAACTTGGAGAAACACTCTCTCTTCTTCCTTTCCATGCAGAAAGCTCATTAAGCACTTTAATTGCTAATTAGCATTAATTAACACAGTATGAGAGCCAGTTCTCCCTCTGGATAAAAACCTCCCCCAATTTATCAGGACTTAATTAATTTTCACAGTATTTCCATTCTTCATTGTTACCAGACCCCATCCTGTATGGCCCTCAGGCAACGCATTTAACAGGCCTCTGGCTGGGTCCAACATGAGAGGGAGAGGTATCAGTAACAGCGGGTGACACCAGAATAGGTGACTCCATTGTCAGAGTACATGAAGGCGCACTATGGCTATGTACAGACCCTCCAACATGATCCATTCCACTAGGTACACAATACTCCGCTCCTGGGCTTCCAACTGTCACTCACCTGGTTTTAATGAATTAACTGATATTTGAAAAACACTTTTCTCCAGCACAGGTGGTTCCCATAGTAACGGATTGTTGAAAGCTCAGGAACAGAGTATTTTGTACCTAGTCATGTTGGAGGGTCTTCTATGTAGAGTTACACAAATTTGATGTTAAGGGGTGACTGGAGAGATGGAGTAAAGGGTGACTGGAGAGATGGAGTAAAGGGTGACTGGAGAAATGGAGTAAAGGGTGACTGGAGGGATGGAATAAGTGCAGTGGAGAGATGGAGTTTGTTGGGGCCCAGGACACATCCTCTATGTAACATCACCCATGATCTCACACAGGGCCACTATCAGGGGTGGGACAGTTGAGACTAATGTCCCGAGCCCTGAGCTGATGGGGATCACAAATGCTTACCTTTGCTCTGCAACAGCAGTAACCCCAGTTATTAAGCTCTTTGGACCCAACTAATAAAAAATATGAAATTATTCTGTATTTTTGGGGGATTAGGGGCGCCTTGAAAAAACTATTGACACAGCAGGGGGGCCTCGACCTGAGAATATTTGTAAACCACTGAGTCAGGGTGATTAATAAAGAAATATATTAAAGCATTTACATATCAGACCTCAACACATGCTGGGAGTTGTAGTTCACCCTCGGTAAGAGAGAGCTTTTTGGTTCTTATAAATATGCATGTGTTTGACCACGACCCTTAGGCATTCGCTATGTTCGGTAAGGTCGGTATTTGGGGCAGCTGTGGCTATATGATTACATAAACACGAGGGACAAATATTTACTTTAAGAAGATCTCCATTTAAAATAGCTGCGGCCCAGCACTTGTGAACTTGGGGGTCATTTTAAGTGTAATTACTGAGAGTCAGGTCTATGGTGAAACCCGAGAGGTCTGATGAGACAGACGGACCCAGGAGGAACAACTGTTGCTGAGTTGTCCTGCGCTGACATGGAATGCGTCCAGGGTTTGTAATGGCCCTGTAAAGGGGTCTAGGGTTTACTGGCCTTACATTCCTACGAGAAACATTGCATTTTTTGAACTTTAAAAGAGCAGCAACGGTGTCACAATTCATCACAAAAAAAGGGGACACAGAACAGGCATTTACTGATATATTTGTATTATCAGGTTGGATCCAGGCCCGGCCCTTCTGGACCAAGGAAGGTTACTTGAAACAAAAGGGATGGGGCTAAGTTCACAAGTGGGCGTTCCCTCTTAGCGGATAATACCGCCCCAGCGCTCACAGATTAAAATCACCTGCTTGCCATCAAAATCAGATCTGAGCACAGGGTTGCCGACTTTTAATCTCATCCCACTGGGAGAACACAGAGGGAAGAGATAAATGCAGACATGGAGGAGGGGCTTAATTGTGTGATTTATGCAAATCAATTAAGCCCCTCCCATGTCAATCAATTCTCCTAGACCTTGTGATGGGGGCAGGCTTGATGACGTCATCAAGGTCCTGTCAACCCCTACCAACTCTAGGATTGAAAGACAGGGGGCGGGGCTTGAGGCCTCAAGCACGGTGCGGGAGATTTGTCAGCTCTACCTTGATACCAGGAAAAATGCTCGACTTGCAGGAGTCTCCCGGATATTCTGAGCATCTTTATTATAATTGCAAATATTTGCATTTTATATTCAGAATTAATTTGCATCCTTAATCAGGGCCAATATTTGCAGGGACATGATAATGATAAAATGGACACAGTGGCCCCAGCCCAGATCGGAAAGCAAATGTTAGCACACCCTGTGTGCCAAACTAGTGTGCTGTAATGGACGGTTTGTTACTTTCAATTTACAAGCACAAGTAAGCAGTACATCTGGACACCTGTCTAATCGAATATTATAAAGATAATGGATCGGATTCAAAACTATGTGTTTAGGTAAGTTTAAATAAAACTTTAAAAAGTCTTAAAAGACCGCATGTACACAATCTACGTAACGAAACGCTACATAGATAGCGTAAGATATTTACTACACGTGCGCATTAGCAATAGAAATCAGCACGTAAGTTACCTAAACACATAGGGGTAGATCCAGAACTCTGCTTCCAATCCATCTACTAGCATAGCGTCTTTACACGTGCGTACCTTCTATACCCTCCCCTAGGCACACCCCTTGCATGTACCTTCTATACACTCCCCTAGGCACACCCCTTGCATGTACGTACTTTGACCGCTTTCCGCTTTTCAAACCCTACCTTAACGCTTGCCAGCGTAACTGCTCACGCCCGCACACGTACGTATAGGCAGCGAGGAGTTACACCGCTAAGCATGCCCATACTGTATTATTTTTAAAAAATAATTTACGCTACTGCTCCGTGAATGGCCCTTACGCTCACAGTTACATTACGTAGCGCCTCATCTGTCATGCGCAGTACATACCAAATCACGGGTTTTACTTATCCGCCAGGCATAAATTCGCAAGGAAGCGTTGTTCCGGATCTGCCCCATAGTTGTGAATCCAGTCCAATATGTTTTTATAATAATCCTAACACTAATTCCTAAGTCTGGCCCTGAGTCACACCTAAGAAGCTCCGGCATTTTAGGTGCGCATTTTTAAGAATGAAGGGCCATATTCGGAGATCCGCCATAGACCACCTCTAACTTTACGAGTGCATTCCCGCGCATATGTGTCCTCATTCATGATAGTCGCTCCCACTTTCCTTTAGTAAAATGTCTCCCCCGTCCATTTTTATTTAAATTTTCCCGTGCGTATTTTTGCGTTGCATATACATCCGTATGTACCAACGTGCGATTCACAGGTCCGTTCATAAGGCACTTCCGTGCGTATAGTCTACGTCAGCTGTGTAAATAAAGTTACTACGGCTGCACAGTTGATCCGATCGTAAAAAAAAACGCACGGGAATAGCAGAGAAATCGGATTTCTCAATACGGCCGTTAGCTACTGTGCATATGTGGTCATGTTGACTACGCAATCTACATAGCATATAGGCCCGTACATTAACTACAGGCCATCTTTAAAGACCGCACATCGTTTTATAAGTGAGAAGAGGCGTGCCAGAGCAGATAGACAGGTACGTGGATGGGGGGGGACACATTCAGATTAGACTGTGAAAGTCTGTGCGTAATTTAGTGGGAAAATACACACAGGGAGATAAAGTTGCCTATAACACTCGTAAGCGCCATTAGTGCCTAAAAACGGGGGTGGGGGGGTCTTGGGACATTTAGGTGCGTTTATTTTTTAATCCAATCGTATGGATTTCACCCTTCCTCTAACTCTAACCCTGCAGCGCAACTCACAGATATAACAGGTACGGGGAACAGTAAATGTCGGGTTGTCGAATTTGGAACACCTAAAATAATTTCTTTTTCTAAGTTCCAATCCAGTCTGAAAAGAAAGTCGCCATTATGACCCCATTTATACCCCCTGCACAGTCCCAGATTTTTAGCAGCGTTTTCAGCTACAACGAATCATATGTTGATTCTAAACAAAAGACAAGGAAACTATCGCCGAGCGTGAGATTCTATTATTTCCACCGCTCCAAATCAAGGTCGTAAGCATCTGCTTATTATATGCCGGAGCCTAAGGGAGTCCCACAGAAGGGGTTTGGGGACCCAAACGTGTCCATCTCATTTACACATCTCGTAATCAAAATCCTTTGTGGAACAGTGTGAATCTTGGATGTTAATAACAAGTGGAAAGCAACATATGCATGTGTAATGAATAAGTCATGTCAGGGCCATCCCCGCTCTCATTGTGTCTGGTTTGTTTCCGTAATCATCAGAAAAAAAAGTGACATTTGGCCAAAAATAGGAAATGGCTCAGAGTGATGTTCTCACCGGCTCCTACCCAGAATCCTTTGTTTTTAAAAGTGTGTCTCACCTACATGTAGTTTTTATGTGTATGATTATCATCGCAGTTTGTTTCATTCATTCAGACCTTTGTAGTCATTATTTCCATGAAAAGTGTTTGTTTCAAACCCAAAAAAAGTGATCTTTTGACAAATGTCAATTTTTCCCAATAATGATCTAATGGCATTTTATACCCGACCAATCGCTTTTCTAGCAGATGATACAGGACTTTTAGCCACAAGAAGTTTTATGCAGAGATTTTATTGAAGTTTTCCCGAATCTAGAAACTTTTTAATAAATATTTGTATTTGCATTTTTCCTTATAGCATATTTTAACATGATAAATAAAATGAAGAAATAAACAATGTAATTTTATTGCTTATTGCTAATTTTGTTAAATGAATAAAAAGAACAAAAATGTATATTTAATCTTGTTAAGGGGTCTGGCTTGGAATAAAACACAATTTTTTAATCTCTTATTTCTTATTAAGCACTTATTAGAGTTGATCCAGAGTTTTTGCAATCGCTGTTCCAACGTGTCTTATGTGTTACGAAAGTCCCAATTCTGGATAGGACATACTGAAAATGGGCGCTCGATTGAAATGGGTGTGGTTCTCCGCTTTGCGTGAGCTGTCTTTTGAAAGATCACTTTGCGGCAATGAAGGCATGGTCTCCGAAAGACTGCAACGGCAACAGGTAAGTTTTCTTATCCTTAACCCCCTAACCCTAACCATCCCCTCTCCACAGCCTTACCCTCTCCTTACCCTGACCATCATTGACCTACAGCCTAACCTTAACCCTCCCCTCTCCACAGCCTAACCCTAACCATCCCCTCTCCACAGCCTAACCCTCTCCTTACCCTAACCATCATTGACCCACAGCCTAACCTTAACGCTCCCCTCTCCACAGCCTAACCCTAACCCTCCCCTCTGCACAGCCTAACCCTAACTCTCCTCTTACCCTTACCATCCTTGACCCACAGCCTAAAAATGTAAATTTTCACTATAAAAAGCATTAGGCATTGGACTGCCAAAATTAAGCTTTTGGCTGTATCATTGTCTAAATTGGGTTATTCGTACCGGCAATTGCACCCCGCTTAAAACATGCAAACAAATTTGTGAGCAGAGGCTGTGAGGTGTGATACAGAAGCCTATAGAAGTTAACATGTTTTAAAAAAAAATCTGTTTATTTTATTGTATTTATTGTCATAGAACACCCTTTTTAAAAAAAATATATTTATTATTATTATTCTTTTTTTTATTATTATTATTATTATTATTATTGCCTGAGCATATTGCAGGGCCAGATTAACAATGGGGCTAATGGGACTACAGCCCCAGGCCTCCATCTGAAAATAGGCCCCACACACTGCAGATCTCCAGGCCTCCCACTGCAGAGCATGAGTGTCAGGAACTGACATCCTCCTCCAAAGTATACTGCATAGTGTGGGCCCTTGATAATATTCAGCTCCAGGCCCACATGGCCCTCAATCCAGTCCTGGCATACTGTGCAGAAATACGTTGCTATTAAGGCTTTAAAAATAAATGTATTTTGCAAATAAACTTTTCTTGTGTCCGACTTTCTGTGCTCGCTCCCATTGTGTAGAGCGGAATTCCACTACACTTCCAACTTCAGATCCACTGAGTATAATGTCTTGTCCGTTGGAAGGGGGTATTTTGGGCCTGTTGCTTAGGGCACCCCTTAGTATTAATCCAGCCCTGCATGGAGTGAATAGGGTCAGTTTGGCTACTGGATTATTTAATAGTGGTAATATTGCTTGTTTGAGCCCAGTGTATCCCTTCCACAGAACCGTTATGGCGACCAGGGAAAATGGTCAAAAGCTTTTTACCAGCCCCCCTCATGGAGTCAAACAGGCAATTAAGCAAGAGCAGGTTATGAGGCAATAAATTTGACAAGGCTTTGAGTCGTTCAAGATTAATTACATCCCGAATATCTGAAGGAAGTAGAGGAGGAAATAGGAAAAAGAAACAGTAAAGCTATCTTCTGTCAGATCTGGCAGGCTGGTCTCTGGCTTATAACGCCAGGCTGTCAGTTTAGGAAGTTCCCCTGAAATCATTATTTGTATTATGAGGTTGACGTTGTTGGATTATTTTACAAACTGTGTGACTTCCCGATAACTTCTGGGTCAAAACAATTCTATATGGCTGAGAGAAGCTAATTATTATTATCTGGTGTGTCCGTTTATGAGGATCGCTAATAGATTATACCATGCAAAGTCAGCCATTGTCTCTCAACGCTATTATGTTGTGTGGCCATTTACGGGTTCAAAGGGTCAATTGTAAGTCGTTATCTCACTGCCTAACATAATGACCTAATTACTCTTTCATTCAACTTTACATCAACATTACAACATCACATTCACTCAGTAGCTATAATGGCGCCTAAAAATAACATTTCCACAATATCTTTCTGGGTAGTCTCTTTTTTAGGTGATACACGGAGAAGGCAACCAGGGGGTGGGGCTTTGTGATGTCATTTATGTAAATTATTGCCTAAAGTTCTGCCCCCAGCCTAGAAATGCTGCCATTCAAAGTGTTAATGAAGATGGGGTGGGACTAGGTCAACAAGCCACGCCCATTACTAGTTACGCTCTAAGTCGATCCATTTGGGAGGAGGATGGGCGGGATTTGAGGCAGTGATTTGCATTAAATCAAGGACTCAATTTTAAATATGGGATGTTTTCCTGCTCTCACAGGCGTTGGCAACTATGACATACAGTATACAGAGAGTATGACATACAGTATACAGAGAATGTATGACATACAGTATACAGAGAATGTATGACATACAGTATACAGAGTGTATGACATACAGTATACAGAGTGTATGACATACAGTATACAGAGTGTGTACCTGCTGATTCTCCAGGAAGAAATAATACTTTTGATAGTGAAATAATATTAAAATAATGTCTCGTTCAGAGGTTCCCAAACTTAGAGCAATCACTTTTATTATCTCAATAGTTTTTTCATAAGAGAACCGGGAGAGTCAGAAACCTGCTTTTTAATAAAGTCAAAAGGTGCCATCCAACTAAAATAAAAATACTTCTGCAAATGGGCAATTTTCTAAGTTTTATTACAAGTTACCAAATTTGAGATTCATCCGTTTCCTCCTCTGTCTCTCTACTGAACTCATCCCAACTCTCTAGGCCCCATCCTCCATCGTTCCAGTCACCCCCTCTTCTCTGTCTCTCGGATCATCCCTCCTCCGTGTAATAAAACGATAAAATGATCGAACTCGAGCTTTTCTGGACTAATGATTGGGTGTTTCAGAAATCCACCCTGCCCACACACTAGAGCCATAATTGGTCCGACCGCCCGATAATTGGATGGTCAGACCAATAATCGCTCTACTGTATGGCCAGCTTAATAAACAGATTAAACATAAAGCTAGACTGTATATAAGTTTTATATGCAAAAGCAAAAAAATGTCAATGAATTTGCAGCCTTCACATTGTAAACTGGCTTTGTTGAAGTCTAGACTTACTCCTTTTTCCCCCTTACCCTCAAATGCTTAATCAGCTTCGGGGTCATCTCATTACACATTAACAGCCATACATGTTATTCCGGCAATAAACGGCTGACTATTCTTCTCCTGATGGCACATGCCTGCTCCCAGCAGCCACAGGGTTAATCCCATTACTACTCCATTTCTGAGATTCTCTTATCAGGGCAGAACCAGCAGGTGCTTTCTGTGTTAATCTCTGGGACATCCCCAGGGAACGACTTTACGGCTTCCAGTGAAATGGGATTCTTATCAGCTTCAATTGTATATGACCCCCATCATGTTTTTATGGAACAGACTGGTGGAACCCGGCAAAGAAAAGTCAATTATTCCTAGCCCCAGGTTATAATATATAATATAAAACATGGCCCGATCTCAACCATCAGTAGAAACACAAAGATATTGCACAATAAAGAACGACTTCTGTGTTTTGTAACAAATATCGACAAATATAAACTCCAGATGCATGTGATGGACGGCACAGGCGGTAAAGAGTAGTTTTTAGCTGATCTCATTTTCTAGAAACGTCTGGCAGGAGAGTGTCCAATCTTGCACCATCCAGCCGGACGCACCATAACTGAATGATGACACAGAGACATTGCTGCGTTTCAATAGGGAACGTGCTTTCATTAACTATGGCTGAATCAGAACTGATGACTAATTCATTAGTCATCTAGGCCCCTATTGAGACCACAGGACGTATTGCATATACACCCGGTGTTTGCCGAAATCGGATACTGCGCATGCATAGTAATTTTTTTAAGTAATCTACGTATCTTTTCGTTGCGTAGATCGCGCAGATGCGGTCTTAAAGAACGCATCTACGCAAGCTACGTAACAAAAAGATACGTAGCTTTTGCTAAAAAATGACATGCGCAGTATCCAATTTTGATAAACACCGGACGTATATGCAATACGTCCGGTGGTCTGAATACGGACTTAGATGGGAAGAGGTGGCCCAGTAGCAGACGGGAAGGTCAGTAGTTACCTTAAGATCATAGAGGACAATCTATGTTGACCTTGGCAACCCCCCCAAAGGGAACTAGCCAGCAAAACACCCAACCCGCTCATACCAGCTCACCCCAGCACCTAGAAGGTGACATACCTAAGGACCCAACTGCTAGAGGCTGGTGTCTTAAGCTGTGTACACACTTGTCCAATCCTCCAATGTTACAGCAGATACAACACCCAATCCATGTACACACTTATCCAATGTTACAGCAGATATAACACCCAATCCATGTACACACTTATCCAATGTTACACAGTTTCAACACCCAATCCATGTACACACTTATCCAATGTTACAGCAGATATAACACCCAATCCCATGTGCACACTTATCCAATGTTACAGCAGATGCAACACCCAATCCTATGTACACACTTATCCAATGTTACAGCAGATATAACACCCAATCCATGTACACACTTATCCAATGTTAAACAGATACAACACCCAATCCATATACTTGTTCTATTTTTACAGAAGACCTCTGACCTGCATCTGCTCAATCGATCACCACACACTCTTCCAATCTTCGCCAGAGGCCAGAGGCAGAATAGATTTTGTTGTTATAAATATTGGGCAATTCATTATAGTCCATGAAAGCCTCTTGCTGACTGGTGACAATTTCAATTGGTCGGCGCACTTCCCTCCGGTTTTGAATTAAAAAGTGGCTTCATCATTCACCAATGGCTGACTCGGATCAAAAAAGATCTGACTGGATCCAGTTTCCATGCATTGTCAAAAGTTGAACAATGCACTTCCAATTCTCTCCACTGCGTGGTGCTGTGGAGCATCGTGGCAATTTACAAATCTACAATAACCCATAAACAGGGAAATGTAACCAGAAAAGTCATAAAAGGAGTTATTTGCTGTGTAATGTTCTCACTGGGATATCAGTGGACTCCCCTACAATGTCTGAGACAAAATGATTTGGTCTGAATGAACTGTACAGGACAATGGACAGTTGTAGTTGTCACACACAAAGGTTATGTGTAAAGGAGAAATGCTGATCAATATTAAGAAGTCTGCCGCAGCAAAGGAGCCAAAGAGCCATCTGCCTGGGGTATAAAAGGTTGAAGTGACTTTAGAAGTGGGCATCCTGTGTCTCTTCCTGCCCTGGGGAGTCATTGTGTGTGGCCATTGTTATAGGGAGCAGCAAACGTCGCTGCAGGAATTTGCACCATTTGTGGTAATATCACGACTTTATAAAACACTGTCCAATAACCTGTAACAGACCATACACTTCCAAACAGTAACAGTGGGATTGATTCAGACTTAAGAAGGAGCTTGAAATTAAGGACCTGGGGCCTGATTCAGAGGCTGAAAATAAGAACTTAAAGTCACACCTGGGCAAAACCATGTTGATATCAGGGGGAGTCAAGTTAATTTTATTCTATGCATGCAGGGAGATTGCTTTGCTTTTACTTATTGCACACAGATACCTGATCAGCTTCACTTTTAAACTGCTAATTAGACTTGAGCTGGGAAACATCACCTTTTAACTATAATACTGTTGCAACAAATGAAATTTGACTTCCCTGAAATCAACATGGTTTAGCCCAGGTGTAACTTTAAGTTCTTATTTTCAATCTCTGAATCAGGGCCCTGATTCACACTTAAGAATCTTCTTAAAATAAGAACTTAAAGTCACTCCTGGGCAAAACCATGTTGATTGCAGGGGGAATTAATTTAATTGTATTCTTTGCATGCAGGGATATATATTTGAATTGCTTACTGCACACAGATACTGACCAGCTTTACTATTACACTGTTATTAAGACTTGAGATAGGAAACATCACCTCTCAACTCTAATACTGTTTGCAACGGATGAATTATGACTCCCCTGCAATCACCATGATTTAGGCCAGGAGTAACTTTCCCCTCTTTGCACCGGATTCAGACTGACGCACATTTTACGTGCATGCGGGGGGTCTGTACGTCCGCTAGAGAGAGGGGAGTGCACACCCCCTGTCCCTCCCCTCTCTTGTACTGGGTTTATGGCAGCTTAAGCCTGCATTAACTCTCTCATGCGGATCAGCGGTCTGGGAGCCCCCTCCCACACTGTGCTATTTGCATGCTCGGAGGGGAAGCAAAACCCATTTCCATTGAAATGGACTCGGACGGAACAAATGACCTGACGTTCTTAGTTCTGAATCCGGTCCTTAATTTCAAGCTCCTTCTTAAGTCTGAACCAGTTTGGCTAAAGCTGCAGTGATAGGTCTATGCAATTACTGGCGACGAGCAACAGAGACTCTCACACTTTCATGCTGCATCTCATTGAATTTACACCTAAGTTTCTTTAGGAGGACTTTGAGGGAAAATCTGCATTAATAGACATGGGGACAGATTCTCAAGATGCACCTTGAGAAAAGCTGAAATCTAGTTGGCTGAAACGCGTCGGTAGGAGTGCTGCATGTGGAACGCTGCCAGTATCCCACCTGGTCATTACTAAACCCGCTTCTCCGTGTTCTGTCACCAGCTAGCGGCTGTCTTGTTATTTTACCTAGTTTCTTCCACGTATTAACTAGGACCTGTCTTGGGGAGAGGACAAGAGGGGATCCTGTATTCTTTAAAGTGAAACATTTCCATTTGGGGAGATCTAAATGATAACATTTTTGGGGCCAGATTTACTAAGCTGCGGGTTTGGAAAAGTGGACAAGTTGTCCATAGCAACATTCAGATTTTAGCTGCCTTTCTCTAGTATGTAAAAGAAAGTGAGAGCTAGAATCTGGTTGGTTGCTATGGGCAACATCTCCATTTTTCCAAACTCGCAGCTTAGTAAATCTGGCGCTTGAAGTTTATGTTTCAGAGATCTAAAGGACTGTACACAGCAGACGTCAAAATCTGTTTATTTATTCTCATTGGGCCTGATCCAGAACTACGCTTCGAAGCGATTTTACGCGTGGCGGAGACGTAAAATATCAGTTTAGAACGCACTGCGCATGCGCACCATTAAAAAAACGCACATTCACGTAGCGTAATTGTGAACGTATGGGACATTCACGTATGTGTCACGCAAATACTTACGTGTGGACGTGCCAATTTTACGTGAGACAACAATACGTTCGATTTACGAGAAGTAGGTGGAGGTTTGTATGTAAAGTGTACAGTATGGGCGTGCTAAGCGGCGTACGTTCACGTAGTCTGTACGTCCGTTAGCGGACGTATGCTGTTACGAGAGAAAAAGTTAAGGTAGGGTTTGGGAAGCGTATCTTGACAAAATACGTCCGTGCAAGGGGTGTGCCGAGGGGAGTGTAGCGAACTTACGTGCACGAAAATACGCTCCGCAAATATACGTACGCCACACGTAGTTCTAGATCTACCCCATTGTGTTGTATGTAGAGGCAGTGCTGCAGCGATTTCTTTTACATCTTTTGTTACAAGCAAATCAAGGTTTATTGTTATCTCATAGAGCTGCGTTAATAAAGAGAGCAACTTGAGTTGTGTGTTTAAATCCAATGTGGCAGTGTATTATGTACCCTGTATCTGCCTTCACCGTCAGGAGTCTTCTGTGATCTGTAGCATTGGTGGAGGGCAATGTGCAGACTGGCAGGAGACTCGGAAGACACCGAGAGCCAGAACAAAGAGCATGTGAAAGTGATGTAAGAAATATGAAACAAGTATAATCTATAGAAGACACAAATATTCCACAGAACGTTTATTCACATTCTGTGTAAGTCAAAGAAGAAGAATCAGCCACAGATTCCAGCCTCATTAATGTTACTTAGAGTTTCTCCATAGCAACCAATCAGATTCTAAAAATCATATTCTAGACCCTCTAACATGACCCATTCCACTAGGAATAAGCTTCCAACTGTCAGTTACTATGGTAACCAACTGTGCTGAAGAGAAAAATGTGTTTCAAACATTAGTTACTTTGTTAAAACCAGGTGAGTGACAGTTGGAAGCTCAGGAGCGGAGTATTGTGTACCTGGTGGAAGGGTTATGCTGGAGACACTGATTTCTAGAGCAGGCACAGACAAACGTCAACACTCCAGGTGTTGTTAAACTACAACTCCCAGCCAGGGCCGGATTAAGGCTTTGAGGGGGCCTGGGGCACTTCAGACAGGGGGGCCCTGGCTCCTCTCCGACCAGACAGTCTCAAGGCCCCTTATTTTCTGTGCTCAGCCAGCCTTATTGTCCCCCTCTTTATTTGTATCCAGTCTTATTGCCCCTCTGTCTTAGTGTCCAGTCACATACCTCCCAACATTTGAGAATTCGAAAGAGGGACAAAATTTTTCGGCCTGGTAGAGGGGTGTGTCTTGAACCACCCAGTGGGCATGTCTGGGAAAGTGGGTGTGTATTGCACTGCCCAGACGAGGGGGTATAGTGCCTGCCCCTTTTATTTGACAACCATCCATATGTCTGCTTCTTATTATTAGGCCTGCCATCCATATATCTGCCCCTATTATTTGTCCAGGATTCATATGTCCAGCCTCCATATCTGCCCCTTTATTTGTCCTACCTCCATGTATGTCCCTTATTTATGTCCAGCCTTCATATGTCTCCTCCGTTTATTTGTCCAGCCTCCATGTCTGCCCCCTGTAATGTCCAGCCTCCATGCCTGCCCCTTTATTATTTGTCCAGCCTCCATGTCTGCCCCTTTATTATTTGTCCAGCCCCCATTTTCTGCCCCTTATGTCCAGCCTCCATGTCTGCCCCTTATGCCCAGCCTCCATTGTCTGTCCCTTTAAATGTCCAGCCTCCATTGTCTGCCATACCACCCACCCCCTGCATGCCAGTCTATCCAATACCACCCCTTGCATTCCAGTCTCTCTACCATACCACCCCCAACATGCCAGCCTCTGTCTCCCATACCACCCCCTGAATGGCAGCCTCTCTTTCACATAATGTCATCTGCATGCCAGCCTTTTTAATGACATGCCAATCCCTGTTTGCTATTTTTCTCACATAACTCCCTGCTAATATTTTCCATATTCTCTCTTGAAACACCTCTTTTCTCTTTTACCCTCACATACAGCACCCTACACAACACATTGAAACACACACACCCACACCACTGTTACTTTAATCCCTTACACTGCTTTCTGTTACCCCCAGTCTGTCACCTCCAACATGTCAGTCTTTACACACAAACCACCTGCTAAACTTTACTTTAACTTTTCTCTCACACACAACACCCTGCACAACACAATGCTACATACACACTACACCCTGAACAACACAATGCCACACACACACTACACAACACAATGCCACACACACACTCTACACCCTGCAAAACAGCTAAGAAGAGACTTTTTCTTACCTGTAACTCCTGCAGCACAGCCAGCTCTGCACACCACGTGACTGCATGAGTCACATGGGCTGATGATATCACAGGGTCCTGTCTTCTGCATCTGAAGCAGTGCTTAGTAAATCTCTAATTTGCAACAGGTTTCCTATGTCTGGTCTAGAGGTTACAAGGAAAGTGAGAGCTACACTCCACTCTGATTGGTTGTTATGGGCAACAGCTGCAATTTTCCGTTGGAGATATCACATACTACCCAACATGATCCATTCCATTAGGTACAAAATACTCTGCTCCTCAATTTCCAACTGTCAGTTACTATGGTAACCACCTTTGTTGAAGAGCCAATAGTTTTTAAATATCAGTTAGTGACAGTTGGAAGCTCAGGAGCGGATTAAATTGTACCTAATGGAATGGGTCATGTTACAGGGTCTGGATATCATTGATATAATTACACATTGAAGGAAGCAGGAAACACAAAGCTGAGGGGACATGAACACACTTTAGGGCTGCTCAGACACCTCAGCCGAGCCCAGGGATGTTATATGGTGGCCAATGGCTACTCTGTGACAGACCAGCTAGGTCTGTGCAGGCAAAATTCATTGTCATCTGTCCAGAGCCAGTCCTGGTGCCCTCAGCAACACTTCAGCTATTGGTCCTTTATAATTACAGCCAGTTCCACCAGCAACAGCGCTAGCCTTTCTCTGGAGTAATAACTCCTTAGGCAATTGCCTATATCGCCTGTTCCATTCAATTCCATTCCATTCCACACTGTGGTTCTGTCCCTCTACTTCCCCAGCCAAGACACAAGAGCCTCCAAGTGGAATTGTGTGCGGGAGGGAGGATTGCTCAATTATTAAACCGGGAACACACTATGCAATGACTCTCCATAGCCATGGCCATCATATAGTGGACACACACTGCCTGATAATTGGACCTGCACCAATCCTAATCAAATCAGCCCAGAGGCAGTTTAATCATGTAAAAATCTTGGTATCAGGTCAGTGCTTTGTGTGGACTTCTTAGTCTGCTTTGTTGATTGGTTGAATTGGTTGATTGGCCTGATTATCATATGGTGCAGGGGTTCTGAGCCCTGTGATACTAATATCACTGGGAGCATGCAGGCCACTGGCTGATGGTACTATAGGGGACTGGTCGAGGGTGTAAAGAGGTAGCAAGCGTAACCCTAAGTCTCCGGCAGTGGTGCTTCCAAAAATGAATGGGTGAGTATGCCGATCGCAAAATAAAAATCTAATACTGTCATTCCAGATAGAGACAGCTTTTTGGCTGACAGTATTCAGTACAGAGACTCACAACGATTTTTATAGTATTGTCAGTTTCTCTTTGTGACACAATCCTGCCCTTACAGCTTGTGGTATCCTGTTTCTATAAGGCTGCTGAGTCCTCTGATGGCTGCACAGGTTCAGAAACAGCGCAAGACTCATGCGAATTCCAGCAAGATGTAACTCATCCACAGAGTGAAAGCAGTTTGACCACAATGAAAAAATCTATATTCGTGGAAGCCGGAGAAGGTTTCAGAGATTACAGCAGATACAATACACTCCAGCCCACACTTTCTTGGTTGCAGCCAACTTCCTCTATCGCAGAACTGTTAAAATGTAGAATTGCGTCTCTTGAGGTCTAGACGACAACCCGACGACCCTGTGTTTTCTTCTGCTCATTTCTATGGAAAGACGTACTTAGAGGTGAGAGAACTTACACAGAACAAACCCCTGTCACTGGTCCCTGTGACGCAATCACTCAGCCTAAATGACTGGGACACTCACCAGACAACTCATAGAAACCAACAGTCTCTGAGATTTACATTGACAATTAACGTTACTATCGAGAAAAGGAGGTCAGCTAAAACATATTGTAACTCTTTAATTATATTTATATATATATTTAGAAAAAGAGAGTGAAAAAACAGGAGGCGTCTATGGTGTAGTATTTTAGTAATACACATATAAAGTGCAAGTGCTGTAGGTTTCATAAAATGTGCAAAGGTGAAAGATAAATGCGTGCCAGATGTCAAAAATCAACCTGTATATTCAAGGATTCCTCTTAAATGGATTCTCATCAATATGACTTTCTCTTAGTTGGATCCTCTTCATTATGGATACCCAGTGAGAAAACACATGCAGGGGCGCAATATGGGGCAGTAATTTAAAATGACAATTTTATTCCATAAATTTTCAGCAAATAATCAACTACACCATTCAGTTACAGAACCCAACGCGTTTCATCCGGGAGCAACCAAAGGACATCATCAGGACTCCCTGATGAAGTCCTTTGGTTGATCCGGGACGAAACCCATTGGGAATTGTATCTGAACGGTATCCTCCTGTTCCTTTCACTTTCTTTTTCTAGTTTTATATCCGTGGGAACAAACGGACACCTCTGTAAGGATGGCAACCCTAAACAATCAGGATCTTTTTGAAGAATTTTTGGGATTTTTGTTTGGACTTTAATTTTATAATCTGGTCTGCACTATCATTATCTGCACTAGTTGTATGATATTCTATCATCATTATAATTTATTTATTTTAACTATATTTAAGGCAATTAGGTATAGCGCAATTTACCAAGTTTTCACTATTTTAATGATTATATATATAGATTATAGTCATTATTTTCCAAACACGACACCCACCCGAAGAGCAACAGAAGGGGACTACAGGTTATACTGTAAAAGGAGACTCTTAGACGGAGGGGAGTCTTAGGGTTAGGCTGCGGGGAGGGGAGTCTTAGGGTTAGGCTGCGGGGAGAGGAGTCTTAGGGTTAGGCTGTGGGGAGGAGAGGGTTAGTGTTAGAGTAATGTAAAAGGAGGGTTAGGGTAAGGATTAGGATACGGGTTGGGGTTAGATAAATACTTACCACTCGTCGCTACGACTTCATCCTGCGGATGATCGATTGCTTGTCCTTTTGAAAAAGGGCCATTCTTACCGCCGACCCACACCCCTATATTCTCTGCATGCAAGAGTAGAGCATGTACAGAGCTTCTGTTCCCAGAACCCTACCTGAACTTATACACAGACGCTCCTATGCGTAAGAGACTTGTTTATAATGGAGGATTGTGCGTAAGGATATAGCCAACCCCTTACCGTATGATGTGCATACCTCCAGAAGGTGAAGGTGCCACCCACTAGGGGCGGATCTCCCTGACAGACAGCCAATCAGATAGATGCATGAGTCGCCTACTGAAATTGAGATCCTCTTCTTTAGTCTCCACTATCGGTCCCAGCAGGAGAGGTGATTATTGCCAACATCAGAACCTTTCCCTAGTGGAAAATCGTCCCGGTTATCAGGTCATTTCCGCCTTTGAACGACAATAGATGTAGTATATAACCAGCTTAAAATACAATTCTCCTTTAAATTCATTTTCTAACCAAATATTCTGTACAAGACCTATAGTAATATGTAAAGTGAAAACATATTTAAATTCTTCAAATTGCATCCACCCTGACTTAAAAAATGTAAAACTAGCAACATTATTAGACCGGGGAATTGTGAGAAAACAGTCAGAGTCGTATTCACCTTCAGCCATGAAAACAAGATTTCTATCATTAATACGTTCATTTTTCACAGATAAAATACTCAATATTTACGGCCTCATTCTTGGCAAACTGCGATGTTCGTGTTTTCATTATATATTCCAGACTCCACCTCTTAATCCACAAATAAAAGAGGGAATTTCTCATAAGAAAATGATTTTATTTTATGCCTGTGTAGGATTCCCGGGATAATTATTCCTGTAAAATAATAAAGACAATACCTCGTATAAAAGACCATGCCCGGATTTTAATGTTAAGCATTGATCGGCAACTCCTTCAGATGACATTTAATAGACTATAGAGGCTATACCTCTTGGCAACAATATCAAAGAGAGATTTTAAGGATCGGATCCAAGCATCATAACGTGCCAAGACTGCTGTCATGTAATCGCCCAGATCTTGCCCAAAACACCAGATTTTAATCATTTTTTGCTTTATTTCCTTTGGACGTGGACGCAGGTTGTAACAAGAAATATGTGGGAAAATAAACACAAAGAATCATTAGGACTTTTTTTTGTTTTAAAACAATGACCTCATGTTATTGAATTATTGAGTGACAAAACAATTACAAATCCCGACTCCCTCGCCCCGTGGTATCGAAAACGATGGATCCAAGAATTTAATGGGCTGCTGTAGAATAATGAAGACCTCATGTGTGACCAGCGTGGCTCTGAACCGTGGATATGTTTGTTGCAGAGTAGAGTAGCAGAACTATTTTGTATATTTATGTTTTTTTGAGTAGTTTTCATGTCCCAACATCCTTGCTCAGAAAACTGGCACGTGATAAAAACCCATCTAAATCCAGAGGAACTTTGGGCCAGATTCGGAGAAATGCGTGGTGGATCGGCATATAGGTATTTACATTGTACAATAACGGCTTCACTAGAAACGTAGAAATATAGAAAGTGACGGCAGATAAGAGCCACATGGCCCATTCAGTCTGCCCATTTGTTTATTCAAAACTATACTGACCCTAGACCCTATTTACCCTCAATTTGGTTTACAATTAAGGATACCCTTGTATTAGGGAACTTAGAATGTACCCCCAAAGGGACAGGGACTGATGTGAATGTGAAATATTCTCTTTATCTGATGGTGCTATATAAAAACCTGTTAATAAATAAAGTCAATTCACGTACAATCCACTATCCGCATGTAGGGGAGCAAAGGGAGTGCTCACAAATTCCGTACACTAGCCTGTGGTAACAGTGCTCAGTGCTGTGTATGATCAGTCACACAGCAGTGTTATTACCAGGACTGAGGGGATATTACTATGGAGAGAGACAGGGTGTATGGTAACAGGGCTCAGTGCTCTGTATGATCAGTCACACAGCAGTGTTACTACAAGGATTTAGGGAAATTTTAGTATGGAAACAGAAAGTGTATAAATTTGTGTAAATCATGTAATATAAAGGAAAACTGGGTAGCAAAGTGGTTGTAAACAGGGAAGATGAAGATTGAGAAATAGTAGGTTAAGGAATTTGGTAACTTGTCTGAAGAGGTTCATTTTATCGGAGCACTTGAAAGTTTGAAGAGTGGAGAATAGTCTTAATAGGTGGGGCAGGTTATTCCAGAGAGTGGGTGCAGCCCGGGAGAAGTCCTGTTACAGAGAATCAGAGCATATGGTTAGTGTAGAGGTGGGCGGGGAGAGGCATGCTTAGGAAGGAAGCTACACACGGTAAGATAAGGTAACCCTATGGCACTTGTAAGTAACTAACTCACTCTTAAGTGTGAATCAAGGCACTTAAGCGTTCCATAGGGCTTCCTTATTTTACCGTGCGTAGTGTCCTTCCTAAGAAGCAAAATACGCCCAATGGGCTAGATCCAGACTTAATGTCTCTTTACGTACACAAGCAAATCTGAGTTACTGAGTTACGCACTGCTAAGGCTAATGCCCACCCCCCTGGCACCCTCCTTGCACGCACATAACTTAGCTGACTTACGTGTTCAGCCCTACCTTAACTATTCCTTGTGTATCTCTGGTCAAACAAATTGCCTTGCCTCCCCCGCCCATACTATACAATTTACATGCCTCCCTCCTCCCACAATGCGCATTTTCGGCATGCGTAAGGTGTCACACCCTATTATAAAGAGTTATGACGATCAGAATATTGTCGTTATTAAGTCTGGATCTGGTCCAGTGTTTCCCTTACTCCTCCCTCCCCGGATAATTTAACTACCTCCCTTCCCCCACTCTTCTTATTTTTTCCCTGAGGCGGCTCTAACGCGTTTCCCTTTTCTTAAAGCACTATGGGCTCTATTTACTATCATTAGCGCATTGAGCGCTAATGATAGCAACTAGGCTCGCTGTGTCTCGCCTAGCAGGACCACGGGGAGTATTTATTAATGCTCACCCCTCTGGTGAGGTCCCACGACGGTCGGCTATGGATTTCTGGCACATGCGCAGTAGGGACTTTGAACATTTCAGTTAAAATTTTTTGTGTTTTTTTTTTTTATTGAATAGGTTTATTATAGACTATTTTATTAAAACTAGTTAAAATATATTTTTTTAAATTTTTTAACTTAGATTTTAATGTTTTTTTTTACTTAACTGTATTCCAGCGGTCTCCCGACATGTTCCTCCACCTAATAACAGCTATTAGGGGGAGGAAAAGGGGTTTACATAGGAAGACCGCTGGAATCTTCAGATGGCGTTTTTTTTAACGTGTCAGTGCGGATTGTTAAAATTCCCACATTCATTAGAGCGGGCCGGCGATCGGGACCGTTATTGCTATCGTCGCCATGGTTTCCATGGCGATGATAGCTTTGTAAATATGGACTGCTTCAATTTCATATGATAAAGCCCGTTTTCACACAAAAATGGGCTGTATCCTATGAAATTGATCTTTGTGGCCTTTTAAGAACGCACTAGGATGATGGGATAAAGCTCGCTGCGCGTTTTTTCCAGTTATATACAGTAGGCAAAATGAGCGGATTTTGATGCACACCTCTATGGGAGTGCGCATGAGAATCCCCAAATAAAAATGTGTCAGAATTAGCTTCGCCCCACAAATAACGCGGGTGCGAAGATAATTGAATCAGGCTCAGTGAATCTACGCACCTAAGTGTCACATAGATAGCGAAAATAACCTACAACGCATACTCATCAATCCGCAGCGGAGATTCTTAGGTGTGAATCAGGGCCGACGTCATTATTAGCAGTGCGACAAAACACAGAACCCTGTTCACAGATTCATTTTCACGTGCAGTTGCGTGCGTATTTTTAGGTACGGTTTAACTGCGAATGCGTAGTAACTTTTTTACGTAGAGTATACGCACGTCAGTGCTAAGGCCCAGGCATGTGAATCGCACTTGGGGACATACGTACGGAGGGGCGGGGTACAAATACATACTTGAAAATTAACATGGTAGTGGGGGGAGGCATGTAAATGAATGTTTGAGGGCGGGGCTATAAAGAATTGCGCGCACTGTAGACATATACGCACGTAAGCACACACGTAAAGATAACAGTGGTCTATGGAGGTATAAGTCTACGTTTGCACGGTATGGGAGACGGGAGTGTCGTAGGTGTTGGTGGGTGTGGCCTTGCTATGTGCGTGCGTGCGTGTAATTGCGTACTTTTAAAAAACGGATCTGTGAATCCCGTCCACAGTAAGTAATGGTTCCTTATAACATTAATGTACAACACATGTCCTTTTCTCATGCATTAGCTGTTTTATCCGTCACTGGGTTTCGCTAGATTCATTTCTAACATGTCCCAACATGTAACGTGACACAATAACACAAAAAGAGGAATTGTAATATATTTACCAAACAGACAACAACAAATGAGAGAAGGGTCTGGGCGGCGGCCTGTACATACAGGTTGTTTCATCATTATCGGCTTTGTTAGAAGCTGTTTGGTAAATATAAAGCAATTCTCCTGGAATAAACATCTTCTATGCGCTGCCTTACGCCTTTATTCCGCACTTTACGCTTCCCGAGGATGAGGAACATGCCCAGACCGGAACCAGGTCATGTTATTTCCTACTGTGAACATTCCGAGCTATAAGGTCAAAGAGACGGATTCAGAACTGCGCTGACATTGTGTTTGGAACTCCGCCCAAAGCGGCAGCGAAGTTCTGAAAGCGGATCGGCGTGCGATCCTATGTTCTGTACCTGAATGTTACACAATATGTAAATGAGAGGCAAAGTAATCGATCCTGCCCAGGACAAGCAGGCAGCGGCGACTGGTAAATATGAATCTAACCCCAACCCTTTTCCTAATCCTTACCCTAACCCTCTCTTACCCACAGCCTGACCCTAAAACTCCCCTCCCTGCAGCCTGACCCTAAGACTCTCCTCACTGCAACTTAACCCTAAGAGTCCCCTCCCCGCAGCCTGACCCTAAAACTCATTCCCTGCAGCCTGACCCTAAAACTCATTCCCTGCAGACTGACCCTAAGACTCCCCTCCCCGCAGCCTAACTCTAAGACTCCCCTCACCCTGACCCGACCCTAAGACTCCCCTACCCGCAGCCAAACTCTAAGACTCCCCTCCCCACATCCTAACTCTAAGACTCCCTCCCCGCAGCCTAACTCTAAGACTCCCCGTAAATATAAATTTAACCCTTCCCTTCCATTACCCTAACACTAACCCTCACCTTTTATTACCCTATCCCTAACCCTACCCTGCAGCCTGATCCTAATACTCCCTTCCCCGCAGCCTAAACCTAAGACTCTTTTCCTCAGCCTTCCCCGAAGCCTTCCTATCTCGCAGCCTAACTCTAAGCCTCCCCTCCCCGCAGCCTAACCTTAAGACTCCCCTCCCCACAGCCTGACCCTAAGACTCCCTCCCCACAGCCTAACCCTGAGACTCCCTCCCCACAGCCTAACCCTAAGACTCCCTTCCCCGCAGCCTTACCCTAAGACTCCCTCCCCACAGCCTGACCCTAGTACTCACCTCAGTTAAGGTGCGCAAGTTCTAGTCTGCGGCGGCGATTTCCAAATTAATGAATAGGTAAGTATGCCGAACGGCATGCTTCCCCATTCATTCATAAAAATTGCACAATACTAGTATTTTCGAAACAGAGGCAGCCGAAAATGAGCTTTTGGCTGCCTGTATTTCTAAAATACTATTATCGGACCGGACACTTCATCCCAATTTATTACCATACTATTTTACTATATGAAGTTGGAGACTCCTCACTGATACCACAACATTTGGCAGGGCTGCCATCAGGGGGGACTAGAATTTTGGGCTCAGAGAGAGGGGGGGGGGGNGTGTTGTGTGTGGGTGGGTGATTCCGTCTCTGGCTCCTATCGCCGCTACCTTGAGTACTTCTTAAAAACAAACCTTCCCTGTGTACCAGCTCTCTGTGATCCGCTCCTCTAGGTGTGATGTCACACAGTGGTCAGTCCCAGGCCCCACAATTTCTGGTAGCAGCCTAGATATTTACCTGCTCACCACTGTGCCACTGTGCTCATTTGCTGTATACGGCATCATCCGATAACTGAAGGCGCAATGGTAATAAGGCCTCCAGGTCACGTGGTCTAGAAACGCTCTATCACGTCAAGAGTTTAAACCTGTAATTATATTTTTTTAATATAGCCTTGTTATACACACAATGAAATGTTGGTGGCCTTCCAGCTCTTTCTGATAAATCTCTGTCCCCTATTCTTTCTCATTCTTCCACACAAAGCGCCCTGAAAGACTTCTAAATGTTAATGGGAAAGCATTGTTGGCCCAGTGAGGTTGCGATTAGCATGCTGTCCACCTACTCGCCAAGGGTCCTTTGCAACTGAAGATTCCAGTCTGTCTCTCCACTGTCTCATCACCAAGGAGACCTATTGACAAAGGGCTCTCTCTGGCTCCTAAGGCTTACATCATCAACAGTTGTTATTCCTGAGCTTCCCTCGCTCACATTGTCACCCGTGGAAAAGGGCATTACGGACTCAGCTTGCCTCCTTGGCATCGCACAAAAGATAGGTCCGCCGTGAGCAATTTTCCCAGAGTCCTCCTGTTTGTCCACAGGAGATTCCACGCTCAGCCCTGTACAGTCTGGGTCAGTTGACCTGGACCCAAAAGAACAGGAAGCCGTCTATTAAACTTCCCTGTAATGACTTTAAATTAATTACTGACTTCCTAATTAAAGACTCTTTACTGTAGAAGAATAAACTCTGTTGTATAGGAGGATTAGAGGTGTCTTATTGCAATATAGTTGAACCAGATATCAAATGAAATATCTAAAAATTTACTAACATCAGGCTGGATCCAGAGTTAAGAAGGAGCTTGAAAGGAAGAAAGGAAGGATACACCTGGGCTAAACCATGTTGATTTCAGGGGGAGTCAAGGTAATTGTATTCTTTGCATGCAGGGATATATCTTTGAATTGCTTACTGCACACAGATACTGACCAGCTTTACTATCACACTGTTATTTAGACTTGGGATAGGAAACATCACCTCTCAA
>WWET01000454.1:499030-510507 GCA_011038615.1 Limnodynastes dumerilii | reverse complement strand
CCATGTATGAGTGTATGTATGTATAGCTCCATGTATGAGTGTATGTATGTACCATGTCATGTATGAGTGTGTGTATGTATAGCTCCATGTATGAGTGTATGTATGTATAGCTCCATGTATGAGTGTGTGTATAGCTCCATGTATGAGTGTATGTATGTATAGCTCCCGAGTGTATGTTTGTATGTTCCATGTCATGTATGAGTGTATGTATGTATAGCTCCATGTATGAGTGTATGTATATATAGCTCCATGTATGAGTGTATGTATGTATAGCGCTGTAGTGCTTAGCACATACATGGAGCGCGCTGTTTTGAATGTATGTATAGCTCCATGTATGAGTGTATGTATGTATAGCTCCATGTATGAGTGTATGTATATATAGCTCCATGTATGAGTGTATGTATGTATAGCGCTGTAGTGCTTAGCACATACATGGAGCACCGAGCGCTGTTTTAAGCTGTCAGCCTCTGACAGTCAGGTCCGTTCAGACCCAATACCGCGTGTCTCCACCCATCCAGACACGGGTCCCATCTCCTTGCAGTGGTGCCAGTCTGTCATGTTCCGCCCCTTGGCTTAATAATGGCATTGGAGTTTCCTGTTACTCTGGCATCATTTTCCATATATCTAGAAAGTAAATCTACGCTTTCATGATGTGATTAAAACAGCTCCACGTTTACAGGAGATATGACACATAGTGAAATGACGATTATTCAATAACACATCTGTCCCTGCCCCCATCATGTGCAGAGATAAGGTCAAATATTTGCCCTGAAAGATACAGACAGAGAAAAAGAACTGGAGGCATTATATTGGGGCACTAGGGGTATTACAGTGGGGCATATCATTAACTGAGGGCACTATATCAGGGTATATAATAAACTGGGAGGCACTATAGCAGGTATATAATGAAATGAGTGTATTATAGCAGGCTATATAATGAAATGAGGGCACTATACAGGTTATATAATAAAGTGGGAGGCACTATAGCAGGTATATAATGAAATAAGGGCATTATAGCAGAGTATATAATGAAATGAGGGCATTATAGCAGGGTATATAATGAAATGAGGGCATTATAGCAGGGTATATAATGAAATGAGGCCATTATAGCAGGGTATATAATGAAATGAGGGCACTATACAAGGGATTAAATGAAAATGAGAGCACTATACAGAGTATATAGCAGGCTATATAATGAAATGAGGGCACTATACAGGTTATATAATAAAGGGGTAGGCACTATAGCAGGTATATAATAAAATGAGGGCATTAAAGCAGGGTATATAATGAAATGAGGGCATTATAGCAGGGTATATAATGAAATGAGGGCATTATAGTAGGGTATATAATGAAATAAGGGCATTATAGCAGGGTATATAATAAAATGAGAGCACTATACAGAGTATATAATGAACTGGGAGGCACTATACAGGGTATATAATGAAATAAGGGCATTATAGCAGAGTATATAAAGAAATGAGGGCATTATAGCAGGGTATATAATGAAATAAGGGCATTATAGCAGGGTATATGATGAAATGATGTCATTATAGCAGGGTATATAATGAAATGATGGCATTATAGCAGGGTATATGATGAAATGATGGCATTATTGCAGGGTATAATGAAATGAGGGAATTATAGCAGGGTATGTAATTAACTGCGTGCCACTATTTCAGGGTATATGAAATGAGGGCACTATAGCAAGGTATATAATGAAATACGGGCATTATAGCAGGGTATGTAATGAAATGATGGCATTATAGCAGGGTATATAAAATGAAATGATGGCATTATAGCAGGGTATATAATGAAATGATGGCATTATAGCAGGGTATATAATGAAATGATGGCATTATAGAAGGGTATATAATGAAATGATGGCATTATAGAAGGGTATATAATGAAATAAGGGCATGAATATCATAAACTGGAAGGTGCTTTAGCAGGGAATATAATAAATTGGGATAACTAAAGCTGGGCATATGAACTAGGGGCATCACAGCTGGGCATATAGTGGCCTGTGGGCACTACATATAAAGTATTGCCACTGGCATAATACGGGGCACAATTGTATCACATCAGACCTTTAGGCAACTACCAATACCTATTCCCGTGTACTAAGGAAAACAACACCGCTTATATATACAAACAGTACAGAACTATAAAGCTGCCCTGTATAAGTGTCCGGCAGGTTCATGCCGCTGAGGGCTCCTCTGTAACCGATGTTTTTTACAGATGCTTATCTAAAGACAAAAAAATAAGCCTCCCCTCATTGCCAGCTGCAGGATAAACAACAGGAGGTGGTGTGACAGTAAAATTAGCAGCTATTGTATGTGAGAGGGCTGAGGACATTGGCTGGGAGGCTGAGGGGTGGGTGCTTATATATACAGCAGGCTGCAGGCATCTCAAGTCAGTCACTCTCAGCCCCACTCAGACTGAATGCTTGGCGTCCTGAGCACACAGGGACTTACAGAGATGGAATTGGTAAGTACTGACCTGCACGAGGACCCCCCAGCGCTCAGCGGCCGCCGGGAGCGTTACTTGCGCTCTACAGCTTGGAGCTCGCGAGCGTTTTCTTGGCGCAACTGCCTGATATCTGTAGCAATAGCCCATTGCGAGCTGTAATGCCAGTTTTGATGCCAATACCCACTTCCATGCCCATATCTGACCTCAGCTCACACCTGGGCTACATTTCTTTTTTTTTGGGGGGGATTACCAGGAGGTACAAGTGGAAGCGCAATTTAGGACGCAGTATGCGCTCTGGTGTATTGGAAGAGTCACTTGTGAACTGCGATGCTGAGTGATCAATGATCCCACGTAGTAATGGGATTTCTAGAGCAAATAGCAGACTTAATTGCGAATGATTTAAGTTTGTAATTTGGGTTAATGACCTAATTGTAATAGTGGTCTATAAATGTTTGCCCCAGTAATGTACAGGGAGGACTCCTGCGGCTGTACGTGTGTTGTGGCACTACAAGTGCCATCATACCCAGCCAGCCATGTCATGCTCGGACTTGTAGTGCTTAAGAGTGTTATAGGTTGTACAAAGGTGGCATAGGAAGTGACTTTATGTATGTGACACTATTTATACCCACCTTGATACGATATTTGTATGAATATATATAAACATTTTTGGCATTATTACTATATTAATGCTGTTAGTTATTCTGGTTGGAAAGTAATTGTAAATGAGTTTTCACTTCTTTATTTAGTGGTTTGCTTGTACAAGAACATATATTTATATTACTGATTATGCACATTTCAGATTCTGTGCAGAAAATAGGGCTAAACACTGAAATTAAAAGTCCCCTTTGTACTGGAGATTCACAGTCGCCAATTCCTCTTATTACAAGCCCGGATTGTGTCTAGAGCTGTATGTGACAATATTTGCATTTTGGAAAGCACCTAGGGGCCCGGAGACAATACGCTGGTCCCGATTTTTCCCTGGATGCTGGGAGTTGTAGTCCTCCATACATTTTTTTTTCATCGCTGGGTGATTTTAGGCTCAGTGACCCCTTTATGTGTTTTCAAATATCCCGCTGCGATTTTGTGTGTCTGCCCTGTAGCCGTTGGATGTGTGTAGTCCACTTCCCTTGTGTGTGTTTGTGTGTGTGTAACACACCATGGTTACAGGCTCCTGTGTCTTGTGTGTAACGCAAGCATGCAGGAAATTGTGCAAAAAGCCCAACTAGAGGGCACCAGTCCCAAATATGACCACACCTGGAGCTGTTACTGTATCTAGAATACATTATTTACCCTGTATTGGTCTGTTATGTAGTTGTTCCTGTCCAAGGATTAGTAAACGTGCGTTTAATGCTTAAATCCCATTTAAATTGCATAGACATGGATAGTACAAATAGAAGCAAATGGCTCTGTACACACATGCACGCGATTTGAGAAGCCTCGTGTCAATAATAATGCTGCTACACTCTCCTAGGAGTCCTATGCAAATGATCATTAAGAACTGTGAGACACGTTAATGACACACTTCTAGGACAAGTGTTAGTTTTTTGTTTTTGCTATGTTTGCACCTTTGTTACTTAAGGTTGTTTTAAATCATGTAAGGCACAGCAGCTTTTATTGTACTACAGATCTCATAATCCTCTGCCTGGTGGGAGTTATTCTTCCACATGTTTTGGAAATCCTCCTGTTTCATCTTCTGCACTGGGTCCTGCATGTGACTGCTGTGTAGTGTTCTCAGTGTAGCTTGCCAATGGGCTGGGTCTTCTTATCTATCACTCAGCATCAACCAGCTGAAGGTTAAATGGGGATTTGTTTGCATTTGGATTTTCAGAGACAAATTGTGTCAACTGCAGTGTTTGTCTGTAACACACATATTCTGATAAGAAAATAAGTTGTCTATTAATGTATGGAAGAGTCTGTGGTGGTGCTGGGGAACAGTTCAGTTTTAAATATTGGTGGATTTTGTTTATTGCATTCAAATACAGATCAGCTTTATGTTTTAACTAATTTAGAGTTGAGCTACACAACATTACCTTTCAGCTCATTCCTCTGGTTTTGTCTTTCTCTGAAACACATTACTTATGTTTGTTTTTTGTTTTTTTTGTCTTCACAGTTTTCTGGAGCGATTGAAACAAACGATACGGACGATAACATCACCGATTTAAGCGGGTTTGAAGGCGATTGGGATTACCAAGGTCCGTGCTTCCAAGAAGACAACAATGACTTCAACCGAATCTTTCTGCCCACCATCTATTCGTTCATCTTCCTGCTTGGAATAATCGGCAATGGCTTGGTGGTGTTGGTCATGGGCTACCAAAAGAAATCCAGGACGATGACCGACAAGTACAGACTGCACCTCTCGGTGGCCGACCTGCTGTTTGTCTTCACGCTTCCGTTTTGGTCCGTGGAAGCTGTCATTGGTTGGTACTTTAAGGAATTTCTATGCAAAGCTATCCATGTCATCTACACGGTCAACCTGTACAGTAGCGTATTGATCTTGGCGTTCATCAGTCTGGATCGGTATTTGGCCATCGTTCACGCTACAAACAGCCAAGGTTCCAGGAAACTTTTAGCGGAAAAAATAGTTTACGCTGGAGTTTGGCTTCCCGCTATTTTGTTGACTGTTCCTGACTTAGTGTTCTCAAGTGTCACGGATGTTGAAGACGGATACTCGTGTGAGCGCATCTATCCACTAGCGAACCGGGACACCTGGACCATTGGATTCCGTTTCCTCCACATCACAGTCGGGCTTCTCTTGCCTGGACTCATCATCCTGACTTGCTATTGCGTCATTATTTCCAAGCTGTCTCACTCTAAAGGTCACCAGAAGCGCAAAGCTTTGAAGACCACAGTCATTCTCATCCTGGCTTTCTTTGCCTGTTGGCTCCCATATTACATTTGCCTCACGATTGACACCTTTGCCTTACTTAGACTCATCAAGTTTGATTGCAGCCTGGACAACACCATCCATAAGTGGATCTCCATTACGGAAGCCTTCGCCTTCTTCCACTGCTGCCTCAACCCCATCTTGTATGCTTTCCTTGGCGCCAAATTCAAGACCTCGGCCCAGAACGCCCTCACATCGGTCAGCAGAGGGTCGAGTTTGAAAATACTGTCCAAAAAGCGCGCTGGTCTCTCATCCGTTTCAACGGAGTCCGAATCGTCCAGTTTCCACTCGAGCTAACAGTGCCTGATGGCCAAGGACTTTCTCTTTGAACATACAGACTAATAGTTGTATATAATTTACATATTTTTTATTGGACTTTTATGGACTGCCAGACTCCATTGCCTTATTTATATAAATATTTCCTTCTTTTCTATATCTTTTATTGTAGGCAGGCCCTATGGACTATTGATTGGTTCAATAATCATTTCATTTGTCCCTTGTAGTGCTAACTTACCAGTCTCTGTGACACTCAATTTCCAGACTAACACAAAGTTTACAAAGGACAAACACACCAAATCCCATAGATGGGTGATGGGTGACATTCCCACAAACTGTGTACATGTACAGATACAATTAGATTGTGTGATCTACTATTTATTCTGAATGTCTATGTAGGTGAAAGATGTACATGATGTAGGACTTAGACGACCAGCACTGGTTGGCTTGGCTGAGGGACATTTCAACCCCAACTCCAATCCCCACTGCGGTGATCTCAAATTGTATTGTCTTAGTTGGATGAGTGGGTGGACCACTTGCCCCACAGTCTACAATTTGCCAGCTAGCCCGATAGCCAGATACATATGTAGCTTAAAGGGGTAATTGTTGGGTTGTATGTGGGCAGTAGTAGTCATGTAGATGGTGGCCAGTTTAATATTAGACTTTACGTTATAATTATAGCAGGATACATGAAATAAAAAGAACACGCATGTCTTACAGTGGAAAATAGCTTTTGATGTCAGTAGTTAGATGATTTCCAATACTACAGATAACAGCTATTGTGTATAGTAGCGTATAATTCCATATATTGTACTACACAATGCCGCTAATTGCAACATTCACCCAGTGTTGTCCAATGTCAATGACAAATTCAGCAGCAAAAAACTTTATTGAGATTAAAAAAAATAACATGCTCACCAACCAAACATGCATAATGCCTTAACACGCATTTTTACCACTAATATTAGTGCAAGCATGCACCGTCACACTTAGTAACCAATTAATTAGCTCTTACCTTAAAGAAAGAGACTAATGGCAGCAAGATTGGGATGGGTTGCTATAGGTTACTCTGTTAATAAATAAGTTCTTTGTTGCTGTAGGACATTTGTAGAGGATTGCTTTGGACCTCATGCGTCAGTGTTGTGTATGACTGCACTTATTGATTGTCCCAAAGTCTACTTAGCATAGGATGTGTTTCCAATTCAGTATTGCCATCCTCGCAAGCCATATACTGAACAATGTACATAATGTTTCTTAATAAATCCTCGAGCAATGAAATTGTGATTGTGTCTGTTTTTCTTTCAATCATCAGCCATTTATTTATTGTCTGTAAGTAACAGGTCGTTCCTAAACTGTCTCCATGATAATGACATGACATTATTTAAAAACATGAGATTCCTAATATGTTCTGTAGTTTAATAGATATTTAATAGAAGCCATGATATTTGATGAGAGAGTTCATTTTCTTTTGCACATCCTACATCCTAAAACTATTGTTTTTCAATAGGGAAATCGCCATCATCATTTCCCACCTGAACTGTTGCAACCTCCAAACATCTGGTATTTGCCATCACCTTGTGCTGATGTCTGCAGAAATACTGATCTGGCAGATCCACGTCTACAGTATCACTCGGTAATTTCAACACTGGTCAATAATTTCTCCACGTCTCCCACCTTAAATGACTCTCCGTTAAATGTGAAACCCTACAACAATACCTTTAAAGCTTATCCACCCCATACTGCTCCCTGAGATGTATCTCTGACCTATGCCTAGCCTCTGCTAATCTCTCAGTCTTCTTGGCAAACCAAAAAATAGGTGTAATCGCATCTCTGGATCATATCCTAGGTATTTCACAGATTATTAAAGAGGTTTAATTTGATGACCACATTGTTTCAAAAAGTTAGAGAATTGAGACAAGCAAAACAGCTTCAGATTTGCACTTTGACAAAACCATGTTAAACTACAGAAAAGGCAAATTTTAAATCTGCAAACAGATCAGTTTGATATTTTGTAACTCAACTCTAAATTAGAGTTTAAAAATGAAGCTGTAGTAGTATTTGCAATAAGCAAAAGCAGACAGTATTTCCCTGCATGCAAAATCAATTAAATTAATTTGCACCTCTCACATTGCAACATAGTTGGGTACACACCTATGCATATACATACTTGAGCTGCGATGGCTCTTATAATGATGATTGCAATTATTGCAATTCCTAATGAGCATACAGATTCCAGTGTACACACTACACCAATCTACCAGCAGATCTGAGATCATCATCTCTCCTCACCACCTGCGGATACCACTGTGACTTCGTACACACAGACATGGACAGGCGGTTTTACCTGTGTAAACACTACACACATTCATCTAACATTGTATCATCGGCAATCCTGAAATTTAGGACATAAAACCCACCTTTCTTATCACTACAAATCAAGATCGTGTGGTTGTACACACTCCTGCAATATCATTCCAAATGGTCTGGAGCCGTATGATTGGCCCAATAATTGCTCAGGTATGTACTCCTATCTCTGTATCAGACGTTAAGAAACACACCAAAGCTAAAATCAGACATTCCTCTGGAAAAAAAAAATCCATTGAAACTTGATAAATAGACCCACAATCTTTATTTGGAGACAAGACAAAGGAATGCTCGATGGATCGTTTTTCAGGTTTCTCTGGGTAGATCTGAATTGTTTTTGCGGCTAATTAGTCGGGTGTAGCAACAGGGGCGTAATACAGACTACATGAGACGTAAAGCCAATGACTTTGATCGGGGGGGATATCTTATGCTCCTAATATTATGCTAGAAGATCAATATCCCATTCAGAGACTGTGAGTTAAACTGGCTTTACAAAGCTACTGTCTCAGCTACTCCCCCAAACCTGTTTAATATGCAAATAGTCAACTTGCATGATAATTCAGAAGGATAGCGTCGCTAGCCAAACAAGAAGGACCCATGAATAAAACAAAACGTCCTTGCAATTTGGTGTGGCATTAAAATTCTGCTTCCAATATGTGGCAAGAAGATTACGCTTCTGTCTAATTAAGCCATAAAAAAAATCCTTCCTCCAGACGCTGGTTCTTTTAGGCTGTTTTACTTGCCGTAATACCTGTCTTTTCCTGGATTTTTAACATAAAAGGAAAGATAGAGAACCTGTTCCAGCGGTTCGCTTGTGCCTATATTTTGGGTGGGAGCACAGAATGTCAGACGCAAGGCTACCTATGCGCCTGTGTTGGCTTCCATGTGCTCTGTGCTATTAAAATTAGAAAGGGGGCGGATTAGTGCTGCTGTGGGCGCAGTGGCAGGTCGGGGTCCCTGCCCTTCCACCTAAAATTTTACACCAGCTCAGGGAGTGGTGGAAGCGTAAAACAGAGAAGCTTTCTAGGGACGCGTGGTCATTACGACTGGCATCGTAACGGGGAGTGCACGGCCTCTGCACTCCCGCTGTTGGTAGAGGAAGGCGGAGACAGACATGCATAGAGGGGGCGAACGTTCATTACGACCCCTTGTGCGCAACCTTCAAAACAGGGGAATTACGTACGAGCTGTACGTAATGCCCGTCGACCGTTACCCAGGATCGTCCCCTCAGTGTCTCACAGCGCTGAGTTCATCAGTTTGATTCCCGGACTAGGCCTTATCTGTGTGGAGTTTGTATGTTCTCCCTGTGTCTGTGTGGGTTTCCTCCAGGTGCTCCGGTTTCCTCCCACACGCCAAATGCTGGTAGGTTAATCGGCTGCTGAATAAATAAACCCTAATGTCTGTGTGTATGTGTTAGGAACCTTAGTATGTAGCTCCAATGAGACAGGGACGAATGTGAAATATTCTCTGTAAAGCGCTACGTAACCTGATAGCTCTATAAAAAAACCTGTTAATAAATAAATGACCTGTTTTCAAAGTTTAAACCCTCTTAACCCTTTTAATCCTCTACGTATGGTAGAAATATTCAATGGTTCAATATAAGCATCAATTATTTTTTAAATACATTTCTTGTCCTACAGTATATGATCATGATTTTTTATATATTAAAGCCTGAATAGCAGCACGTCCCCACACATTCTGCTCAGGCGTTATGTAAACCAGTGTATTCATTTTTTGGGTTCATTATGGGTTAATTTGATCCTTAAAAGATAAAAATCCATTTACAACATGCAAACCTGTATATGCTGCTGTGTTACACCTCGCAGTCTCTTCCTATACACACCTGTTTGCCTATACACACCTGTTTGCCTATACGCACCTGTTTGCCTATACGCACCTGTTTTCTTGTTTCAAACGCCAGCACCTTTTCAGTACATCCTATTAAGTCGCTGCTCTGGATAAAACGCAGACAGTGTAAGCATCAGATTTCCGCATCCGCTGCAGGGAAAACTCCGAGTCAGGTCCACGTTTTGGCAGATAACAGCCATCTGACCCATCAAGTCTGCCCATTTTTTTAAAACCGTTCTGACCCTAAACCCTGTCTGACCCTGAATTTACTTTAAGATTTATATGTTATTTCCAATGAATGAGGTAATGCAGGAATCTAGGGTCCGGTCATAGCTACTGAGCGAGAGGAGCTTCTAAGGAAGAAAAAGTGGAGATGTTGCCCTTAGCAACCAATTTGTTTCCAGCTATCCTATTCTTGAGTGTGTTTGGTAAATGAAATCCATGATCTGATGATGGGTTGCCATGGGAAAAGTCTCCCATTTTCCCCCTTTTAAGCTCCATTAGCTGTACCTCTGTATCTTCAATATGCCCTTAAAATGAATTCATTAGTTCTTGGAGAATGCACAAATCCAGGAGGGGGGAGACAAGTGCGGCTGCTCTCACCATTTACATAAATCATTGACTGCAACAAAGAAAAGGAGCCTTCATCTTCACGGACAAATTCTGTATTCAGGGCCAGAAAACCAGTGATTCATCTGCTGTAACGAAGACACTCAAGGGCACTGGTCCGCGACCTCTAGTCCTGTTTTCTATGGATGAAACAGTTCATTTTATTGCAGGACATAGAAATAAAAGCAGTGGGACGGTAATGAATGCAGAACATGTTAGTGATACATTATGCGCTTTGCAAACGGTAAAAAAAGAATGGTTTTACTTTGCCGATAATCGAACCCTGACCACGAGTCCCATCAGAATGGCAATAAGCGCAAATGTACTGCGAAATCTTTGTCCGTATTTATATAAGGCAATATTTGATGGAACGGCTGTCAACACCGGCTGATTAGCCAATAGAGCCATAATGCCAAAACTATGGGCCATATGCAGACTACCAAACGTATAACATATACGTCCGGTGTTTAGCGTTTTTTCCTACTGCGCATGCTTAGTACATTTTTTACGTTATCTACGTATCTTTTCCTTACGTAGATTGCATAAATACGGTGTGTTTGTGAAGCCGGCTACTCACTGTGGACCTGATCCATGCCGCTGTCTGACACCTGATTTAAATACGGACACAGAGCACACACTTAAGAATGATTTAAGTTCTTAATTATAGGAAAAAAGTAGCAAGGCGACTGCCCTGACACGCCCGCCCGGTTTAACAGACTTATGAATGCCATAGCGTTATGAGTCCCCGCTGCGATGTGTCTCATTGTGCAATAGGGACAGCCGAAAGTTGCGATTCACATACTCACCCATTCATTTTCGGAAGCGCCACCGCCGGACCACCGGATAGGTGAGTAACCCTCTCCGGGGACTTAGGGTTAGGCTGTGGACCGGATAGGTGAGTATTATTGAGGAGTCTATGGGGAGTAGTAGTTCATGGGGAGTCTTAGGGTCAGGCTGTGGGGGAGGGGGAACTTAGGGTTAGGCTGCAAGGGGGAGAGACTTAGGGTTAGGCTGTGGGGGACAACGA
>WWET01000454.1:473434-484578 GCA_011038615.1 Limnodynastes dumerilii | reverse complement strand
ATAGAGGTAGATTATACTATGGAGGTAGATTATACTACAGGAGTAGATTATACTATAGAGGTAGATTATACTATTGAGGTAGATTAAACTATTGAGATAGATTATACTATGGAGGTAGAATTATACTATGGAGGTAGATTATACTATAGAGGTAGATTATACTATGGAGGTAGATTATACTATAGATGTAGATTATACTATTAAGGTAAATTATACTATTGAGGTAGATTATAACATAGAGGTAGATTATACTATGGAGGTAGATTATACTACAGGGGTAGGTTATACTATAGAAGTAGATTATACTATTGAGGTAGATTATAATATAGAAGTAGATTATACTATTGAGGTAAATTATATTATTAAGGTAGATTATAATATAAAAGTAGATTATACTATTGAGGTAGATTATAATATAGAAGTAGATTATACTATTGAGGTAGATTTTATTATTAAGGTAGATTATAATATAGAAGTAGATTATACTAATGAGGTAGATTATAATATAGAAGTAGATTATACTATTGAGGTAGATTATACTATTGAGGTAGATAAAACTATTGAGGTAGATTATAACATAGAAGTAGATTATACTATTGAGGTAGATTATATTATTGAGGTAGATTATAACATAGAAGTAGATTATACTATGGAGGTAGATTATACTATAGATGTAGATTATACTATTAAGGTAAATTATACTATTGAGGTAGATTATAACATAGAGGTAGATTATACTATGGAGGTAGATTATACTACAGGGGTAGGTTATACTATAGAGGTAGATTATACTATTGAGGTAGATTAAACTATTGAGATAGATTATACTATGGAGGTAGAATTATACTATGGAGGTAGATTATACTATTGAGGTAGATTATACTATGGAGGTAGATTATACTATAGAGGTAGTTAATATTATTGAGGTCAGTTATACTATGAGGTAGATTAAATAGGGGTCTCATAACACAGGAAAAAATAATTGACTGTGGGAGAATTATAGAAGACTTTTCTGGAACTGTTGGACAGAATTTTTCACTTTAAAATTAATGCCGAAATTCCCTCACCTGCACTTTGCAGAAATTGTCATTTTGAAAGTAGCTTCTTCTTCATCCTATTCATGGTTTTACTAGATTTCACAAGCGTTTCAAAATAGTTCTGAAATAACCAAAGTGGCCGCAGTTGTTACATATTGTCTCTATATTGTCCAGATTTGGCTATGTGGGTTCCATCAGCAACTGACTCAGAGCCAGATTTACTAAACCGCAGGTTTGGAAAAGTGGAAATGTTGCCCACAGCAACCAATCAGATTCTAGCTGACATTCTATAGCATGTAACAGGAAAGTGAGAGCAAAAATTTGATTGGTTGCTATGGGCAACATCTCCACTTTTCTAAACCCGCAGTTTAGAAAATCTGGCCCTTAGTGTGTTAGTGTGTATAGTGTCAGTCTCTTACTCTCAGTGTGTCAGTGTATATTGTGTTACTCTCAGTATGTTAGTGTGTATTGTGTTATTCTCAGTGTGTTAGTGTGTATTGTTAAGCTGCGGTTTGGAAAATTAAAGTTGCCCACAGCAACCAATCAGATTCTAGCTGACATTCTATAGCATGTAACAGGAAAGTGAGAGCAAAAATCTGATTGGTTGCTATGGGCAACATCTGCACTTTTCTAAACCCGCAGTTTAGAAAATCTGGCCATTAGTGTGTTAGTGTGTATAGTGTCAGTCTCTTACTCTCAGTGTGTTAGTGTGTATTGTGTTACTCTCTTACTCTCAGTGTGTATTGTGTCAGTCTCTTATTCTCAGTGTGTTAGTGTGTATTGTGTTACTCTCAGTGGGTTGGTGTGTATTGTGTTACTCTCAGTGTGTTAGTGTGTATTGTGTCAGTCGTAACTACGGAGGAAGGGGCGTGCCAGTCTTATGACACCCGTAATTGCGCTTCGGAGGCGGGGGGTATGTAAATCGCACAGTATGGGCGTGGCTTAGGTGCGTAAGTACGTGCAGCCATTTCAGCCGACCGCAGTTACGCTTTGAAAAGTTAAGGTAGGATTTGGAAAGTGTAAAACGTCAAAAGTGCGTACGAGCACAGTAATTACGGTAGCGATAGCGGCCCGGCTGGATGGCGTGAGAGTGGGCACTCATCAATATGCCCCCTGCTCTCTGCTGTGTGAGCTGGACTGACTCTCTGTCTCTGCGATCTCTGTGCTCTATAACATCTAATGACACGGACACCGCAGAGAGCGTCAGGGTCCTCAGTGTAATGACCTTTCTCCACCATATCATCACTCACTGACCGGCCGTCCTGAGGATCAAGGCTTTGATGTGAACCGGTAGATGAGGGGGTAGAAAAGCCACTTGACCTGGACCTCATTACCCCACAGAGTCATCCATCTAGACTGCCCCTGTCATTTTTCTGGCACACTGACAAATTGACCATTATAATAAAAGGGACAAACGCTCCCCCATTGCTTCTTTGCCTGTATCATATTCTGTAATGATTGGTCTCCAGGAACGACTTTACATTGAGGAGATGTCAGGAGCTCTCAGATTACACCAGGAAAGGTCCTAATCTAATTTATATGCATTATAAGATCAAGCCATCTGCATTTACCCGTCTAGAGAAGGTTTCAGCTACCTCTGTGCATTGGATTGTGTGGGTTTTATGGTTGGTCTACAGTTTTGTTGTATCATTTTTCATGGGAGGGTCATCAGTGGCTGATAAATTAAGTCAGAAGCCGAAACCTCCTGACACTAAGTGGCAAATACATAGAATTAATAACTTTTACAACCTCCTCAATGCAATCACAGAAACTCTGCTCCCACCTGATGTTTCATACGATGCACCTCCTCCAATGCTCTATCCAGATGTCTTATGGCGGAACGTATATATGTCAAGTTCTCACGGTGCTTAGATGCCAAAGAGAACTTAATTCAAAGGAGAATGTCAGAGCAGCATAGTACATAGATATGCAGCAGCGTGTATTGCAGAGAGTAGTACCGACAGGGATCAGTTGAAGCCACGCTGTGTGAAGCACGGCTTCGGCTGATCCCTGTCTGTACTACTCCCTGAAATAGATGCTGCTGCATTTGAAAAACTGATCTTGGCCACTAACTACAGCAATTATTTGCCCGACCACCCGATAATTGGGTGTTCGGTCCAATAATTGCTCTAGTGTATGGCCAGCTTAACTCCCCGCTCTGCTGACGGAATGTGTAAATAGTCGACTCACTGGATTGTGCGGATACAGACACGCTTGAAGTCGCGAAAACTTGCGCAGATCTCCAATCGGAAAACGTGCTTTTCGCAGGAGTATGGATCCGGTTCTAGATTCAGATCTGGACTTGTCTCATATAAATAAACGTTAATAATAATAATAATAATATACTGGACAATGCTTGGAATTGTTTTCCTGTTACCCCCTGCAAGGATGGACTCCGAGGTTTGGTTTCAGCGCTTGCTCCTCCCACGCTTGAAGGCGATGTCTCCTTATAACGAGACGCCGGCGTCCCATCAGCGTCTGCTCTTTTTCAAACGTCGGAAAAAGAAAACTTTGATGCGATGAAATAAAGAGCTGAGTACAAAACCCAGGAACAGGTGAAAATTAGCAGCCGCCGTAACCCGATCCGGTTAATGAGTGGTAGGAAACAGCCCAGATCTATATACGATCTGAGCGCATTAAGCGTGACGTCCTCAGAGGAATGGGCTCAGACGCAGAGAGCCTCAGATGTAGCTTCCATTGCACGTGCAGCTTTAACAATGTGACCTGACCTACAACATTAGCAGCCAGCAATGGCCCTATATGGATTTATTGATGCCTGGTACCATAGAGGGCAGCCAGGTCCTCAGATCTCCAGATTCTTTACCCTGACCTCTGACGTCTTGTACAGTCCTAAAAAAAACACCAAGAGACCCTATAAAGCAAGTGTACATTACCGTTATGACCGCGTTCTCAGGCAATTATGGGAAATGTAATAAGCCGTATCGTATCCGCTGTTTATCTTGCATCATGGAAAGTGTCCATGCTAAGACATTAACCAAATTCATGCTGGAAACACTGTGCTTGTCCTGTCCTTTCTGGTACCCGCAGAGTTAATCATTGCGGCAGCACGGTGCACAGTGGCTAGCAATGCCATCACACAGAGGGGCTGATCCAGGGATGAACGCCAATCAGCAGCATGCACACCGGAGGTGCGTTTGTAAAAGTGGGCCGGGCTACATTCAAAAGAGCGCACAAAGGCGCCTCTGAATGGCAAGCAATGGCGGCACGTAGTGTACGGGCACACAGCAGCTGAGCGCAATGGAGTTCCGTGGCCAAAATACATTGCGCAGGGTTGTACAGAGTAACGCTGACTGTAAACGAGGATCTGATTATTGCGAGCGCCTCTGTCTGATTGTAAGTGTCAGAGTATAGCAGATAACAATTTTTTGTATTTATGATAAAAACATGAAAAAATGATCTTTTTTTTTACTGTATGTGGTAATGATTCAACACATCACAATACATCAACAGCGATTTCTGACCTCTTGCAGTGTGTTTGACCTGTCACATCTTACCGCAAGGTCATGGAAGGTCACCCCCTGGACTTAAACAGGACCTGCGGCTGGTGCAAACCCTTTTATGTAAACAGTCTTTTTTTTACGCCTATGTTTGGCTCTGGATCGGGGAGCACAGACCCTCCAACATGACCCATTCCGTTAGCTACAATAATAATCCATTTCACAATCTCATCCACTCCTGTGTTTCCAACTGTCACTCCCCTGGTTTAAATGAATTAACTGATATTCAAAAAAGTATTTGCCTCTTCAACACAGGAGGTTACCATAGTAACTGACAGTTGGAAACTGAGGAGCAGAGTATTTTGTACCTAATGGAATGGGTCATGTTGGAGGGTATGGGAGCACCGGCTCGGGCTCCGCCCTTACTGTACATTGACTACATCCCTCCTCCACTTTCCTTCCTCAACACGCCCCTCAGAATGCAAGCTGCCGCAGCTCGAGTGGCGCTCAGATCAGAATCGGCTGTGACTGCGCACTCTCCAGTAGTGAGCGTGTGTAGTACAAAGTCACGCAGAGAGAAGTCACGTCAGCTGGTGTGCACTCACCTCGGCCCCGGAGATGGGATTTTAAGGTCCTATGGATGTAGGGTGTCTATATTCCTCCAGTGGTGTATTAAACGTGCTATGCTGAGTCATTCGCTTCCTTAAATCTCAACTAACCCTCGGTACACCATAACTAAGCACCAGAACCAAAGATCTGATTCTGTTACTCTCTCTAAACATACGTGAACATACGGCGATCTGCTATTGGATCCCGGTACTATCCACGCAATCGTGCGACACACATCTATCCACTCCCCTTACACGGACAGACCTCCGACACCCATACCCTACCTTAAAATGACTGACTTGTATTGTCATTTAAACCTATAAAGTGTCTGGTTATTGTTACATTAAGCAACGCACCAACATAAATGATGTTTATTTACACAGACAAAGGTTTAATGCACATAAATATGTCAGTAAAATATACAACACAAAGTGTATAAATATAAAGCACCCGCACCATTTGCCTAGCTCCCTGCCATCGCTCTGCCTTGTAGCCAGGGTTCCTTTTGGATACAGCCACATGAGGCAAAAGGCAAACCTCACAAAAGCTGTCCGGGGTCGTGTCACATGACCTCTGTGCACCATTTTTACCCCACAGCAAGGACATGTGTGTTTCAGGAGTGTGAGGATTCAGACTCATGTATAAAATAAGTACGCACAGAATAGCAAAGCCACACACCTAAGTGGCAAGTGCGCTCCGAAGACACTCCGCTCGGGCCGGATCCAGACCTACGTTCCCTTTACGTTACAACGCGTAGCGTACAACACGTAGTCGTACGTATTTTTGCCATTTTACTCTTTACAAACCCTACCGTAACTCCTGTCGGCCATAATGGCTGAATGTATTTACGCGCTTAAGCCACGCCCACACTGTACGATTTAAATGCCTCACCCCGCCTCCGAAGCATAATTACGGGTGTCGTATGGCTGGCTCGCCACTTCCTCCATAGTTACGCTGTTGATCATAGACTTGTAAGTACGTTCAGAGATTCTAGTCGTAACATCTGCGGCGAGCGTAAATACGTTAGCGGACACAGCTCTGGATCTGGCCCCTCATTCCTACAGATTGTTGCTAACTTCCGCCACCATAGAGCTGCCTTAAGTGTCCGTACGTATCGTTGTGCGGAGTTTGCTAAAATAATAACGGAAGTCCCTAACCCCGCCCATACTGTCAAATAAAATGCCGCCCCTCCCCCCACTTTGCGTATCCTCGTACTTACGGAGCGCGGGCACTCATCGGAACGCACTGCAAAGAATTCTGGATTATGCATCGTAAGACTTTCCCAATGACGAGGCAATGACAACTCGCCTTGTAGACAGGGGAGGAGTATTTCAATTACATAGTAAGGGCTTTTTTCCCGAAATATGATCCTCCATTGCACATCGGCCCCATATTAGGTGGGACGTATGCGTTAAAGTTAAGGTAGGGGCCTTCCCTTGCAGGTACGGAATACAAGATTGCACTTAGGGCCAGATTTACTAAGCGGCAGGTTTGGAAAAGTGGAGATGTTGCCCATAGCAACCAATCAGATTCTAGCTGACATTCTCTAGTATGTAATAAGAGAGTGAGAGCTAGAAACCC
Source organism: Limnodynastes dumerilii (assembly GCA_011038615.1). Lineage (NCBI taxonomy): Eukaryota > Metazoa > Chordata > Amphibia > Anura > Limnodynastidae > Limnodynastes > Limnodynastes dumerilii. The sequence continues at coordinate 477,893 of WWET01000454.1, read as the reverse complement.
AGGGCCTGATTCAGAGATCCGTCGGCGATCGGGCCGCAAATATACGCATCTAAGTGGCAGGTCGGAACAGGTTACACCCACCTGAATAAACAGTCACTCCCCTCGCAACCTCCACCCGGACCTAAACTTCCACCTCCATAGACTTGCCCTAACTGGCTGCACTCACTTCCGACCCTATGTGTATTAGTTGCGTATATTTAGGGCCCTAACTCTGTAAGTGCGCCCACTTTCCCTCATCTCAATGCCTCCCCCCGCCCATCTCTATGCAAATCCTTAGGTCCGTATATTTCCACCGCACTTAGGGTCGCATTAGTCTCCGCCCGATTCACAAGTCCGACCTTAAGGCATTTCCGACCTTAACGTCAATGTACATGGCGTTGCACTATTACTACGCATGCGCTCTTGATGCAAAATCGATCCGACCCTAAATATACGCACGGAACTATCATTATTTCCGGATCTCTGAATCAGGCCCCCAGAGCTTAGTAAATCTGGCCCTTAGTGTAAGTTCGCTTCTGCTGCTAAGATTTATGATCGCTGCGTGGATCCAGTCAATACTCCTCTTTGGCCAGAAATACTTCTTAAAAATGCACGCAGTTTTTAGAGATTTACGTATTTTGTCCGCCTTACGCTTTTCAAACCCCTACCTTAACTTTACACGGCGTGACAGCTCATGTACGTGTAGCCCTCGTGTAGTTACGCAGCTAAGCGCGCCCATACTGTACGATTTAAATGCCTCATCCCGCCTTCGATGCGTAAATACGGGTGGCATATGGCTGGTACGCCCCTTTCCAAGTTGATATGCTACTGATACGTAACTGCCCCTTACGATATGACTTATGTGGCGTAACAACTGACGCGCATGCGCCGTAAGTACTAATGTGTGAATTTATGTTAGCGGCTTGCGTAAATTCACTCGTAGACGTTGTTCAGGATCTACCCCCACAGCACTAACAGACAGATTCAGAGTTGTAAATACAGGTTCCGGATTCACAGTTACGTAGTTTTCGTCTTATGTACGTTGTTTTCAGGGGCGTTTTAAGAAATGAGGGGGCCATTGTGCAGGATTTGTACATGCCCCCCCCCCCTGCCCCTCTTAGCAGAGACAGGACTGTCCCGATTCGCGGACCTCGAAAGGGGTGGGGCCTAACAGTGCTGTAAGCTCCGCCCCTTTTCTGGCCCACGAATAGAGACAGGGGAAGGGCATCTATTTGGCATCTATTTATATTTAGATGTATATGCTGAATGGTCCCTTCCCCTGCCAACCCTGGGCGCAGGATGCATGCCACAGGGCCCCCTGTTCTGAGGGGCCCGTGTGCAATGCACACCATCCACCCATTATAGATACGCCAGTGGTTATTTTAAGAATTGAGCTACTAGGCATGCGTTGTAACTTATTTACACTATCTACGTACCATTTCTGTATGGTACGCAATCTATGTACAGAAAAGGTATGTAGATAGTGTAAATAAACTACTACGCATAAAACTAAAGACGAAAACTATGGACCTGATTCACACTTTAGAAGGCTTCCGATTTTAGGTGTGTATATTTAAGAATGGATGAAATGCGCATGCGTGGTAACTTTTCTATACTTTTAACGTTGGACTTAAGGGGGTGATTTAGAGATGCGACTGCGAAAAGATCGCAAATATACGCAACTAAGTTCAGATCTTAGCAGGTTACAGCCCACTGTTTAAATAGTCATACGATTTAAATGCCTCACCCCGCCTCCGAAGCGTAATTACGGGTGTCGTATGCCTGGCCCGCCCCTTCCTCCATAGTTACGCTGTTGATCATAGACTTGTAAGTACGTTCAGAGTTTCTGGTCGTAACCTCTGCCGCGTGCATTCGCGCAGAACATGCAAAACAGCGTTTTTACACCTCCGGCGAGCATAAATACGTTAGCGGACGCAGCACTGGTTCTGGCCCCACATTCCTACAGATTTTTGCTAACTTCCGCCACCGTAGAGCTGCCTTAACTGTCCGTGCGTATCGTTGTGCGGAGTTTGCTAAAATAATAACGGAAGTCCCTAACCCCGCCCATACTGTCAAATAAAATGCCGCCCCTCCACCCACTTTGCGTATCCTCGTACTTACGGAGCGCGGGCACTCATCGGAACGCACTGCAAAGAATTCTGGATTATGCATCGTAAGAATTTCCCAACGATGAGGCAAAACAACGCGCCTTGTAGACAGGGAGGAGTATTTAAATTACATAGTAAAGGCATTTATCCCGAAATATGATCCTCCATTGCACATCGGCCCCATATTAGGTGGGATGTATGCGTTAAAGTTAAGATAGGGGCCTTCCCTTGTAGGTACGGAATACAGGATCGCACTTAGGGCCAGATTTACTAAGCGGCAGGTTTGTAAAAGTGGAGATGTTGCCCATAGCAACCAATCAGATTCTAGCTGACATTCTCTAGTATGTAATAGGAAAGTGAGAGCTAGAAATCCAGGGCCTGATTCAGAGATCTGTCGGCGATCGGGCCGCAAATATACGCATCTAAGTGGCAGGTCGGAACAGGTTACACCCACCAGAATAAACAGTCACTCCCCTCGCAACCTCCGGCCGGACCTAAACTTCCACCTCCATAGACTTGCCCTAACTGGCCGCACTCACTTCCGACCCTATGTGTATTAGTTGCATATATTTAGGGCCCTAACTCTGTAAGCGCGCCCACTTTCCCTCATCTCAATGCCTCCCCGCCCATTTCTATGCAAATCCTTAGGTCCGTATATTTCCGCCGCACTTAGGGTCGTATTAGTCTCCGCCCAATTCACAAGTCCGACCTTAAGGCATTTCTGACCTTAACTTCAACGTACACGGTGTATCACTATTACTACGCATGCGCAGTTGATGCAAAATCGATCCGGCCCTAAATATACGCACGGAACTATCGTTATTTCCGGATCTCTGAATTAGGCCCCCAGAGCTTAGTAAATCTGGCCCTTAGTGTAAGTTCGCTTCTGCTGCTAAGATTTATGATCGCTGCGTGGATCCAGTCAATACTCCTCTTTGGCCAGAAATACTTCTTAAAAACGCACGCAGTTTTTAGAGACCAAGGGGCAGATCCAGAGCTTCGCTACGTACTTACGCTAGTGTACCCTCAACGCATTTCCCTAGGCACACCCTTCTCATGTATGTATTTTGTCCGCCTTACGCTTTTCAAACCCCTGCCCCTACCTTAACTTTACACGGCGTAATGTACGTGTATCCCTCGTGTAGTTACGCAGCTAAGCGCGCCCATACTGTACGATTTAAATGCCTCATCCCGCCTTCGATGCGTAAATACAGGTGGCATATGGCTGGCACGCCCCTTTCCAAGTTGATACGCTACTGATACGTAACTGCCCCTTACGATATGACTTATGTGGCGTAACAACTGACACGCATGCGCCGTAAGTACTAATGTGTGAATTTACGCTAGCGGCTTGCGTAAATTCACTCGTAGACGTTGTTCAGGATCTACCCCAACAGCACTAACAGACAGATTCAGAGTTGTAAATACAGGTTCCGGATTCCCAGTTACGTAGTTTTCATCTTACGTACATTGTTTTCAGGGGCGTTATAAGAAGTGAGGGGGCTATTGTGCAGGATTTGTACATGAGCGTTCTATGAATAAGTAAATAGGACGATACGCAGGAATGGGTGGAGAGAGGCATTTAAATCAAGCAACAAAGGCGCGGTTATGCACTTGCGTTCATAAATAGACGCCCTACGCATTGAAATGCGAAACTACAGGTAAGGGAGCCCTATGGCACTCGTAAGTCACATAAGAACCTGAAAACCGGAGGCGGCTGAGGGGGTCTCATTGCTATTAGTTGCGTATATTTAGGAACCTATCGCGTTCTTAAGTGTGAATCAGGTCAGACGTAACTGTGAATCCAGACCACAATCATTCAAAAGTAGAAGTAAGAAATGTCAGTAAGTCCACAGGGTACGGTGTGTTAGAATAGTCTTAATATAATTTTTCGGTAAACTCTGATATCTCAGGAATGAATTTGTGGCATGTACACAGAAGCCCCCGATGAGGTCATGACTATTCCAGTACAATGCTCCGGGGGCCCTGGAGAATCTACTTAATGTTGTGGCTCCACAGATGGGACCAGTTTTATAATCATTGTGAGTGTAATAAGTGGATTTACTCATCTCTTAATGAATTAATCCATTTCTCAAGATGAGGTCATGAAATACAAAAGTATAGCTATATATGGGGGGACAATCACATAGCATAGAGGTATTAAATAGTGTAGCAATATCTGCTTTTTAGTATACTAACATATTAATCAATAGCTCATACTTTATTCCCTGAAAAATCTACTCATATTATACAAAACACCAAAGGGGTGTCGTCTATACCCCTCTCTATCTCTATCCACTCTTTTATCTATAACACACTCCCCACTATTCCATCAATATTCCTCTCCCTACTATTCCCTTCATGCTCTTCCG
>WWET01000454.1:459209-471310 GCA_011038615.1 Limnodynastes dumerilii | reverse complement strand
CTGTTCCCTCTATACCCCTCTATATTACTGTTCCCTCTATACCCCTCTATATTACTGTTCCCTCTATACCCCTCTATATTACTGTTCCCTCTATACCCCTCTATATTACTGTTCCCTCTATACCCCCTCTATATTACAGTTCCCTCTATACCCCCCTATATTACAGTTCCCTCTATACCCCTCTATATTACTGTTCCCTCTATACCCCCTCTATATTGCATTTTCCTAAAACCCCTTTAGGCACCAGCTACAATTTTTCCTGATAGGATTGATGGCTTCGCACATTTATTACACACTTTGGGCCGTATTCAGAGATCCGATTTAGCGGCGACTTCCGTGCAGTTAACGTAGACGATATGCACAGAAGTGCCGAGCGGGCGGACTTGAGAATTGAACGTTTAAAAATCCACACCTAACTCTGACGGAAGGATTTGCATAGAAATGATGGGGGGGGGGACATTTAAATGATGGAGAGTGGGCGCAATTACAACTATATGCACGGAACTATACGCACGGAATACTCATACGCTCGGAAGTGAGTGCGGATAATTAATGCCAGTCTATGGAGGCGGAAGTCTCCGAGAGCACGTACTAGCAAGGGGAGTGACTGGGGTTTTGGTGGGTGTAACTTGTTCCGTAGGAGCGTATATTTGCGATCGCCAGACGGATCTCTGAATACGGCCCTTTCATACTATTAAACAGCCTGAACGCTCAGGAGCTCTCTCCCCCAAGGGAGCCACATGTCCTATTGTACTGCAAAGCTCTGTCCCAACAGCCAATAACCACAAAAACAAACCAGTGTCATTTGAAATGAATACAGATTCTCTATGACAGGGAGACAGGAGTCACCATCATCATCAATATAGTCTTCCCATGGCTTTGTGAGATGGCTATTTATTGAGATTAATGTCTGTCAGATGTCCAGCGCTGCTTGTTATGGCCATCTTTGATGTGGTTATTTGGTATTCCAGTCCAGTTGGCAGCACTTAACGTGTGTAAATAATGTATAGAATGTCAGTTATTTACATTCCACAAAGCGATATTTTCCTTCGGCTGATAAAACATTAGTGATACACTGAGCGAGCGCTTCTCTCATCTATGGGACGCTTTGTGATGTGTCAGCTCCGAGCAGCATCGCCCGAGTGTGATTTACACAGCAATTTGGCAGAATCGCCACCATTTCATGACAATCCGCACTCTGTTGCCATCCCCCAGCTGCTTCCCCTGGTCCTGGAGAAAATGCTGAATCCTCCTTACCCGGGGACAGATAGTCTGCTCATGCCGGCTACAGCAGGACACAACGTGCACGGCGTAATGCACTGACGCATAACGGGCGCAATCCAGAGGCAAATAAATAAGAATGCCGTGTACGCCGCGTAGATATGTTTATAATAGGGGTGAAGGCCGCAAGCGATCCAAAGGCACACACATACTAGAGAATGTCAGCTAAAATCTGATTGGTTGCTATGGGCAACATCTCCACTTTCCCAAACCCGCAGTTTAGTAAATCTGGCCCCAAGTGTTCAGGGGGTTTCAACTCCCAGATATATGCCTCACAGTGATCATATGTACCACACAACGCTCATCTTGAAATGTCCCCACCACGGCCCATGTACACAATAAAAGAAACAAGATGCCGTTAAAAGGGTATTTATGAACTAGTATACTGCAGGCAGCACCAATATTAAAAAACATAAAAAATAAGCGGAGGAGAAGGGAGGCAGATCGTACCTATCAAGATGGTATAACAGGGGCAGATGGTAATGGGATCCCAAAGCACCGCTGTGTAAAGGTAAGACTGCATGTGTGTACTTAGCTCCTCCCACCAACGCGTTTCAGCCGGGTAGGTGCAATCTTGAGAAAGGCCAGAGATACCCGGCTGAAACGCGTCGGTAAAAGCCACAAATTGCCTGCTGCGCTTTATTGAGAACATTAGACATTCATATCAGTCCCTGCTCCATCAGAGCTACATACTAAGGACTGTCAGCAGAGATCCGTGTCCAGATCGGGCCCGATTCCAGCCCGTCCCAGACTGTCCCGCCCCACAACTTGTCCCGAGGGATCAGACTCTCTGGAACAAGTTGTTGTTTGTTTGTTTTTTTGTAAAGCCCGTGCTGCGCTGTGTATGCCGCGCTATATATGCCGCGCTGTGTATGCCGCGCTATATATGCCACGCTGTGTATGCCGCGCTGTGTGTGCCGTGCTGTGTATGCCGCGCTGTGTATGCCGCGCTATGTATGCCGCGCTATGTATGCCGCGCTGTGTATGCCGTGCTGTGTATGCCGCGCTATGTATGCCGCGCTATATATGCCACGCTGTGTATGCCGCGCTGTGTATGCCGTGCTATATATGCCGCGCTGTGTATGCCGCGCTGTGTATGCCGCGCTGTGTATGCCGTGCTATATATGCCGCGCTGTGTATGCCGCGCTATATATGCCACGCTGTGTATGCCGCGCTGTGTATGCCGTGCTATATATGACGCGCTGTGTATGCCGCGCTATGTATGCCGCACTGTGTATGCCGTGCTATATATGCCGCGCTGTGTATGCCGCGCTGTGTATGCCGCGCTATATATGCCGCGCTGTGTATGCCACGCTGTGTATGCCGCGCTGTGTATGCCGCACTATGTCTGCCACACTGTGTATGCCGCGCTGTGTATGCCGCGCTGTGTCTGCCGCGCTGTGTCTGCCGCGCTGTGTCTGCCACGCTGTGTATGCCGAAGAGTGTATGGCATGCTGTGTATGGTGCGCTGTGTATGCCATGCTGAGTGTGCCGCGCTGTGTGTGTGCCGCGATATCTATGCCACGCTGTGTATGCCGCGCTATCTATGCCATGCTATGGATGCTGCGGTATGTATGCAGCAGGTCTTTACACTGCACAGTACAGGTAACAGAGGCTGGATCTAAAGGGCAGACAATGAAGACTGCACATAAGAGGCAGACAATGGAAGCTGGAAATAAGGGGCAGACTATGGAGGCTGGACATAAGGGGCAGACTATAGAGGCTGGACAAAAGGGGCAGACCATGGAGGCTGGACATAAGGGGCAGACAATGGAGGCTGGACATAAGGGGCAGACAATGGAGGCTGGACATAAGTGGCAGACAATGGAGGCTGTACATTAAAAGGTACAGACAATAGAGGCTGGAAATATGGGGCAGACATGGAGGCTGGACATTACAAGGGGCACACATACAGGCTGGACAAATAATAAAAAAGAAGACATGTGGGCTGTAAATTACAAGGGGTAGACATGGAGGCTGGACAAATAATATTGAGGCAGATATGGAAGCAGGACATAATAATAAGGGGCAGACATGCCTCCACACGCCTCCTCTAGCTGGGACAAGACACGCCTCCTCTAGCTGGGACAAGACACGCCTCCTCTGGCTGGTACAAGACACACCTCCTCTAGCTGATACAAGACACACCTCCTCTAGCTGATACAAGGCACGCCTCCTCTAGCTGATACAAGACACGCCTCCTCTAGCTGATACAAGACACGCCTCCTCTAAAGTCGTGGGACAATGGATCTGATTCAGATCTCTGTGTGTACGTACGTAAAACCTTTAACTTGGCATGAAAGAGTGGAGTGCACACCCCTGGCACTCCCTTCCTTTAGAAGGAGTTCTTACATGTCCACAACCCTACCTTAACTTCTCCACGCTGATTTGCATGCTGAAATGAAGGGCCGGCCCCTTCCACGGAACTTCTGTTCGGAACTGTTACATCTGGTGCGCGCATGTGCCGATTTTACTTGTCAAGGGGACTTACGCAAGAGACTTACACAAGTCCCCTTATGAACGTCATTCTGTATCAGTGCCAATGTTGGTTAGCAATAGGCTGCCTGAATTTTTTCCCCCCCTCGATGCTATAAAATGTAAAACGCGTTGAGGAGACATATAAGTCTGGAATGCCTTGAATCTGGTTAAGCACATCTGACTAATCTGTGGATGAAAGCTATTTTCAACACTAATGTCTGTTGAAATTTGAGTAAGTGCATTAAGCATCGTTGTGTAAAAGGAATGTCACCCACTACATTATGCGTTATTTGATTTTTATTCTCACAGTGAGATACATTGCAGTGAAGCGTCCTTTCATGGCATTTATGACGGCTGAGCAGCACAGATTTGGTGAATAGAAACCTCAACAATGATTCTTTTCTTTTTAACATTCGATTATGCCGCCGGTTCAGGGGTCTTCTCTCTTGGAAACGGATCCAGACTTCCTTGTGTTAAGCTACTGATGCAACGCAACCCTTTGGCGTAAGTAAGGCCAACTGTAATATTTGTGCATGCGCTCGTCAAATGTTACACTGCAGATCTCCTGATTCACGGAACGCAATTCTGTACGCTAGGATATTTGGGCGACAGGTGGCCTTTGTGCGTATGGAGCGCGTACAGAAGTCTGGATCAGCACCTTGGTCAACAAATAATCTGTGATAACAGGCGGTATCAGCACTATGGAATTAGGTAATAATGGCCCATATTCAAAGAACCGTTTTTCTGTGCGTATAGTCAATGTAAAGTTACTACGCATGTGCAGTTGATCCGATCCTAAAAATACCCACGGAACTTCCCTCAAAAAACAGGTGCAGCGGCACCAGGGCCCATGCTGATACAAGGGGCCACAGCCGTCATCACTGCACCACCGAAGCTCCCCACTGGGTTACTTGGGATATCATCAGGGCCAAAGCATATTTTTTGCACCTGGACCCACAATTCGCTAGTTCCGCCTCTGATGCAACCCTTTGGCGTAAGTAAGCCCAACTGTAATATTTGTGCATGCACTCGTCAAATGTTACACTGCAGATCTCCTGATTCACGGAACGCAATTCTGTACACTAGGATATTTGGGCGACAGGTGGCCTTTGTATGTATGGAGCGCGTACAGAAGTCTGGATCAGCACCTTGGTCAACAAATAATCTGTGATAACAGGCGGTATCAGCACTATGGAATTAGGTAATAATGGGCCGTATTCAGAGAATCGTTTTTTTATGTGCGTAATTATACGCGTGGCCGGAGAAAGGAAACACCCACCAACACCCCGACACTCCCCTCTCCCTGACGTGTGTGTTAGGATAGAGCGGGTAGAAACTATCCGACAGGAGTGAGCAATGCAAACACAAAACAATGGACAAAGATGAATCGGGTAACTCACCAGTAAGTAGAGCCAGTGCCCGTCTGGAGACTTCACTAGAGCCCCTAATGGTGGGGATAGACTGGCGCTGATGAGACTTCTCCTGGATACAGACCTTAGAGGATACCCGGGAAATGAAATGGGACCAAGTGGGAATGGGACAAGAAATAGCGGGTAAAGGGGAATAGCAGTTACAGAAGAGACTGTACTACACAGACTACAGCTAACACAGAACGGACGGACCAGGGCAGACAATACTAGGACAGACAAACAGAACTAACTGGGAAACTCACTCAGCAATCACACAGGCAACCCAAAAGGGTATACAACCACAGACACTCAGGGTAAGCAAGGGTTAACAATCACAGGTATGGCAGCAAGGTGAAGGAGGAGGAGAGACACAAAAATGGAGCAAAAACAAGGTACAAGGCTAGGAAGGCTAGGGCACTCAAGAAAGCAATAGATCAAATGCAAGAAGATAAGAGGCAAGGTAGAGAGAGAGAGAGAGCAGCACGGGGTAGCAGACGCTATAACCGGTGGGGAGTTTACTGCACAGCCTGGGCTTTAAACCCCCAGGAACCCATGGGAGAGAGAGAGCAGCGCGCGCCAAAAGAACAGCTGGGAGCCGGAGACGCGACGGTGAGAGAAGGACTCCGCCTCCCAAGCTGATTGGAGGAGAGCGGTTGCCATGGGGACCGAGCGAAGCAGCCTAAGGAAAGATGGCTGCGCCCAGGAGCCGCGGGACGACGCGCACCGGGAGGCACCGCCGAAGCTGGAGGCATGCGGCGGTGAGAGGTAAGGACAGGAGCTGGCGCCTGGGAAGTGCCGTTACACGTCGCCTGCTGCTGGCGGCGTGTAACAGTGTGGATGGTGACTTATGGGTCCCTAGACCTCTCTTTACGTGTGTATTGACGTGCGTATTTGTGCTCCGTCCCTGCGATTCTTGATAACCGCGCCTCCACCCACTTTTATGTAAATTTTCCTGTGCGTCTGATTTCAATGCGTATGTCCCCAAGTGCGATTCATGTACGTCCGTTAGGCACTTCCGTGCGTATAGTCAATGTAAAGTTACTACGCATGTGCAGTTGATCCGATCCTAAAAATACGCACGGAACTTCCCTCAAAAACGGATGTCTGAATACGGCCCTTTGTCTGCATTCCGGGAAATCAGTCCTGACCATACACTGCGCAATAATTGTGAACAACCGTTGTGTTATAGGCTGATATGTATGTATAGGCGGGTTCATCCCATACCAGCAGGCATCCTACATAAGTATCACAAGCTTTAACCAGGGTTGCCGGCTCTGTGGGTGATTTATTGGGTCTACCGGCATAGCGGGAGAAATGGCCAAATTTCCGGAGTCTCCTGGATATTCCGGAAGAGGTGGCAACCCTGGGTTAACATAAAGCTGTTCAGTATTTGCGGACTGGATCCAGATTTTACTTTTCCTCCTCTTTTAACGCATCCAAGCTACCCTATTGGTACAAAATCCACACTATCCAGACTTCCGACAAAAGAAGCTTCCAAAAGTAGGGCCCCGATGTGCTCGTAACTTGGAATTACAATGTTCTGGACTGTACAAAGGACTGCGTACTAATCCAGGCTTCCGAACCACCGCCAATGTACGTTTGGACAAGTCAGCAAACTTAAGGTATGGTATGGCGGCGAGAGTAGATAGCGGTGCGATAGCTATCTGCTGCATGCTTGACATTATTTCCTTACATATAGAAAATAAAACTAATTTGTACCCCATTAGTTTTGGTTTTTGCTTCTAAAGCTGTGAGCTCCGAATCAGCCCCAATATTTATGCACATGATCGAAACATCCGTGTGTGTTCTATAGGCCCACCGTTAACCTCTAAAATCTGTGATCCGATTCTAAGGCTGGCCGTACACTAGAGCGATTATCGAAAATAGCATGAAATCCCCGAAAATCTTCACGATTTTTCCTCTAGCGTCCTAAATGATATCGGCGCCATACACTACACTTTTTTCAGCCGATAATCGTCAGAAAACGTAACAATAAAAGCCTCAGATTTCCCATCTACTTTTATTGTCCCTAAAAAAAAATCGCATTTGCCGATACACCTGCCGATAATTTTCATTTCCCGCAGGAATCCTACATAAGTATCACAAGCTTTAACCAGGGTTGCCGGCTCTGTGGGTGATTTATTGGGTCTACCAGCATAGCGGGAGAAATGGCCAAATTTCGGGAGTCTCCCGGATATTCCGGAAGAGGTGGCAACCCTGGGTTAACATAAAGCTGTTCAGTATTTGTGGACTGGATCCAGATTTTACATTTCCTCCTCTTTTAACGCATCCAAGCTACCCTATTGGTACAAGATCCACACTATCCAGACTTCCAACAAAAGAAGCTTCCAAAAGTAGGGCCCCGCTCGGCTCGTGACTTGGAATTACAATGTTCTGTACAGGCTTCTCAAAGGACTGCGTACTAATCCAGGCTTCCAAACCACCGCCAATGTACGTTTGGACAAGTCAGAAAACTTAAGGTATGGTATGGTGGAGAGAGTAGATAGCGGTGCAATCGCTATCTGCTGCATGCTTGACATTATTTCCTTACATATAGAAAATAAAACTAATTTGTGTCCCTTTAGTTTTGGTTTTTGCTTCTAAAGCTGTGAGCTCTGAATCAGCCCCAATATTTATGCACATGATCGAAACATCCATGTGTGTTCTATAGGCCCACCGCTCACATCTAAAATCTGTGATCCGATTCTAAGGCTGGCCATACACTAGAGCGATTATCGAAAATAGCATGAAATCCCCGAAAAGCTTCCCGATTTTTCCTCTAGAGTCCTAAATGATATCGGCGCCATACACTACACTATTTTCAGCCGATAATCGTCAGAAAACGTAACAATAAAAACCTCAGATTTCTCATCTACTTTTATTGTCCCTAAAAAAAAAATCGCATTTGCCGATACACCTGCCGATAATTTTCATTTCCCGTTTTAACGTCACCAGCATTTTATCAGCGAAGATTTCACGATTATCGAGAAATGTCCATACGCTGTGCGATTTCACATTTTATCGTCTGCTTTGGGACGATTTAAATCAAAAGATCAAATAATCATTTAAAAGGGGTTCTTGGACGATTATTAGATGATGGGCAAAAAAAAAGTTACCATGCACTTGAGATGTTATTACGTTCGTTGGCGTAGCGCATTTACGCTATCGTAAGTACTATGCACTTCGCTCGCACGTAATTTACTCATTTTACATTTACCAAACCCTACCTTAACTTTTCCAAACGCAAGTACTGACGTACGTAATGCATTGATGTACGAGACAGCCTAACCCGGCCCTTACTGTGCAATTTAAAGAACTTCCTCCGCCTACAAAGTGTATTTCCAGGTGTCGTATGAAAGACATGCCCTTTCGTTCGTAATTAACCAGAAGTTACGTACGATCAGAGTTACTCTGTGTAACATCTGCCACACGCATGCCCAGTACATACAAATTGCCGATAGTACGTCAGCGGCTAGCGGAAAAACGCTAGCGTACGTAGCTCAGCATCTGGACCAATCTCTCTAGCGTATGGCCAGCTTAACACACAGACAATGACAGAACAAGTGGAATCTCAGAGCAGAGCTCTTCCTCTCTCTGCTTTCAGTGGTCTTCTCTCACCTCCGAGTATTTGCATAGATGCATTAGGCAGAGGTGTTTGCCTTCAGCTGGCAGAGGTGTGATGTTTGTCGTTAGGCTGGTTAGAACAATAGTTCATTTGTAAGAGAATTAAAGCGTTATTGCAGAACTGCGAGTAGAAAGACGATCCCTAATTAGTCATTTTTTCCTAACACTCCTGGAAAGATAACAGTAACTTTTTCCTTTGTTGATATGATTAAGACATAACTGCTTTAAGTATCTATGCAAGGTCCTTAATCCTTTTATAACTCATTTGTTGTTAGACTCTGCTACAAATAACAGTGTATTGCAGTTTAAGCCGTAAGGGGCCTGATCCTGACCCAAATAAATAAAATGTTTCAGTAAAAATAGAAAGCAGATAATGGGAGATCTAGACGGGACGTAACACACATTCTACAACAGCTGTGGATCCCTGGGAAAAGACATCAGCCAATCGCAAGGCAGCTGCATTCCCAGATACGTTCCCTATCCGCAGTGATCCAAACACCAGGGCAATACACTGTAATGTATAAAGGTGGTTATAAAAGTATAAATAAAATAATCTTCACTATAAAATATTTATTTTTAGCCAACACAATACATAAGAAGCAGGGTTCCGTTCGCCGCTGTGAACACCCATTTTCAATTTACACACAGCCGACAGCAAATTGTCGGCTGTGTGTATTTTAGAATATGGCCCATTCACCCCTCCCCCTGATGGTTTGCCCCGCATCCGGTGACGGGTTAGTGCAGGGGAGGGGATGTACCGGTACTTTACTAGGGTACTTTTAGATTATCTATATAAAAAAAAGACTACGCCTGCGCAGTAGTAAATATCACTAAACACTGGACGTATATGTTATATGTCCAGTACTCTGAATATGGGCCACGGTGCCAAAATCACAAGATACCTCACAACAACCTACGCCCATCAATGAATCCCCTCTGGACTAAGAAACCCAGGTTAGAGTTTTCAGCTCTAAGATCCGAACAAATGTTTTGCTAAAAGTTAAATAATAATAAAAAAAGAAACTTCAATAAAAAAGTTTAGTTTTGTATTTATAAAGAATTTTGTCTTGTCCTGCGCATCCGCTGTCAGTTAGCGAGTACTTGTCTATTGATAAAGAAGCTTTGTTCAATAGACCTGGAAACCACCATTCAAAACCATCTTATAGACTACATACTGTATTTTGCAATAAGCCTGGTCATGGCGTTCAAACTAATAATGACTGACAGCTCAGGAGATTAGAAGGATGGTAAAGGTCTAAAGGGAGAAAGGCTATTTTGCTATTTTGCTGACACATATCAGCACTATTGACCACACAAATCCCTCTGTCACTGCACATGTCAAGTAGATTAGTCCTTATTCACAAAGCTCTGGTGGATAACCCGCGTCTCCTTCACGTACAAAGCTAAAACAATAATCATATGATACTTTCCATTGGATTTCCCTGAACTGTGTCTGCAGCGTGTCTGATTGTAAAGTATTGGATGGTCCATGAGTTATCATCATGTAAAGAAAACCCAACTATCTGGGGGATAAGTAAATACGTTTAATGTCATGGTTCTCGACATGGTTTAAGCAAGCACAATATAGAGTATCAGGATCAGAGAGCGCTCAGGAGATATGATAACTGATTACTCATGTTGGGGTAGATCCAGATCTTTTCTATGCACTCCCTTCGCTTAAACATATTTTGGCTGTTTGTTGCCAAACCCTACCTTAACTTTTCAAAGCGTAACTATTAAAGGCTTCACGTACGTATGTGTCTAAGCACAACCAAACTGCACGATTTAAATGCCTCATCCCGCATCCGAAGCATAATTACAGGTGTCATATGGATGCCACGCCCCTTCCTTCATAGTTACGCTGTTGATACTAGGCTGGTACGTACGATCATAGTGACGCAACATCTGCCGCGTGCATGCGGAGTACATACAAAACAGCGTTTTTACGTCTTTGGCTAGAGTATGTAGCTCAGGATCTGACCCGTTGTGTCTGTCCATAGAGGTACTGACAGCACAAAATAATTCAGAAATGTGCACGCTCCTAGGACAAAATCTTACTGTCTCTGGGGTAACGTCTGCTCCAAGTACAGACCCTCCAACATGACCCATTCCATTAGGTACAAAATGCTCTGCTCCTGAGCTTCCAACTGTCATTACTATGGAAACCACCTTTGGTGAAGAGAACTTTAATCCATTAAAACCAGGTGAGTGACAGTTGTAAGCTCAGGAGCGGAATTTTCTGTACCTAATGGAAGGGGTCATGTTGGAGGGTTTGCAAATCTCCTTATCCAGTATAGATATAATATATTAGGCAGAAAATAATTGGTGTCTATTGACGTTCTCCATAAAGATTGTACAAAAAAATAACAATTAAAATTTTCTTCCGAACTCTGTATATTCCAGAAACTCAAATGATTAAGATCAAAAGAAACTCATATCTTATCCCACCAGGCGGGCTGTCCTCTTTCTTCCTTCCCCAATACCGACCCACTCCAGTTCCTTCTCCTTTGATCACAGTGTGAATATTATTATTATCTGTTTTGTCCACCTTTGCTGTACTGACATCGTGGTGCATGAATTATCTTATTATCTTCACGTTTAGCAAAGCAGACATCTTAGGCAAGTGTTACAAGCTGCAACAAACAAACCTGACACTGATACTAAAAAGATCTGGGGGCCGCAGCCGACAGTTCAGAGCAGGGCCAGCCACCATCCGGGAGGGATACTGGCGGGATTTTTGACGTAGGTCCAGAGAGAGCTTGGGGCCCGACCAATACTCATCTTCGCTCTCCAGAAGTATGTACCATCGATACTGATGCTGGAGAAGCTGTACCGATAAACCTACACGCATATGGATCCAGTTCTTATATGTCCCAAATCCCAAAATATTTTATTAGAAAGTTTTAGGTTTAAAAAAAAACTTTAATAATGTTTTATTTTAAAAGTTATCATTCTTCACCTGGGCAAAGTTATCCAGAACCTCACTAACCTCCCAATGCAGTGCCAGGCAACACAGAAGGACCCCATAGCAAGGAGACTGGGCCCGGGTCTGAATAGGCGCAAATAGGCGGGACTGGGGGCAGAGCTGGGCGGGACCACTGCCTGACAGAGGCTATCAGAGGCTGACAGCTAAAAACAGCGCTCGCCATTCCATGTATAAATGCTGAGTGCTACAGCACTATACATACACACACTCATACATGGAGCTATACATACACTCATACATAGAGCTATACATACACACACTCATACATGGAGCTATACATACACTCATACATGGAGCTATACATACACTTATACATGGAGCTA
>WWET01000454.1:429728-449899 GCA_011038615.1 Limnodynastes dumerilii | reverse complement strand
GGAGGGGGACATTATATAAAGGAAGAGGTGTAATAGAACATTAGGACATGTGTATATACTGGAGGGTGACAGGTACAGGAGTGGACATTATATAAAGGAAGAGGTGTAACATAACATGAGGACATGTGTATATACTGGAGGGTGACAGGTACAGGAGGGACATTATATAAAGGAAGAGGTGTAATAGAACATCAGGACATGTGTATATACTGGAGGGTGACAGGTACAGGAGGGGACATTATGGAAGAGGAGAGGTGTAATAGAACATCAGGACATGTATATATACTGGAGGGTGGCAGGTACAGGAGGGACATTATATAAAGGAAGAGGTGTAATAGAACATGAGGACATGTGTATATAGGGTGACAGGTACAGGAGGGGACATTATATAGAGGAAGAGGTGTAATAGAACATGAGGACATGTGTTTATACTGGAGGGTGACAGGTACAGGAGGGGACGTTATATAAAGGAAGAGGTGTAATAGAATATGAGGACATGTGTATATACTGGAGGTTGACAGGTACAGGAGGGGACATTATATAGAGGAAGAGGTGTAATAGAACATGAGGACGTGTGTATATACTGGAGGGTGACAGGTACTGGAGGGTGACAGGTACAGGAGGGGGCATTATATAAAGGAAGAGGTGTAATAGAACATGAGGACATGTGTATATACTGGAGGGTGACAGGTACAGTAGGGGACATTATATAAAGGAAGAGGTGTAATAGAACACGAGGACATGTGTATATACTGGAGGGTGGTAGATTCAGAGGAAATGTGCCGAAAAATGACGTCACTGAAAGGGGAATAATCTCCCATCTGAGGTGGTAGAGGGTAACACAGTAGAACAGTGTAAACATGCTGGGGATAAATATAAGGAGATCCTAAATCTCAAACTAAATTTAAGGTAAATATGATCTAAGGTCATTATAGTTTTAAATAAACAACTGGGCAGACTGGATGGGCCGTGTGGCTCTTATCTGCCGTCACTTTCTATGTTTTGATCAATTGTTTCACAAATACGAATAAAAACATAGAATAATCATCAAAGCAGCGAGTAAAAGAATCTTTTATTTGTCAGGAAAGAAAGATAAAGGTTAAGTTGGCAACACACTATGCACTGTCACCGGCGGCTGTCAGCTTAAGTTGTTTACAGAGCTCAGTGCTGAGCGATGTTTATAAACCACTAACCAGCAGATGCATCGGATTGTTTCAATCCGCTGCAGGCAATTGGCGCATCCGTAATTCAGGTGCCGTTCTGCACATGTACTGTGCGCCAGCCAACCTGTGCATGTGCCAGGTGAAGGGAGTGGTGGAGGCTTTGCCCCGGGCCTCTCCCCTACTAACAACGGACCAGATTACTATCATAACATCTCTGCTACATCTGTGTCTGAGCATAAATGAACTCCTTTACATCCCGCTGCCATTAAGTTGTGAACCACTTATCCCATCATTACTTCGCTGATTTGTTAAATAACGATAGACACTCCATAATTAATGCTGATGATACTGGACCCCACAAGCATTCCCTCTATTGATAGCAATACACAACAGAAAGGTAATAGCTGATCGTGTATTGGCATCTCACGCAACAACTTCAAAGTCTCAGAGACCCTGAGAGAAGGAGAGAATGCTGAGCGGTCACAGCGTGAGGTCTTTAAAGTACAGTAAATGTGCGGTGAATCATGTTTTTCCCAGTAATTTGTTTATTAGTAATCTATTGGCACCCAGAGACCATCTCAGTCACCCTCTGAAGCTCCAATCCATTGATAATTGGGCCGGTTGGACTGTGTGCTCTCATCTTTTTCCATATGCTGGAGGAATGTTAATGATTATTTCAGATGGGCGCCGGCCTCACAGTAGAATATCATTACAATGAGTAGCTTTTCTGATGAGCAGGGTTGAGTTACGTTAGTGTGACACTACTGTTTGTGAAGGAGTTACAGTTCTTAAAAATAACAATATTTCAAGTGTTTTTACGGGAGCGCAGCGCTATAAATGCAGACGGATTATTCCCCGGTGCACCAATAAGGATATAGAATGGAGACACATGTAATATAGGGGAACAGGTGTGCTCGTACCATGTAATTAACAAGGATTATAGATATTTACAGTGCTCCAGTAATTATGGAAAAGAATATTGTTTTTAAGACGTCTTTAAATGTAAATTGTAAACTTTTGGAATACGTTGTCGGATAAAATGAAATTCTAAATCTAAAATGTCTAATTATATATGGGCACAATAATAATAAAAATAATAATAATAAAACATTTACTAATAGAAATCTTATAATCTTTTTCAATTTTTTTTTTTTAATACACATTTTTGCAGGTATGGTTCACACAGGGGAAAATTACAGAATAAATAAATAAATGCATAAATAAAGTAATTAAAGTATAAAATGGTAACATTTACATTAGAATTCTTTAAACCTCTGCATTTTTTTAAACTATACATTACCCCATCGATAAAGAAAGTACTTATTGATGTAATCACAGAAATCCCAGTGGTTTCACAATAAGCAAAAAAATACATATTTTGTGATGTGTTCCAATATTTTCTGTTTTACTGTGTATAATGTATGGCTTTCATTTCGAGAAACAAATGGGGGGAGAAAGGTCCAGTGGCACCAAACAGCTGCAGCTGAATCTTACAAGTTTAGGTCGGCGGAAGGAGTTGGCTGTCATGTCGGAAAGATCTCCAGGCATCCGTTGCGTCTGGCATTCTTCTGGCATGCACCTAGCCAGATATTCACCCGACTCCCGCAATCATCGTGCGGTCTCCAGGGAGATTGTCGGTAGGGCGGCTTGATGACACGATTCAAAGTGAGATGACACCATTGAGGGGCAAGAACGGGGATTGTCAAAGCAGTGTCCCACTCCACAGAGCTAGACCTCTAATCAGGGTAGGTGGCATATTTGGCCTTACCAGAGGCCAAACGGCTCAAGGAATAGGTTGCCTGATGGATAGGCTTACCATATCTCCCATTTTGATCAGTCCTGTCCCGTTCAGCTTCCAAATTTGTCCTGGGCAGACATAGTGAGGAGTCACGTAGAGAGAAGCCACTACAAGAAGAAATGAAGACAAATGTTATGAAAAGGTAAACAGTCTGATGATGATGATGATGATGATGTGGCACAGTGTGATGAATGAGGGGTTCATATATCCAGATAATATCACATGTCACAAGAGTCCGTGAAGTTGTCTGCACATGGTCTTGTTTAGTTTTATCAGTAGATCCGTAACTGTAGGACTGATGCATATTTAACAAGGAGCTTGAAAATAAGAGAGGAAAATAACTCCTGGGCTAAACCATGGTGATTGCAGGGGAGTCATATTTAATCTGTTGCAAACCGTATAAGAGTTGAGAAGTGGCGTTTCCTATCCCAAGTCTAAATAACAGTGTGATAGTAACACTGGTCAGTATCTGTGTAATAATATAATAATAATATAATAGTATTAGAGATGAGAGGTGATAAATAACAGTGTGATAGTAACGCTGGTCAGCATCTGTGTAATAATATAATAATAATATAATAGTATTAGAGATGAGAGGTGATAAATAACAGTGTGATAGTAACGCTGGTTAGTATCTGTGTGCAGTAAGCAATTCAAAGATATATCCCTGCATGCAAAGAATACAATTAACTTGACTCCCCAAGTAATCAACATGGTTTTGCTCAGGAGTAACTTTCCTCTCCTATTTTCAAACAGCTTTTTAAGTCTGAATCAGGCTCTGTAAGTTTATATTATATGAATCATATATGATTTTCAACAGTTTTTAAGACAATGTTTGGCAGTTTTGTAATAAATGTGGATGAACCGTTTGATGAAGTACTGCAACATTTGTTTAATATAACTAATATAAATTGTGAAAAATAATTGTGAAAAAACATGGTTCAACGCTTTAATCATATTAAGGGCCAGAACATTTCTCTGCCGAACCTCAGCCGTGTTATGGGGTATGTTTTTTTTTTGTCTACCAGGCACTTTGCTGCGGCGGGAAGATTAGGGTTAGGATACGGAGGCTGCAGCGTGTATAAGGTTAAGCTTAGTTAAGGGGAAGTTTAGGGTTAGGCTTCGAGGCACAGAGAGGTGGGGTTAGGCTGCAGGGTATGGAGAGTTAGGGTTAGGGCTGCAGAAGGTCAAGGTTAGGGTTAGGCTGCGGGAAAGGTAGGTTTAGGAAAGGGATAAGGGTAGGCTAAAACAATTACTTTTCGGCGGATGACTCTTGTGGCCAAATTTACTAAACTGCGGGAAAGAAAAAGTGGAGATTGCCAATATAGCAACCAATCAGATTCCAGCTTTCACTCCTATTACATACTAGAAAATGTCAGCTAGAATCTGATTGGTTGCTGTGGGCAACATCTCCACTCCCACAGCTTAGTAAATCTTGCTCCAGGAGTCGGATCACTGCCACCGCCACTTACTACAATACAGACTGCATTCAGCTGTAGTATGACAGCCTTTCGAAATGAAGACCATTGTACTGACGAGACACACGCACATATTTATTTATTATGTTATAAAGTATCACATGTACAATATTCATCTGGTCCAACATTTGTTTTTAATAAGCTTTCATCAGGGACAATGTCCAGGTGATACTTTGAAACAAATTTCGGAGTGCCGCTTATTCTGCATTGATATATGCTAACAGTCATACACTGTGGAGAAGGCACCTCCTGAGTACTACTTCAGTTATTACTTGTTTGTTTTTTGGAGTGCCAAATCATTGGACTGTGTATATATATATAATATTTTTTTATTCTGTGGTCCTTGAGAAAGTGGTACATTTTAGCTCTTATTTTTTTGCATTAAAGAAAATATTCCTATTTTATATTTCATGTCTATATATATATATATGTGTGTGTGTGTGTGTGTGTGTGTGTGTGTGTGTGTGTGTCATGGTTGCCTACTTTTGCAAATGAATATCAGGGAGATTGTAAGAGCACTAGGTGCACCAAAGGGGTGTGTCCTGTGAATAGCTCCACCCATAGGTGTATCTAGCACTGCCAGGAAAACTATTTTACAATAAAAATGTCAGTATTTATTGATTATTAAATTGTCAGTGAATACTTTCATTACTATCTTTATAGAAAAGCTAAAAGTGACGCTGCAGCTGATTAACAAGATGGTTTCATTACATCTTGGCCTCCATGAAATTGGTCATCTCCATAGACCTTAATGGATGAAATTAGAATCAGGGTGATTACCAAACACTTCAGGGAGTCAGGGAGATAACCCAAATCTTTAGGGAGTCTCTCTGATATTCAGGGAGAGTTGGCAACTATGGTGTGTGTGTGTATTTTTTTATTATTTTTTTTTTAAACCTTAAAAATGTCCCAGTTCGAGGCAAAGAAACTATATAGAAGCTATGGTGCCAATATGTCACCATATTAGGGGACACATGCTAATATGTCACCATATTAGGAGACAAATGCCCCCCAGGCCATTCATCCCCTGCCTCCAGTATAAGAATAAAGCAGTGCTGGTGTTCAGCAAGGCCATACCATCAATATGCTCTTACACTCTCACCTGTTCTGCTCTGTGCCAGGCGGAATCTTTTCATCCCGGAACTGTAGCTTTGTTACCATGTTTCCGCTACGCCACGTTCTGCTTGCACTCCCCAACCATATGCTACAGCGTGTCACTGCCAATTCCTTCCCCCTTCCCATTTCTCTGCACGTTGGTGGCGCAGGCCGGTGTTTGTAAGCTTCTTTCGGGGGCTCTGCCGTGAGATCCATCCTGTCAGCCATCGCCATGACCAAGGAAGAGAACAAGGGGTAAGATGGCGAGCGGGAGGGCATGATTAACCCCTTCCAACCCGGAGCAGCAGGGGTTAAGCCCCTGGGCCACCACTGTGGCCCTACCTCTCAAAGTGCAAGTCTCTGATGCCCGTGACAGGCCCTGGGCTCTCTGGGACTTGTAGTGCCACCAGAGGAATCTGGTCACTCCCTGTGACATTATCTGCCCACCTGTCATCCTGCCCCAGGGGCAATTACTTCTTGCAGGGCTGGGACTCCTCAGTGTCTGTGTGTATACGACCAGTTGTATAAATTGCATTTATAATAGTGTTTATGCACTTTAATTTTTTTTCTTAATAGTCACATTACTTTATACTATATACATATATTATACATTATATTATGCATGTTAAACATATGACCCTTCCCCATATATATGAATTATATTGTAGTAGTAGTGTGTCTGGCAGCCATGGCTTGCTGGGGATTGCATCATGCTCTCCTGTCACTGCAGGGACACTGCAGCCAGTTTGGCAACAGCTGATGGCTGCTTCTAGACATAACTTTGCAGATAATATGTGTGTTGCAATGAAATGTTCTTTAATACAGTAAAAAGTTAGTAATCTTCAGTGACGCTGTGATCATTAGACTCCTAAATTTTACAGGTCCTGAGATTTCTGCTGTAACACCTGTTATAATACGTCTGTCATTTTGCATAAATTGAAGGGTGAGTCAGTAGGGCCGTGCTGGGCAACTATCCCACTACGGAGTTCATGTTGGCTGCCTTTTAACTATCCAAAGGCTGGCCATTATCCACAAGTCTGGTAATGAGATTAAACATAAATAATAAGAATAAGGTCTACCAGCACCAAGTGTTGCACACTGTAATAGGCAGTTTTGACATTAATGCAGAAAGGAGATGGAAGGCCACTGCCTCATGTTGTCCATCAGTGCAGTAAGGGTGTTCATAGATCAGTTCATTATAGAGGACACCCATACATGAAAATGTATCCCAAAAATTGTTTTTTATCCCCAAAAAATTACAGCAGAAAAGAGCCACGTGACCCATCCAGTCTGCCTATGAGTACATGTCTTGGGGCAACCGATAGTGATCGCTAAATGCAAAAACCAACTATAATGTAAAATAATCATTTTCACAGTTTCTGTGCTAAATAAAGTGGGCCTAAGCAACTTAAAGTCCCATCTGCTCTCCACCCCCTTTTTAATGGATCAGTCAGAAAACGCCTTTACAGTGTGTCTGAGGTTATTGGTCGAGTTTTTTTGGGAGAACTGTCATTTTGTAAGCTGCCACTCTACCCATCCACGAAATCTCATAGGACATCCAGCCATCCGTCAATTTCTGAATTTGTGCGACTAGGGGGGAATAGTTTACATCAAACACCTGGGCGATAGAGGCTGGGATCTGGATGCCTAGGTAAGCTATAGACTGTGTCCTCCAAGCGTATGGGTATCGGGATTTAAGGGCAAGGAGTGTAGTCTCGGGCATATGAATTGGGAGGGCCTCAGTTTTGGTAGTATTCAGTTTATACAGTAAGGCTTCACTGAAACTTTTCAAGATAGTGTCCATGACAGGGAGGGAGATAAGGGGATTAGAGATAAATAGAAGGACGTCATCCGCAAATAAGCAGATCTTGTGCACCTGCCTAGCAAAGGAGAGTCCGGGGAACAGGGGATGGAGACGGATTTTGGTCGCCATAGGTTCCATGGCTAAAGCGAAAATTAAAGGGGACATTGGACACCCCTGTCTTGTCCCGTTAGTGATGGAAAAATGACTAGAAAGAAAGCCGTTACAGTAAGTTCGAGCGTTGGGGGTCGAGTACAGAGCTAGGATAAAATGGAGGAAGGGTCCCCGAAAGCCAAAACGTCCGAGGACCTCTCTCAAATAGCCCCAGTGAAGGCGGTCAAAGGCCTTCTCCGCGTCCAGGGACAGGAGAAGGCCGGGATCTCCGGAGGAAGACAGTAAGTCAATCACGTTCAGAACCCGCTGGGTGGCGTCTGGGGCCTGTCGGTCGGGTATGAAGCCAACCTGGTCCGGATGAACCAACTTCGGGAGAAGGGGAGCGAGACGATTCGCTAACAACTTGGCAAAAAATTTTAGATCCGAATTCAACCGAATCCAATCGGGCGGTAATTAGCACATTTGGACGGGTCCTTCCCTTGTTTAAGGATTGTGATAATACGAGATTCTAATATTTCCCGGGGGAAGGAACCTCCCTCGAAGATAGAATTAAAAAGGGGCTCCAGGACCGGGACCAAGTCGTCGATGTAATGGGCAAAAAATTCGTTAGTGTAACCATCCGGGCCAGACGACTTCCCCGTGGGGAGAGATTTAATCGTTTGCTCAATTTCAGCGGCCGAGAGTGGGGCATTCAAAAGAGAGAGATCCTCGTCAGAAAGGCGTGGGAAGGGAATATTACTCAGAAAGGCGTCGATCGACAACGGAGTGGGTTGGAAAGAGGAAAGAGTGCGGGACATCCTGAAGGTTGTATAAATGGGAGTAATAACTAGCGAATTGCTCGGCTACAGCAGCTGGATTCAAAACCTGGGAGCCCTGATCGGTAGTTATACATTTGATGGTATATTGGGCTTGTCTGGATCTTAATTTACGTGCCAAGAGTCTTCCTCCCCTGTTGCCCGAGGTGTAGAACTTCTGCCGAAGTCGTAGGAGCGCGATTTTTGTCTTAGATTGTTGCCAGGTCAATAGCGCCAGTCGGGCAACGTCAAGTTTAGTCTTAAGGGCGGGTGTAGGGGAGGCTTTATGTCGGGTCTCTAGCTGAGACAACTGGGACGTGAGGTCTGAATGGGCTTTTAGATTTGCTCGCCGAAGTCGAGCCCCAATCTGTATTAGGGAGCCTCTTAGGGTTGCTTTCAGAGCACACCAATGGGTATATGGGGAAGTGTCTGAGGGTGAGTTGAAAGAGAGAGATTCCTTTAGGGCTGTCATTAATTCGGATTCAGCTATAACATCCGTTAAGCAATAGGCAGGCATGTGCCAGGGTCGGAGTGGCTGGGGCTTGGAGAGGAAAAGGCATGACCAGATTACCGGAGCATGATCCGACCACACTCTGGGGAGAATAGAGGCCGAGGACGACTGTTGGAGAAGCCACTTATCAGTCAATATCAAATCTATCCCGAAGTACGTACCATGGGGAGCAGAAAAAAAGGTGTAGTCTCGGGTCGTGGGGTAACGTACCCTCCAGGTGTCATAAAGCCCAAATTCGAATAAGAGCAGGGAAAGGGGGCGACCATTCACAGCACCATCCCGCAGGGAAGCATGGAGGGGGTAGGACCTATCCAATTTAGGGTCCGGAGATAAGTTAAAATCTCCCAATATTACCAAAGAACCGCGTTGATGGTCTAGGATTAGTTCAAATAGGGATCGGAGAAAAGATAGTTGATGGTTGTTAGGGGCGTATAGGGACACCAACGTAAACCAGCGGCCCTACATGCTTCCCACCAATATTAAATATCTGCCGTTTTTGTCTTTAACCTGAGATGACAGTTCAAAGTGGAGGGAGGCCTTAAAAAGAATGGCCACTCCGTTCCTTTTGAAGGGTCCATTGGCCATGTAGCAGCTAGGATATTTATGATTTCTAAAGGTAGGTGTGAGCTGAGAGGAGAAGTGGGTCTCTTGGAGTGCCACAACATCCGCGCCTCACGAGTTAAAGGAGCTTAAGGCCATACGCCTTTTCACTGGAGGGTTTAAACCCTTAACATTTAGAGTCAAAAATGTAACCATTGGGGAGTAAAAACAGAAGGATGGTAAAGGAGGGACATGACACCAGTAATAGATTCAGGTATAGAGTGCTTGTAACATACTCTATGTATACAATAACACATGAAACGCATATACGGGGTGGGGCAGAGGTAAGGGCGGGAAAACAGAAAAAGTCCAGTATATCGGACTTGAGTTGTTGCCGCATAGGACTGTGCGACAACCAAAGAAAAAAAGGGCGGGGGCGGCCGATAAAACCAGTCCCCAGGATTGCAATATGTCACAAGATAATCGTAAAGTTAAAGAAAAAAAGCTAGCATAGTAGGGAAATACAAGGGGGTCACATGCTTACTGCAAGAAAAAAAACTCCCAACCATAAGATAACAAAGTAGCATTATAACTGTTGCATCAAACATAGGAGCAGAAACATACTCACTACCAACTGAGTGTATGGTGAAGAATGACAAAGCTAGTCCATATGGGAGTCCATAGCTAAGAGGATAAACGAACAGCAGGATGAGATAAGTCCAAGAGTAAGTTTGCCTGCAGGGTAGATGGGACCAGACAGCGCTCACCAGACCTCTAGGAGCTGGAGCCCCCCTACCCGGGACCAGTCCGCCGGGATTGGAGAAGGTTTCCGGGGGACTGTGGATTGAACCGAAATATTCCAGGAAGACAGCAGAGCAATGCCAGATTCCACCGTTGAGATAGTGTGTGTGTCTCACCGGGGCGTCGGATTAATAGCTTGGTCGGGAAACGCCAGCGGTAGAGGATACCTTGGGAACGAAGTGCAAGGGTGATTGGGCGAAGATCTCTGCGCTGTTCTAGGGTAGCTGCTGATAGGTCCGGGAAGATCTGAAGATCGCCTAAGACAGCGGTGCCCTCCGAATTCCTCGCTGCTCTGAGGATATTTTCTTTGACATGGTAGAAATGTATCCGCATAAGGGTGTCCTTGGACTGGGATGGAGGTGCGAGGTTAGATTTGGGGAGCCGATGCATTCGGTCGATCAGGAGATCAGCAGTTTCTGGAACAGAGCCGTAGAGTCTGGAATGCCCCGTATTTTAAGGTTGTTTCGCCGCGCTCTATCCTCGAGGTCGATGATTTTACTTTTGAGAATGTCAACCACCTTCTGCAGGGCGTCATGGCTGTCTATTAGGCCATTATGCGATTAAACCAGCTCACTCATCTTGGTTTCCAGGTGATCGGTCCGGTCACCAATCTCCGTGATACTGGAGCGCATTTCCTGGACCGTGGCTTTGAGGTCGGCGGTAATATCAACACGGAGTGCCGACAGCAGCTGGTACATAGGTTTCACAGTCAGAGGCGCCTCAGAGTCCGGATTGACCCCTGGGTCCAAGACAGGAGGAGGGTGGGAAAGAGGCTGCTCCGAATGTGACATCGCAGGAGAGGTAAGTGCAGTGTCTTTAGACTTAGCTGGAACTGTAGGAGAGCGCACCGGGAATTTCACTGGGGGCTGCAGCGTGCCAGGTTTGACTTTCCTTGGAGGCATGGAGTCAAGAAGAAGGGTGGCAGCGTAGGTACAGGAGCAGGAACCGTAGATAGGAGATCCCAAACAGGTAGATGGGGCTATTCGTAGCTGATGCAACAGAGAAAATGGGGCCCACTATGCTAGAAGATTGACATCCTGGGGAGAGTGTAGATGGTTCACATACTGGAGGTGGCCTTTAACACAGGACAAAGGGAAGGGAGTAGGCTCGAGGTGCTGTAGAGACAATGGTGGCAGGTGAGGTGCAGGTGGTGAGCAACTCTAGCAGCTCAGCTCTGGAACTTAGGAGTCCAATGTGATGAAAAAGTAGGTGGGTATGACAGTGACAGATGTGGGCAGGTCCTCCTCAGCACCAGGTGGGACACAATAAAGGCAAGTACAGAGGTTTCAGGTCCAAGCCTCACAGGGCCCCACCGCAGATCTTCCAGCAGAACACACTGTTTCCCACCACTGACACCCCCACTGGGCCAGGTGATCCAAGATGGGCCTCTATATTTAGCACAGCGGCGCTCAGGCAACAGCAGGGGCCAGAGAGCAGCAGGACCGGAGGCACACAGCAAGCACTGGGGGAAAAAAAAAGGGCCACCAAGAGCAGGAGCAGTCTCTCACCACAGGGAGCACCGGCCGTCCAGCTGGCAGGCGAGGAGCAGAGTGAGGGCAGTGCAGCGTCCGGCGGCGTCTACGTGCAGGGCCCGTCGGCTTCCTATCCAGAGCAGGCACAACGCTGGAGGCCACAGAAGAGCTCCGCCGCCAGGATCCCCCACCTCCGACCCGCGGAGGCGCTGTATGAGGTCAGGAGCCGCTCAGGGGGCAAACTGGGAGTCGGCCACCTGAGGAGTCCGTCACGCGAGCAGGCCGCAGGCGATGAAGAGGCCAAAGCACGACACCCGGGTACCTCAGGCAGGAGATCCCAGCCGCCGGATCCCCCAGGGCCAGTCAGAAGGCAGCAGGTGAGTGCGATCGCGGGGTTAATCGCCCCAAAATACCACACTTGAAATGATGTAAGGCGACTAATGGATGAATCCGCTATGTATATATAATATAGCTCTAATACTGCCCTGAAAGCTTATAACGTTTCCATGAATACTGTAAAAGTTGCTATTACAATCGCTGTCAACACATGTAATCAGCACATAATGCAATGATTTCCGTTATACATTCGGTAGCAGCTAAGTGCTGAATTCTACTCGTGTCCCTTTGGAGTGAGCAATGTTTGCGCCATTCTGGAAGCGATTTGTTTGTATTTGAAGGTGTCGGCCGGCACTGCGTACGGCCCTTTTATCGAAAGGGCTGTTTCATACCAACCAGTTATGAACTAGCTCACACATAGATTGCTTCTGCCTCTAGGAGGAAAAACAATCAAACATCCCCGAAACGAACAGTGATCGCCGAATGGTGAGTATCTATAATACCCTAACCTTTACTCTAATCCCCTCCTCCCTGCAGCTGAACCCGAAGACTCCCCTCTCCACATTCTGCCTCGAGGTGTCCCCTCCCCACAGCCTCACCTTAAAACTCCCCATAGACTCCTACTCACCTGTCTGGTTGTTGCGACAGGTCTGCGGCGGTTTCTGAATGCATTAAAAACTTTTATCTATTACATTTTGAAATAGAAACAGCCAAAAATTAGCTCTCAGTTGTCTCTATTTCGGAAACAGCATTTTTGCAGCATCGACTGCATCCCGTATTTGAATACTTATTATTGTTTAATTGATTTTTTTTTTTAAATGCAAATTTTTTCTTTATGATTGCATGGCAAGAAGGTACATTTTTTGTCCAGCGTAATATGAGATAAATGTGATACAGACAGTATTTGGGTATACTATAAGCACAGGGTAATACAAATATCCCAACAATCTTCTGTTGACACCATACATGCAGACAAAGTTGTTCCTAAGTAGCCTTTGAAATGACAAAATATTATTGTAAAGCTGAGATTGCAAGATATGACAATCACAAGCAGAATGTTAAGTAACGTGAATCTGTATTTATTTTATGCCTCTTGTGTTTGATTGACACGCACACATGCTGTGTGATTCATCGCTGACATGACCTCTCACCACACTGCAGTGGTCAGTTTAGATGATATCATCAGAAATTGACTTCATTAGTAATGTGTGATTGATAGGCATCTGTGGGGACATTCTTGCATTGCCATAAGTCTTTGGCGTGGATTTGTTCTTTTAAACCCTCAGCTAAAGGCAGCAGCCGCCAAAATTTGGAGGGCGAGGCACAGAGAGGTGAAAGTTGGATCCTGTCAAAATAGAGCAGGTGTCATACTCCAAGATAGTACTGCTAATAGTACATTAAAGCTCAGATGATAAAATTAGCAGGGAAAGTCCCACACAACATGCTAACCACTTATGACTTTGCAGATCAGAGAATCAATCTCTAAGTGTTCTATACATTGGATTGGTGCAAATGTTGGACAGATGGTCATATCTGCCTACACACTGCCCACATTTGTCCCACGTTGTACCATCGGTAATCATGATTTTTAGGACATTCATAAAATCAATCCGATGCTACCTGTGTTGTTTCAGCAAATCACGAATGGGTGAGCGTTCACACTCTTGCGCTATTGTTCCAAATGGTCTGGAATTGTATGATTGGTTTGATAATTGCATAGGTGTGTACCCATCTTCAGGCTGTATTCACATTGGCATCAATTCAGCCCCAAAAAATTGCTGCCTCGGCCAAATCTAACAGCCGTTTACACTTCTATAATCCAGGCCGACCTGATCGTTTCTTTAATTATTCAATATATAGAGATATGACCAGTGATGTGCTGATCATTTCAGGACGGGAGGTAAAATTGCACCGTGTGCGTTTGTGTTTTTCCATTGAATCATTCTGGATGTTGATGCATCTTGTTATATTGCCTTTAGCAGCGAGGATAATGTACTGAAGGATCGGGTAGTACTAAATCTTTATATTTCATGTGATCTATAGTTTTTCTTACAACTACATATGTTTTCGGTAACTGGTAAACAGACCTGACACCTGTTGTGTAACTTTCCTGTTGTGTGCTCTTGTTGGAGGCAGATGTTCCAGTTCTCTTATCAGAGTACAGATTGAGAAGTTGTGGTTTGTGTGCCAGTCTCTCACTATAGCCCCTCTGCCTCAGTCTCTGTGTTGTCCTTTGACGTCATAACAGACAGCTGAACCCGCACTAGGGGTCTTCGTGTAGGCGTGCGCTGTTGTGCTGCTTTCATCGCTGTAATCACCTGACCGCGCACAGTCTGCTCCATTCCCTCTGCCTTATGTGGTTTTCTAAACTCGTCTGAAGCCCTGCTAGAATTTATTTTCCATAGGTCTTATATATATTTTCAGACCCTCCAGCATGACCCCTTCCATTAGGTACACAATACTCTGCTCCTCAGTTTCCAACTGTCCGTTACTATGGTAACCAGCTTTGTTGAAGATGCAAATAGTGTTAATATCAATTAATTCATTTTAACCAGGTGAGTGACATTTGGAAGCTCAGGAGTGGATTTAATTGTACCTAATGGAATGGGTCATGTTGGAGGGTCTGTACCAGTTGCCCACTATAGAATCATGTCAAGTGTCTGTAATTTGCTGTTGAAAAGATAGATCAAAAAATGGTTGTTTATAATCTATGCAGGACCCCATGCATTCATTCCACCAGAAATAGCCTATATGGCAAGCTTACGCACATCAGACACCTGCTTCTATTAAAACTATTTCTTTATGTGCAACAAATGCGTTTAATATTAGGCAGCAACGAAACTGCAGGAACCCCTCTAATATGTCATAAACAAAAAAAAAACGAACATCCCTAAACCATGATAAACATTTGTAGCTTAAATACATTAATAAAAGTTTAACTCTAAAAAAAAGTCTAAAATGCAGTGATGAAATAAAGCACCAATCAGTGTCAGCAGAGTATTTGCAAACAGCCAATCACGTGGTTTGTCAGATGCTTTAGTTATAATCACGGTGGAAATGCTCACGTCTACAGAGCAGTATTAATGGCTGTTTGCCCTATTTATATTTTCTCATTCAAGATGTCATAGTAGCAGGGACAATTTTTTTTGTTGGGACCAAAATGTTAGATGTTATCAATCCTTCCCAGGGCCTCCTGTCACCTAACCTTAGAGTATATGTATAAATGTGGGCACATTGCCCAGCAAAATAGAATGGGCAGATAATTCCTTCGCTGGCAACTCATCCAATCAGATGGGGCTTTGCTTTGATAAAGTTAATTCAAAGTTATATAGGCCGTCATCCCCTGTGGGACAGGCAGTGAATAGTCTGTGGCAGGGGGTAAATGCAACTAGAACTACGGGGTACCCAGACCCTTACCCTTGCCATACACCAGTCTAATGATAGGGATTTATTTATTTTTTAAAGAAGTATTTGTCTGGTAATATTCTTTAATCTTTTATGCTGAACTAAATGGCAAATTCAAGTCATTTACAGTCCGACCACGCAATTTATTGGTCAGAAGTCTAGGACGTTGAGCAAGATCTAATAAAAGACAAATTTCTTTTATTTTTTTTTTGCAAAATAGTTCATCATCAATCATCATCTGTCTCCGAGCCGGCTGTTATGATGTTAAAAGGGGGCAATGAGCATCCATGGTGACTGCAGGGGCATTGTTTTAATAGTCTGTTAACACAAGGTCATCTGTACATTTAATAGGCAGTCTATTAACACAAGGACATCTGTACATTTCATTCTTTGTTTGATGAGACAGATATGACATTGACCCCGTCTAGATTTCAGGCTGCTCGAATTTACGGACAATAGTGTTGGGCACGAAGGCTTCTCGCTCGACGGGCGGGCACCGTCTGACTTTTTCATGGGGAGGCTAAAGGGCGAAAGCTCAGGATTATTACCCAAATGGCTATAGTCCGTAGACATGCGGTCAGTCTCCCCAACGCTGGATCTTAACGGTCGGCCAGGGCCATCTTCTCCTATTTGTGGTTACGGCTCAGACATAGTCTCTTGTGTGTTCTTTGTGTGTACGCTTGAGCGTCCTTGGCGGTCGCTGCTGAATGTGGCCCTTTCAGCTCGGCGCTGGGCTCAGAACAAGAGGCGGCATTTACACAGCGCTCCGAGGAGTCAGCAGAGATGCAGCTTTGTCAGGCTTCTGAAGAAGGCGCCCGTCCCTATCAGACAGATCTGCCTTGTTGTGCGATTCGGCTGGCAGATATTGCAGAGAGTGACATTGTGTTCCAGGATGTGGCATGCTTTCAGTCTGTTTACATCCAGTGTTCAGAACAGGGGAAAATCAGCTGTGATGTGATGTCAGGTCTTCAGTATTTTTACGCGGTTGCAGTCCTCGCTTCGATGGGCTCCCTGTAGAAATAGAGACAGCTGAATGTTCCTTTTCGACTGTCTCTCTTTCGAATAGGCAGCTATTATAGATTATTTTTTTTTAATAAATAGGTGATAATTCCGATACCCACCTGTTCATTTTCACCAGAATCGCCGCTGACAGCTCCGGAGAGATGAGTAACCACTCCGGGGATTTTGTGTTGGGTGGTTAGGGTTAGGCTCTTAGGAAGACAGGGTTAGGGTCAGGCTGTGGTGAGGGGGGTCTTGGGTTAGACTATAGAGATGGGATGGTTAGGATCAGGCTAGGGAGAAGGGAGCATTATGGTTAGGCTAGGGAGAAGGGAGGGTTAGGGTCAGGCTGCGGGGAGGGGGGTCTTGGGTTAGACTATAGAGATGGGATGGTTAGGATCAGGCTAGGGAGAAGGGAGGGTTAGGGTCAGGCTGTGGGGAGGGGGGTTTTAGGGTTAATCTATAGAGATGGGATGGTTAGGATCAGACTAGGGAGAAGGGAGGGTTAGGGTCAGAATTAGGGGAAGGGTTGGGGTTAGTTTTTAGACTTGTTTATCGAACACGGTGCTCCGGGGATTGATTACTATGCCTCATTGAGGCATAAGCAGTAAATATCCCATTCACTTTGAAACTTGCTTGGGGAGAACGGCCCTATCGAAATATACCCGTTCTTAGGGGACCCACACACAGTTTTACAAGATGATTAGTTTTTGCAGATAAGGCTCATGTCCATGGGGAGATTCCTAAGTAAGGACCAGGGACTCGCTCCTGATTTAATGGGTGGTCCGCTATAGGATCGCTGTGTGAGGGAGGAACATTGCCCTGGCACTTTTGGGATCCCGCAAGCAGGGCTCTGTCTTAATATTTACGCACCAGCTGGAAATGTTCCCGGAGTGTTAATGAGGATCAGACATACAGGCCTAGCCAAGTCGGACAGACCGCTAATCCGCAAGTGGGACTTAAGGCTGCCTTATGGCAGTGTAACTCACACTATGAACGAGAGAGGGGAGGACGGGCAGACCCCCACACTCCCGTCACATGTACGGAACTTCTGTGCACGGAAATCTACGCATCCACCTGCGTCATGGAGGATCGAACGTTAGGGCTTAGCCAAGCGTGTACTGTGTGATTTAATCGCCACTATACATACACGCCCGCTGTGATTCAGAATCATTCATGGTGCTCTCCGATATGTAACCGCCATGTTTACACACGGAGTCCCTCTGAATGCATACACAGCAGTCATAAATGGTCGGTTAATTAATAATGTTATTTTTCAGGAAACCTTCCTCCGTATAACTAGTTACCCACTATGCGACCCCCTCAACCGGCGACTATCTTAAATGTTCCGTGTGAAGGGCACAGAAGCTTCCGGAAGCATGTAGGTCTGGCTGGGCGCACAGAGAGGGGGAACGTCTATATTGTATGTTGACCAAGAGGGAACGCCCACTTTTGAAGTCAGTCCCGCCCCTCTGTCAGGAACTTCAATGCTCATAAGTCCGTAATGCATTCCGATTGGTCAGCACGGATTCTCACCCGGCGTTCGTAATGTGGAGTAGCAGCCGCAGCGGGAGACGTTTGGCTTCGACCTGATCTCTTCATCTCCCTGTTGTCAGCAGCGGTATTCCAGTATTCTCCTCATTGATCGCTCGCTATGTGCCCTGTACGTTTTACATCTCGTTTCTAGCCTGAGAGAGGGATCTACGAATGCGTTGTGTCTCCTGTGCCTAGTGGCTGCCATGGAGACTTGGCATTATTAGAGGTATTTTCCAGTAAATATTGAAGTCCATTTGCATATGTGGACAGTTATTGTGTGCCCGTATCTTGTGCCACCCATACCGCAGCATGTAGACAGATGGGTTTAGTGTACGCTACAAGCATCGTGTGCGCTGAGGCTTATTGCATTGTACGGCAATCAGTGGCATTATCGCAGCATCAGGCACATTTCTGTATAACTCCTTGTTACCGAGTCCATCTGCACTTCTTCTGTCCTAATGGACCCTCTAAGTGTTGTAGCAGAACACACTGGACCTGATCAGACTCGTGCAAAAATACCCCCAAATCCTGCCGTTTGGAAAAACTGAGCACAAATATAAGATGCGGATTAAGAGCAGGCTTTGGAAATTTGCAGAAGCGCGGCACACGTAACAGTAAAGAGCAATGCACCTGATCCCGCAAGCTCAAAATTGCTAGAAGCGAATATTCTCAAGACACTCCCTTTTGGACTAACCTGCAGCCTTACCCTAACCTTCTCCTCTCCTCAGCCTTCTTCTAACCTTCTCCTCTCCTCAGCCTTACCCTAACCTTCTCTTCTCCTCAGCCTTACCCTAACCTTCTCTTCTCCTCAGCCTTACCCTAACCTTCTCCTCTCCTCAGCCTTACCCTAACCTTCTCCTCTCCTCAGACTAACTCTAACCTCTCTGCAGCCTTGCCCTAACCTTCTCTTCTCCACAGCCTAACTGTAACCTTCGCCTCTCTGCAGCCTAACTGTAACCTTCGCCTCTCTGCAGCCTAACTGTAACCTTCGCCTCTCTGCAGCCTAACTGTAACCTTCGCCTCTCTGCAGCCTAACTGTAACCTTCGCCTCTCTGCAGCCTAACTGTAACCTTCGCCTCTCTGCAGCCTAACTGTAACCTTCGCCTCTCTGCAGCCTAACTGTAACCTTCGCCTCTCTGCAGCCTAACTGTAACCTTCGCCTCTCTGCAGCCTAACTGTAACCTTCGCCTCTCTGCAGCCTAACTGTAACCTTCGCCTCTCTGCAGCCTAACTGTAACCTTCGCCTCTCTGCAGCCTAACTGTAACCTTCGCCTCTCTGCAGCCTAACTGTAACCTTCGCCTCTCTGCAGCCTAACTGTAACCTTCGCCTCTCTGCAGCCTAACTGTAACCTTCGCCTCTCTGCAGCCTAAATAGCTGGTTAAAGTGTTTTATGCCAGTTTATAGGGTATAGGAAGGACAACGCTTCAGTCGTGTTATTTTGCGCATATTAAACAATGTCATTGATTGATTTCCCCTGAAATGCCGTTTCAGATTGTGATGTTAATGGCATGTTAATGTAATAAGGCAACGGCGGTGGGATCTGCGCACAATGGCGGCGTTCCTCGAGGCGGCCCCATCTTTTGTTGCACGAAGCATCCATCATTCCGCTGTGCCATTGTGCAGCCGCTTACATTAGCCTCATGCTGATTAAAAGACAGCCACTTCTATAAATGCGTTTGTTTGATAGTCGCTTCAATTAATCGGCGTGTCGGGGGATCCCATTCATAGCGACACCAAGAATTTGCTTTTCTTCCTGTTGCTATTTTTCTGAATAATTTAACTTTTTTTTATTTTATTTTTTTTAACAAAAAAAACTTTATTTCTCTGTCTTTTGACTATTCATATTAACATTCAAGTGTATTAGCTGGCTGCTTATGTGACATTACATTAGACCACCGCAGACTACAGGCATAAAGTTAATACCGTGACGTTCTGTTGTAGGAGTTTGCTCTTTCTTTGTAATTCTTACATCACACACAGAGGTTTGTAACACTATGAATAAAAAGGACTTGAAACCGATATACGTTTAAGAGGAGATCTATACTGTATGGCAGTGGTTCCCTACTTTCTCAGTTCAATATACTCTTAGGACCTCATAGTTTTTTTCCCAAGACCAAAACAGTTATTGAGACCTCCCCTATTTTAAATGAATTGGCGCATCCTCGCTGCATGGGAAATGCATCTGTGCTGCCTGGCGCTGATTTACAGTGGATCTGCAAGAGAGATCTGCAGTTCAGTGTGTTTAAAAGTCAATGAGTATGGGGTTGAAGAGACATAGGGGTATGAAAGAGAGTGGAGACTGGATACGCTATCTCCAACCCCCACTC
>WWET01000454.1:409394-429323 GCA_011038615.1 Limnodynastes dumerilii | reverse complement strand
TGAGCTGCAGCTTTTCTGCAAGATCAGTGCCAAACAGCACAGTTGTATTTCCGACCGGCCTGAACTCAAGACACCCCTGTAAAGTGCCACGGCGCAGTTTGGGAACCTCTTGTGTATGGAAATGTATCATACACAAATGTAGGTTACACCCTGCAATATTCTTGCACTCCATTCGTTGGGAACATTGTATATTGCACACATACTACCCAATAATCTAGCTATTTCCCCACGCCCTGCACTAATCCTAATAGAATTGGACCATTGGTGTTCGGAACATGCGGGAGCTCTAAACAATATGATTATCGAGTAAGAGCCTTATTGGGCGGTTTTTTTGGCGTTCTGACAATTCGGTCCTTGCTTGTCCCCTACAAGAATCCTAGGCCTCTGAATGAAATATCAATAATAGGTTAGAATCCTGTGTAAGTCGCAATCCCCATAAACAGAGAATATTTAAGATAGTTGCCGATGAAAAGTAAGAGATGGCAGCATTGGGGGGCAGTGCTTGAGGTCTGTGATTTATGCAAGTCACACCTGAAGCCCCACCCCTTCCTAATAATAGCTGCTTTTCATAGCTTTAATAAAGAGGGGGCGGGACTGGATGTCATTAAGCTCCACCCATTCTTAGTGACAGAGCTTGAGGAAGGGATTTGCATTTAAATCACAGCTTCAAGGCCAGATTCGGAAGATTTGTCCGCTTTCCCGGGGTTTCCAGAAGCATTGCCCAAATTTCGGAAGTCTCCCAGAAAACCCGGGAGAGCCGGAAACCATGATGTGAAAGATGGTTCTGGGGGATTTGCAAATATTTGTGCTGCTTTTTTCATGTGTACTTAGAAGATGGTAAATATCATAAAAAATAAACCCTTAATTATCTCTTCTAAGTATTTTCTACTACAATGTCGTGACGTGAAAGAGGAACAGCCTGTGTTATTGTGGAGTAAGAATTACACTTTTATTCATTGTTTTATGTTCTATCCAGGTTATATTTGTAAGGAGCCCCAGGGCACCACATAATCCGCAGCAACAATAAGGAAAGTCATCTAGTCCTTTATTTCGGTCCTGCAGGAGAGCACCAGGCCCTTTTTGCAGGTTATTGAACCTTTGAATAGCAGGAAACGTGGCAGCACCAAGATAAGCCACCGGTCCCAGGACACTGCTGCCATTTTGAGTGACAATAGCATCGGATTAGGTGGTTTCTGCGATCCGACCAGTCAATTGTGGCATTGTCTTTCCAGCGTGGAGATAATGATCTTGTAAGGAACCAAAATCTGGGGTGCTCTGGCATGGGGGAAACCGGGGTCCATAAGGAGAGCCCACCAGCATTCTGCTCAGTTATAAAAATAAAGATGTTTAGGTTCATTTCTGATCCAAAAAGAGGCAGAAACTCCCAGGAACACTTCATAAATGATCTATGAAGATAAATCGCATAGGAACTGATCCAGAGTTTTTTTGGGAACACTGATGCGCTACATGTCTGATCTGAGTTACGTGTTCGATACCCGCAGACGCAGCCATAATAATATAACGCTCTTTAAAAATACATATCCATAGTTATAACAATGCCTGAGCATACTTATGTCTTTACACAGCTATTCAGGATAGAAAAAAAGTCTGTAGTTTATTGTATGACCAGAAGTGTATATTAACGGTGAAATCATTCATAAATGTCATAATTCTATATATTATATTCTATGTTTAGGGCTGTATTTTATACAAATAGGGCCATTTAATGATAGATAATGCCCTCTGTATTACATTGACCCTATCCCCTGAGATGGTGCAAGATTTTGGAGGAAGCGCAGGGAATATAATCTACTATAGCTATAGGGGCATTTTATACGTGGCCCTCCGCCACAGTATGCTGCTGTAGTGTTACCTCCCTCCCTTTGCAAAGGAAGTCATATGGTGCAGATGACCTCTGCTTGTATCTCATTTCAAAGCTGGCCATACACTGCGCCAATTATTACCGGATAGTTGGGTGATCGGCTCAATTATCGCTTATAATCGGCATGCATAAAATATATCCGGCTCAAGCTTGAGATATCCGTGCAGAGCCAATCAGCTGCAAGGGCCTCCTGTCAATCTCTACAGCCCCCTCCCTCTTCAGCATGGATGATCTCTGCCAGCAGGAGAGGTGTCCATATCAGGACCTTTCCTTATGGGAATATCCACCTGTTTATCAGCCACCTCCTGCTGGGGGCAATAATCACGTTGGTGTGTGACCCGTTCTAGAGTTTTCTAGGACATAAATACTTATCAATTCATTTATCAAATAAAACCTTGGGCGCTCAGAATAGCAGATAAGTAAAGAGATGATCCACATGGATGTTTACACAGATGCCCAGATCAGAAATAAACGATAATTAGATTATTTTGGTGTATAATAAGACTGTTAATACCCCCTATAATGCACTTAATCAGGGAGACTGAAGTGTTGGCTGACTCCTGCCGTCTGTCAGGACCCCAGGTCACACTCTGAGGAATTTGTACGATCAGAAGTCAAGTGCAGATGGGACGTTTC
The DNA here is from genome assembly GCA_011038615.1 of Limnodynastes dumerilii. NCBI lineage: Eukaryota > Metazoa > Chordata > Amphibia > Anura > Limnodynastidae > Limnodynastes > Limnodynastes dumerilii. Next base: position 426,805 of record WWET01000454.1, on the reverse strand, counting down.
TCACTGTACAGATGGTGTCGTGTTGACAGCTGAATGTATGACTTGAATCAATTAAGTGACTTGTCCTAATATAGAGCCCGGCAATCTAAGGTAATCCAGTGTGGAGCACCGGCGGCCTTGAAGTCTGGAGTAAATGGTGACTGCTGAGTGACGGTCCTGTGGCGTTCCTCACATTCCTCTTACTCCATTGTCACCTCTCTCCCACAGCTGAGACCAGGAGCCTCCATATGTTCCGTCCGCAGAGATTGCCTGTTAATTATGAGATCCTGAGTACAAGCGGAGCCTGACCGGAGGCTGCCATTGTTGTGTTGTCTGCTTTGAAGGTCAAGGGGTTTGGGGTAGGCCAAGCCGCAGCAGGTGGAACGTACAGAACATGGAGGGAGCGTATTGCTCCATTCATCTTCTCAGACGTCATGCGGTCTTCATGGCGACCACCCCCAGTTCCGTCATTGTAACATAATGCAAATGACCATGGCTGAATATATAGAAACACAGGTATGGGATGCAGCATCTCATTTATAGGTTACCGTGATGTTGGATGGTGGCATTTTCTTTTTCATCCAATGGGGATGGACCGCTGGAAAACTAAGGTATGGATCAGGGTTGCCAACTGTCCCGGAATATCCCGCAGTGACCTTGGTCCGGATCCAGACCTGCGTATGTAGCTAGCGTATGTAGCTCTGGATCTGGCCCCTTAAAGCTGTGATTTAATACAAACCACAGCCTCAAGTTTCACGCCCTTTCTAGCAACACTACTGTTCCTATTGTGACTAAGCACTTGGCAGGCCTTAATGATGTCATTTCGTTCTACAAGCCCCGCCCCTTGTATGAATAGTGTAATTGATCGACAGTGGGTGGGGCTTTTGGATGTAATTTGCATAAATCACATAACCAATCCCTGCTCCCGTCCCAGCATCTAACCCCCTCTTCCAGAGATCTCCTGTAATAGAAAGTCCGTAACCCCGGTATAGATGCAGCCACAGTCACATGACACATGAGTTAATGAGCAGAGAGCCTTGGAAACGTGTCTCAGAGCTCTGTCAGCACTTTTTATCATCTCAACCCCTACATATCTTGCTCTGAGCCTGTAACGCCTTACGGAAGCCATTTTTATTTGCCGACCAGAGAACCCTTTGAATAGAAGATCATGATTTATAAAAGAATGGAGAAAATCGGTCACATGATGCAACATAAAGGGTAGAGAGGTTTGGAAATGCACCATCTGTGCTCTTATTAAAGCTGTGTGTGGCAGCCATATTAGTTTCCCTTCCAGAGAAGGTTTGAGAAAGATCATGATTTGTAGGAGGACGGCTAATAAATAGCACACATGGTCTGGATTCACAGTTACGTAGTTTTCGTCTTGCGTCCGTTTTAAGAATTGAGCTACGACGCGATCTGCGTACCATTTCTGAACGTTACTTAAGGCACTTGAGGAAAAAAGAAACTTCTCTGAAGTAGCTGCTTTAAACGTAGTAATATTTGCAGGAAAGGGGATGCTGTGTATAATGCAGATGTCTGCCTGATTGTTTGGCTTCCAGGCTGTGCATTGAGATTTCCCTGGTGACTAATGGCGTGTTGTTTTGCCATGCAGTTGGCGTGTTTGAGGATAGCGGGATAGTGTGACTTGCTGTGACTCACTGACTACTGACCAGCAGCAAGCAGGTGCCTGCACCAGTCAGACCTTCTGCTGTTATTGTGCTGCCTTCCTGGCTGCCGGGATGGTGGTTCTGAGTATGACGTCCTTTGTGCCCCCCCCCCCCCATGCCCTGCACTGTCTGTATGTGTCTCTGGATGTCGTTCACCACCAGCGTTCATGTCCTCCATGGTTTCTTTATATAAAGACATCAAGGGGCTGTTAGCAGCAGCAGCACAAATAGATGCACAGCTGCTCAAACCACGTTGTAATGTGAAGAGTACAAATAAATGAGTTGGGTTTTTTTTTGTGTTCAGGGAAAATATTGACTGATTTTGCTTCTTGCATTTAAATACCAAACAGATTATTTTACTCTGCTGTGGAGTTGAGCTACACGTCACCCATCAGTCCATTCTGTTTCACGTTTTAAATTTGTGTCCGCTGCAGTTCAGCGTGGTTTAGCCAAGGTTTCAAAGTCCATAAATGATATTGTAAAATGGGAAATGCCTAAATGCCTGATACAATCCGAAAACATGTGTGGGCCTTCGCTGAGAACCTTGTTCGAAAGGGTTATTTTCTCCCAGCCAGAAATCTGTTGCTTCTGACTCCCATTTTTGCAGCCTGACCCTAAGGCTCCCCTCCCCGCAGCCTGACCCGAAGGCTCCCCTCCCCGCAGCCTGACCCTAAGGCTCCCCTCCCCGCAGCCTGACCCTAAGGCTTTCCTCCCCTAAGGCTTCACATAGATTACTACTTCCTATAGACTCGATTATGATCACCTATCTGGTCTGGTGCGAAGGGTCTGTGGCAGCGGTTTCCAGGTGAATGGGTAAGTATGCCGATTGGCATGCTTGTCCATTCATTTATAAAAAAAAATTTCGAATTAGAGACAGACGAAAATGATCTTTCGTTAGTCTATATTTCTGAAACCGCGGCGACTGCATCCCTCTGAAAACTGTATTTGTTTTTTGTTCGGGGGTTTTTTTTTTTTATTATATTGTTTTTTTGTTTTTTATTGCTTTTTAATTATTCTTCTCATATTGCACAGCACTAACCAGAGAACATTGACCCCTCCCTGTAAGAGCTGCTGCCAATTTAACTGGAAGCCTATAATTTTCCAACAGAAGCGCACACTGGGGCCATGTTTGTTAAGCTTCCATTATGTCTATGGACGGTGCTGGGAGTTTGGGGATCATACACACTACACACATCAAGGTCACGTGAAGCAGCAATTTGTAAGCTTATTGGGAGCCACCCTCGCCAGCAGTTGGTACCCCATTGCCACAAAGTAGTCTGTCACAAGATGGATTCAGTAAACATCGTTCCCATCCACCTGATAGATGACCAGCACCTGTTCTACAACCCTCGTAGAATCTTTATCAGGTGCTCTCTGAATTCCTTCCGCAGACACATTCCATCTGTTTTTATTGCCCCCAATTATTAATAACTGTGCCAAATTCAGGTCACCGAGCCTCACTGGTTCACACAATTCACCGCTATTGTCAGCATCCTAATTGGAAGAGGATACTTCTTCAGGTTATAAATGAAATACGTGTTAAAAGAAATATCCCATGCGTGTTATTTCCAAACACACGCTTCCCCAGACATTTCCTGTTTTTATTTTCTGGAAGAGGGAAAAAAAATGATTGTATGGAATGAAGAAAAAGCAAACTAGTCACCCTGGCAGACAAAGGAATTAAGCACACCCCCCTGTGATGCTATGAATGGGGCCCGAGTTGGTCCATTGACTAAAAACTTCCTTCAGGAAGTGGAATAAATAGCATATGGAAGCGGCAAGGTCACCTTTTCGTATCGCGCTCAACGCTTTTCTCTCTTTGTGTTTTTGTAGTTCGGCCGAGGACCCGGCTCAGTCCAAGAAGGCCCTGAAGAAACAACAGAAGGAAGCCGAGAAAGCCGCAAAGAAAGCTGAGAAACAGGCCAAGATGGTCAGTGCCGGAGGAGCTATTGTTAAATAGACACCACCAAGAAAACAATGTACAACACCACAGGCCTGGCGTTCACATAGGAGCATAGCAACAGGGGGGAAACACAATACAAGGGAATATGGAATGCACGGAGATCAGCGGGAGGTTAAAATATATGAGCAGGTTTGGGGCCAGATTTACTAAGCTGCTGGGTTTGGAAAAGTGGAGATGTTGCCCATAGCAACCAATCAGATTCTAGCTGACATTCTCTAGTATGTGAAAAGAAAGTGAGAGCTAGAATCTGATTGGTTGCTATAGGCAACATCTCCACATTTCCAATCCCGTGGCTTAGTAAATCTGGCCCTTAGCGTTGTGAAGAGGTGTGTCCTATAGCAACTCTAAATTGCAAGGCCGGAGTAGAGCTATCAGTTTTTGCTGCATGTACAGCCGGTGTCTCCGTACATTAAGAATAAACACTATTACCTACAAACATTCACAACTTATTTAGTTTTTGCAATATATATATAAAATGTGAACATAACAAATATCATTATATATACTTCTGAAAGGGCGTTTCAATATACATACTAATACAAATAAAAAGGTTTCTCATAGTTTATACTTTACACAGAAAATTGTTGTCACTATTCATCAATGGGTGAAGTAGATGTAATGAAATGATGGCATATAGAGTCCAAAAGATATTAACAAGTCCATTAATTAAAATATTTCTCTGTTATTTGAAGATCACACTTGAAGTATAATATATTTGCACCTTTTAGATACCGTGAAACATCTAGATAGAGGTGGAGTAAACTTGAAGCAAAACACAAAAAGGTTTCGTTTTAGTGTGGACTTATTGGTGCGCACTCAATCTCCAGTGACTTAAGGTTAAATTAATATGTATAGTAGAACATAAATTTTATTGGGTATGCATTAAAAAAAAAAGCGAATATTTAAAACAAGAGAAAGAAGCGAAGAGTTAAAACAAGTGAAAGGGGTAATGGAAAGAGTTTAAAATCAACAATGTACTAGACTGTCTCTGTGTCAATGCTGTATTATCTAGCAACCTGTTTATATAGAGAAATAACACCTATTAAGGTAGAACTAGAAACAATATCTTTATAGGAAAGCAGTTATGTCTTAGTATTTGAAGATTCTAGTTTTAATTCTCCTCAGTATAAGTAGTTTACAATGGGTTAATAAGTTGTTAAATGTCTCAGTAGTTCAGCTATTAAGCATTAGAAATATTTATACACGGGTGCCTCATCAAATTTCCCAATTTGAATATAAGGATGGAAAAGCATCTACCGTATTTAAATCTCCCGTTTAATGTATAGCTTGATGAGTAAGTAGGCAGATATAGGAACCTGACTGCAGGCGCCGTTAATTACAAAATTAAGAGGCTATATTTAACCACTGGAGTTGCAGGGTATTTAGGCGACTACAAGCGCCGTGCACTGGATATATAGCTTAATATATGAATTGGCAGGTGTATGAATCTGACTGCAGGCGCCGTTAAATTACACAATTGGGTGGCTACATATATTACAAATGGAGCTGCAAAGTAAATGGGCGACTACAAGCGCCGTTATTTACATGGGCAAACTACTGTGTATTACAACTAGGAGCATAGAGAAAATAGGCGACTACAAGCGCCGTTAGTAGAATTACAGTTTGGAGTATCGGGTGGATAGGCGACTACGAGCGCCGTGAATAGAATAAGCAGGTTGCTATATATGTTAAATTCAACGGGACATCAGAGAGCAGTAAAAAGGAAACGCCAACGCGCGTTTCGCAAGTGGCTTTTTCAAGGCGGCAAGAGGTGGAGTAAATCAAACTCTATGGACTAAATAATCAGGCCGATCGGCACTGTATTAAATCAGTTCTAGGTTAAAAAAGACTTCCTCTCTCAAGCAAATATGGTAAAACCTGACATTAGTAACGAACGGTCATATTTTATTCTTAGAGCTATAAGAAATTACGGCAGTAAAGTATCAAATATGGCGACTCTTCTTTAAAAGAGATAAAATAAAATTTATACTAAATATACACCTTTCCCAATATTTGAATATACACCAGGTTTAAGTAAAGACAGGTTACTACATTAGGTGGGGCAGTGAAAGAAGTTAGGGCAGCCAGGTGGCTCAAGTGGTTAGCACATCTGCCTCAGTGTAGAGGTCATGAGTTCAATTCCTGGACAAGGTCCTATTTGTGGGGAGCTTGTATGATCTCCCCCTGTGAGGGTTTCCTTCTGCTTTCCAAAAGCTTGCTAGTAGGTTAAATGGCTGCTGGCTAAGAATGTACCCTTGTCTGCGTCTGTTATAGAATTAAGACTGTAAGCACCAATAGGGCTCTGCCAGACTGCACAGTCAGAGGTACAGAACTTGAATAACTTTATCACTTCTGTACATACCGATGATTATGGAGTCAGAGAGATGGGGAAACTCCTACCAGGAGGTGGAAGCGTCACATATTAGTGGGCGGATCAACCTGACAGCCAGCCAATCAAAGACGGAAGCCTCCTGTTGAGATTGACAGGAGGTCCGTGCGGACCGTGAGATTGACTGTGCGGTCCTTCTGTCAATCTCAACACCATTTCCTCATCAGCCTTGATTATCGGTCACAGTAGGGAAGGTGAGACAGTCACTGTCCCTGGCAGGCAGTCGTCCCGTTTATCGGGTCACTATCCTAGTGCAATAACTTGAGTTAGAGTAGAGATTTTCCATTGACTGTTTTTTTCTGCATTAGACCATAAGTCAACTGCACTGTTACCTGGGTAATTCTGCTATATAAGGAGGATGACTTTTTGTTATATTTTATAACAAACATGAATTGTTTGTAGAGAAAAAAGACAGTCAGGGGTGCGTTATTCTAAAAACAAATAAATAAAAGTAAGGGGTCTCCAGGTATTAGATTTCTACATATATACAGGAATACTTGTATTTAACTAGCAGCGGGCCTCATACCTGGAAAATAGGATGTCTAGAATTCTACTCAGAATTCCCAGACCGCATCCAAAAAGGCAGCCACATCCTTACAGACGGCCGTGTTATTATTCTAGAAAATGTCGATTTACTCAAAAAAACATCTCTCCCCTTTTACATAGGTGGCTGAGCAGCAAACGGATGAAGGAGAGGTGAGTGTGTTTGTGTTACATGTCCATTGTGATGTCCTTTTGTGGCTACTGTTCTGTGTCTTTTTACACTTCCATCTGGTCTTTTTTTTTTTTGCAATGTAAGTTTGTGTTATGTTGTTACATTTTCATAATATTCCTAGATGGGGAATAGATGGGCTCTTTAGTGTCTAAAGCAGATTATAAGGTCTCATTTAGAATTTTTAAACTTTACTTCAATGTTTGTTTGTTTTTTTGACAGCTGATAAAGTTAGATATTTTGAATGTGTAGTGTATATATAAAGTGTCTCAGCAAGCTCACCAAACCAGGGCCACAGACAAGTCATGGCTTTACAGCACGGCTTCTCTCCCTGCAGATTCTTACTGTGCTTTTCTTTTAAATATATCTTAAAAACAAAATAAATAAAAATTAAGAAGGATAAATGAAAATGTTTTTCTTTTTATGTTTGTGTTTTGCAAACAACTTAAGTGATTTTGCACTGGCCTAAATATGAAGTTATTTGTACCTAACAACTTAAAAAGCTGGGACTGCTTAGTATCACTTAGGGGCTAGAGGGGTACCTTGAAACAATGACTGCGAAAGTTTGGAAGGCGTTTGGCCTTTCAGTGATCTGTCTTAACGTAATATTCCTATACGTTTCTTAATGAATGATCTGGCTATGGTACTCATGCCGAAACCCGGACCATATCCAAACATGAATACCGTGCCAACTACAGAAGAAGGCCATCAGTGTTTATTTTAATAACTTCCCCCTCTCCGTTAGCGTGGCAGTGCCAGCATAAAAACCTGCTCTTTGTTCTTCAGAAACCGGAGAGACTGCAGGTAAATACGTTTTGGCAGTAATTCTGAGCCGTCACGCTTCAACTACTCAAATCCTCAACGGATCACTGTGGTTGTCAGGTTTCCATTAACTAAAGCTTCTAAGAAGTAAAACTGGAGATGTTGCCTTAAGCCACCAATCAGATGCTTGCTGTCGTATTCAGTTGAATTCTAGAAAATGACTGTTACAGTTTGGTTGCCATTGACAACACATCCTTTTTTTTTCTTTTTGCATATTTAGTAAATCTACCCCCGTTATGTGCATTGTTGGATAACGATCAGTCTGCACTAATGAACTCGTTTCTGTTTTTAGGACTTTGCTCAGGACAGATATGGGGTGTTCACCATGATCCAATCACAGGAGAAACCAGGTATGTGTGCGGGCTTTACAAGACGAGACGTCCTATTTCCTCTGTCGTTTATTATTATTACCAGAAGACTTCTTCTGATACATTTATTGAGAATTGGTTTTCGAACATTGCTCAAAGATGCAATTGTGAATTTAAAACCATAGGAACCAATAGTAGACTTGCTCTCAGGGCAGAATTCAGAGTACCGTTCGACACCCGTCTTTCGCAAACAGATTACGGAAGTTGTGTTTTTTTCTGGCAATGCGCATGTGCGCCAGATGTTACGATATGGATCTTCAGGCTTATGGAACTTAGTTCCGAACGCTTGGAGATTCGTTCGACAGGGACGCCCGTCCCTTCCGCCTTCCTGATGTCTGTAATGTGGCCGGGGACGTTTACATTTTACAGTAGGGGCGATTTTAAGCAGTCCCAGGAGGATTCGCGGTCGTACAGAGCACTGATCCACCTGGGAGACTTAAGGTAGGGTTATGGAAGCTTAATTGCTGTCAAATCCTCACGTGAGAGGAGAGTGACGGGGGGGGGCTCACTCCCCTCTTCTGTGCGGACTTCCAGACCTTCGTTCCTGTGGAAAACGCTGGTTGGTTCTGGTTGGAAGTTTTAAAGCTCCTGTTACACAGAAACTGCAGCAGCGCTCACCAAGGTCTCACACTGGTCTGATCCTGTAGTTCTTGGTAAATTCATTATTTAAAAAAAAAAATAAATATATATATAATATACATTTCTGTTCTCGGTTTCAGTTCTCAGAGTACCAGGTGCGGTGTTTTTAGACACTTCTTTTTAATATCTTCAATCCTTTTGCAAAACTGTATTGTACAGGAAAGCAGCATCTCCTCCTTAGACGCTGATTTCATATATAGCCTCTTCCTGAGCTGCACTGGATTAAAGCATGCTAGATTGGTTCATTTTATTTATTTATTAACAGGTTTTTATATAGCGCTATCAGATTACATTACGTAGCGCTTTACAGAGAATATTTCACATTCACATCAGTCCCTGCCACATTGCAGCTACATTCTAAAGTCCCTAATATAGACACACACACACACACATATTAATTTATTCAGCATTCTATTAACCTACCAGCATGTTTTTGGAGTGTTGGAGGAAACTGGAGCACTGAGAGGAAACCCACACAGACACGGGGAGAACATACAGACTCCACACAGATAAGGCCTAGTCAGGGAATCGAGCTCATGCCCCCCACGCTGTGAGGCACAATGCTGCTCAGTGAGCCTCCATGCTGACCAGTCAGGGGTTCTATTAATTCCACTAATGACCTACCTAGCGCTTTAATCATTTTTGGGTAGATTATATTCATGGCAGGTATTGCTTAAATAGAACCACTGATTATGCAATGCTTTAAAGTCCATTCATATTCAGTCACTTCAGTCCTTGCCCAAACTTTTTCCCTGTGAATTCTTTAAGACACATGCTGAAAGAATACTCAGACTACAACCGGCAATGCTAACCTCTGTGCTAACTTCACGGTGCCTGATCTCTGACTAAGGATCGGATCAAGAGTTGGAAAATAAGAAGAAAACAGGTGGAATGTTACACCCAGGTAAAACCATGTTGAATTTCAGGGGGAAGTCATATTCATTTTATACTTTGCATGCAGGGAGAATACTTTGCTTTTGCTCTTTACAAACATATATCACCAGCTTTACTCTTACACGGTTATTTAGACTTGGGTGGGGAAACATCAACTCTGGTAGCAATAGATGAAATTTGTCTCCCCCTGAAATCCAGTGTGGTTTTGCCCAGATGTAATTTTTAGTGATATTGCCCTACCAGGGACTTCTAACCCTTCAGACCTCTTATTCTGTCATTACACATCGTGTTATATAAGGGCTGCTGAACTGACGCTTGATATGGAACGCTTGTCTGTTGAAATTGATGTAGAATGGTTTGATACAAATTACTTGATCCCTCTTCCAAAAATGTCCTGGAGCTGGGGAATTCCGTGCACCATTTGCCTTGTGTCTTGGATTAATTACTTTGCATGTTCTTGCAGGAATTTTATTATTCCAGGTGTTTATCACCTGCCCAGGTGTCCTTCACATTTTATCATCTAATAGTGGCTATGAACGCAGGATTTTAAAAGGGGGTTTCCATATTTTTACCAGAAATGTACATACACAAACACACGCTGTACTGTATTCTTAGATCAAGCCACACAGTAGTGCCTTAAATTCAGTTGATCTCTCAATGCTATGAGAATAACATGCTGTCCCGCACATCAATATTAACTCCAGAAACGGTTGTATCAAATTCTCCTTTAGGATATAACTGCTTTAATTGGGAATTATTATTCTAATATAAACCATGTAAACACATAAATGTCTTTTATACAGTCAGGATAAAGTCCCTGTTTTACTGTTTGACAGTTTAGTAACAGCACAAATTATACATGTAGCAAGTCTGCTGTGAGATATAGGTGATAACGATACAAGCAGTCTGGAGGGAAATATTATCCTGCATTAATGTACATAGTTCAGCTGATCCAGTTGTCAGTGACAACAATGTGGGCATATGGTAAAGGTGAGACAGAACAGGCTGCCATATTATCTGATCAGTCACTGTCCTCTGCGGTGGTTGGAGGTGGGATAGAGGATCAAGAAGATGAGGAGAGTGGGAGCAGACTGGGAAACAGGATGCTGTAGGGCCAGAGGATGAAATATATGTTCACAAAACTACAGAGAGGATGATTGCTAACCTGACCTACAGATGGAGGGGAGTTTCCTGGACCTCAAAACCCTTTGGGTGTGCCCCTTAATAGAATGGCATCGAAGGAGTAATAAAGCAAGACTCTGAATGTTTGTTATATTAATAAACCAAAAAATGTTAATGTACACATTCATCACCCTCTAAAAGCTTTTGAAGTTCAGTTTTTATGAACACAGTGTATGGATGTGATCCCCAGCGTTCTGTTTTCATGGAAAAGGCTTTACTATCCCTATTCTGTGTTGCTGTGTATTGGCAATCTGGGCCGCCACAAAGAGTTTTGGAACCTGGAGGGAGGGCCGCGACACCCCGCCACCTATATGATGTCACCCGTGATGTCATATATAGGTGGAGCACCAAAGACCCGCAGTTATGATTCACAGCGGGCTGATGCGCAAGAAAACCCATTGGCCCACTGATATGTGGAATGCAACAGCTCTCTAGCAGCAAGAATTGGTGGTAGGATACCACTGATACCTGCTGATGGACAGCTATGGTGACTATCAGTGGGCCCGGGAAATAAGTCCCGGTAGTCCCTTCGTGGTGGTTAAACATTCTTATGGGAGCGATCTTCCTGGAGCCCCTAGTAACAGTACAGTATTCTTATAGCAAAGTTGGAGGAAGATGCCCCTTGAAAGAATAATGAAATCATATCACATATAACATATCATTGACCCTAATTGGTTGCAGTCTCCGGTCCGATGGCCCGCTTTGCGAAATAGAGACAGCCGAAAGTTACTTGTCGGCTGTCTCTATTTCGAATAGGGGGCTATTATAGAAATTTTTTTTAATGAATGTTTGAGTGTGTGATCAGCATACTTGCCCCCATTCATTTTCGCACACCCGCTGGATGACCGCTCTGGAGGGGTGAATAACCTCTCCAGGCCATTTTAGTATTGGGGATGTTAGGGGCATAGAAGGGGAGGGTTAAGGTCAGGCTGCGGGAAGGGGGGGTCTTAGGGTTAGGCTATAGAGATGGGTGTATTAGGGTCAGGCTAGGGAGAAGGGAGGGTTAGGGTCAGGCTGCGGGGGAAGGTTAGCGTTAGAATTAGGGGAAGGGTTGAGGTTAGTTTAGACACTTTAGAGGTGTTCTGTGCTCTGGGGATCGATTGACTCTGCGAGGCATAAGCAATCAACATCCCAGCCAGTTCAAAACTATTTTGATGGGGCCGTTCTTTGTGGGGACCCACACCCGGCCCCAATGTACCCTGACACCAGCGCTTTACAGTGGAAAGGGAGAGAGCAGAAATACGAAGAGAACAGCTGTTTTATTCTGCTCTCCTTCCTGACATTTAGTTAACCTCCCTCTCTCCCAACCCGTGCTGGAGAAATCTGTTCTGGGCTCATCACCTTTGGACTCCGCTGTCCCCATCATCCTATATGTGTGCCGTGCAGTTGTGAGATGATGTCATTAGACCTTTAGTGGCTATACATATGACTGGTATAAATGTTTCCTGTGCATCGTGGTGCTGAATTCTGCACAGCCACGTCTGCTGCCCTCCACGTGTACAGCATTACGGTGAGACCACAGGATCTCCTCTGCAGATAGCTGTGTGGGGAGATCAAAGAAGGGAAATGATGAAGCACTTAGCACCTCTCTGCATTCTCCATGTGCAAAACGCTTTTAATCATTACAGCATCTGTTATGGTAAACCAGACAGCGACTGTGCAAATAAACAACCATTATTATTTGCTTTATGTTTCCACCTCTGGTTTCTCTTCTCCATTTTTCTTGCCTTGGATGGAACCATTGATGGTGCATTATTATTATTATTATTATTATTATATCTCCTGTCTGTAGTCTTGCTGTTCCGCAGCACTTGTACATTGTTCTGGGGGCTCAGTCATGTAAAGCCAGTTTAATTTGTACAGTAAGGTCTTGGGACTGGATCCAGAAGTAAGTCCGACAGGAAACTTCCGCAAGTCGTTTCCATAAGTCCCGTCTAGGAACATTGGCACGTGCGCACACCAGGTGTACCGCTTCAGACGATCGTAACTAAATTACGTACGTCTGTAGGTATGATGAAGCGGTCATTTACGGTTGGCGTATCTCCACTATACAGGCAGGGATAGGCATTTATTAGAGGGGACGGGGAGGCACTGTTACAGCTTGATCCACGCCCGTATGTCAAATGTGTGACCGCGATTGTTTCTCTTTTTGCGCCTCTAGAGCGGGTTCTTGTGCGAGTGAAAGATCTGACTTTACAGAAAGCCGATGAAGTCGTCTGGATCCGCGCCAGAGTCCACACCAGCCGAGCGAAGGGTAAGATCCGATTTTCTCTTTGTGGGATACGATCAGACATTTTACAAAACAAGAAGTGAGACCGTCGTCAGCTGGTTTTCTGGGGTTAATGTTTCTGTCTGTTACCATAACTCTGTGTTATAGGAGTTCATTGTTCCCTTGTACACTCTGCTCTGCAGCAGAAATATCCTGTCTCACAATGTCTCTGGACACCAATAAATTGACTAATCTCCTTGAATGGGGAACAGTCTTTAACCCTAAATGAATCTTATCATGATGGCGGCTATTTTTAGACCCCCCCGTTTGTTTACATGTTGATTAAATGGATGATAATTTTTTTTCATTTTCAATTTGTGTTTTCTAGTTCGTGTAATTTTAGGACAGTTTGGTTTTAGTTTGTTAGTGCGATGAAACCATAAATGAGGATTTATTTTATCCACGGTGCTGAAGTTAAAACTTTCATAGTTAGAGTAATGTAATATACACTACATCCATGTCACCTCATAATTGTGCAGGTCACACGATAAACGATCGTTCCTAAGTACTTCTAATGATTTCATTGGAAATTTAAAACATACTAATTTTACCGATCAGCAATGTCAGGTTTTGGGTTTTTTTGGGCAGAACTTGTTGGTAAATCCTAGCAGTGTGTGTATGAGGGGATGGAGCTGCTGGTACCATGAGCTGGTTTTCTAGAAAGGTGTGGCCGCAAATCTGAATTTACAAATGGAAACTCCAACTACATTCCGGGGTACCATGTCCAGTGGCCCATTGTCAGGATACCCGTTCTGGTCAGGGTTAAGTTGTGACATAGGTAGGGTTAGGCTCTGGAGAAGGGAGGCTTAGGCTACAGGACGATGATGGTTAGGGTTAGGCTGCAGAGAGGGGGAGGGTTAGGCTGCAGAATGAGGAGGGTTAGGGTAATGCTGCGGGACAATGATGATTAGGGTTAGGCTGCAGAACAAGGAAGGTTAGGGTTAGGCTGCAGAGAGAGGAGGGTTGGGCAGGGCTTAGGGTTAGGCTGTGGAGAGAGGAGGGTTACGGTTAGGCTACAGGATGATGATGGTTGGGGTTAGGCTGCAGAGAGAGGAGGGTTTGGGTTGGGCAGGGGTTAGGGTTAGGCTGCAGAGAGAGGAGGGTTTGGGTTGGGGAGGGATTAGGGTTAGGCTGCGGAGAGAGGAGGGTTAGGCTACAGGATGTAGATGGTTGGGGTTAGGCTGTGGAACATGGAGGGTAAGCGTTAGGCTGTGGAATGAGGAGGGTTAGGCTGCAGAGAGAGGAGGGTTAGAGTTGGAGAGGGGTTAGGGTTGGAGAGGGGTTAGGGTTAGGCTGCGGAGAGCAGACTGTTAGGAGAGGGTTGGGTTGCAGGAAGGGGATGGTTAGGGTATAGAAAACGTACCTGTTGCCATTACGCTGTTTGAAAAACAGTGAGCCGCACAGCCATCATTTCTAAAAACTGATGGCAGTCCGCACCTCGCTGCCGCATAGTAATCTGTGACTATCCCATCCGTGTCGCCAGAGACGAGGAGAAAGTTACAAAAATAAGATTCAAGATTCAAGAACTTAAATTGTTAGAGCTCGATGTATGAAAAGCCACATATTGCTGGAGTAAAAGTATCCAGATCCTCTAGACTTTCATAAGTTCCTGTAAAAGGTCCTCACCGCCTAGCGTTATCAGTCAGACAAATGATTACTCGATGATACGTGATCGTAACAAAGGTCCCCTCAGGGACCTCGGATTTTCTATGCGATCGATAAAAATTAAAGAGATTCGCAAACGTTTTCCTGCACTCTCTGGATTCTATCTATTATTTCTATAGTGCCACTAATTCTTCAGCGCTGTACAGAGAATACCTGGGTTTCGGATTCTCGCGCAGAGGGGAAAAGTGTTCACAATCCATCCGAAATACACAGAATTACGCGAAAATCCGCCAGACACCTTAATATAGCAAAATAATTCTGAACAGATGTTTTCTCATTGGTAGTTTCCGCGTCATGGTAAAGATGTGTGAGAGTTCCTGATAGCCCAGCTGTGCGGTTCCGCTGCCTTTACCCGGCCACCCAGACTGCTCTGTACAGGCGTGGTGCTCCCTTCCCAAATGTCATGTTATTTTAGTCCTGCAAAATAAACATTCTTAGACTTTACCAGCCCCGAGCTCCATTGTCATAGAAAGGGTATATGCCATTAGCCATTGTCACAAACGCTGAGCGACGGAAGATAAACACTGGCCCAGCCCAGCCAGTCTACATGTACTATACTGCATGTCGCATGTATAACTCTCTTTACCGTTCACAATTCATCCACAGTATGTTACCAGGATATAAGGTTTACAGCTGAGCACACACCTATGTAATCATACATGAGATGCGATGGCTCTGATCATTGTAAGTTCTCATGAGCTCATTCCCGTGTACACACTGACCAATCACACTGCACGCTGTACAGATACCTGTCTATGCTGCACAGGAGACGCCAGAAGATCCGGACAGACGGTTGTACGTGTGTATGTGCCTCACATGTTTGTCTGACATGGCACAGTTGATGATTGTGATATTTAGGGTGTTTGCAAAACCAAATGAACCGATGCCTCCACTATTATCAGAACAATTCCTGATTGTTGAAGACGTAAACTATTTTACAACATTGGACTAAATAGTTGTGAATCGTATGATCAGCCCAAGGATTGTGTAGGTGTGTAGCCTGCTTAAGATGTAGCTATAGCCACTAACTTGACCTATGGACACCAAATTCACCCACTATGAAATCCGGTCAAGTGACGCTTTGCATATCATGCAAACACATAATCACACACCCGCTACCTATATGTATATGTGCAGATAGATAGATAGATATGTATGACAGACACACACACACTGCCATTATTTTATCAAAATTTCACAAGAAACTGCTAAATTCCTAATTCATTGTCCAACCCTGTAGATGGAGAGATCTTTGCATATTTTTGCAATGATATTCAGATACATTTTCTACATAAGCCATTCAGCCCCAAAGATATTTCATGAATTTTACCCTCTGGTCTCGCACCTGGTTAATAATATACATGTACAGCCGCTACCTCCTTTACCACATTGTCCAGTCACCCTTCTCTCAGGAACCTACTGACCCTTTCTTCTCCTTGACCATCCTTTTGCTCTTCGTTACCGTCTCCTAATCAATGGCTCTGAGCCTGTCCTCCGTCAGCCTGTCCTCTCCATGGGTACCAGGCTCTGGTTTTCTAGGCTTGCGTAACCTGTTTATGTAAATCTGCAGACTATTGCGCTGTCCATTGTATTCCGTTTAGTCTTGTTGTGATGTGCCCATAAATAGGGGATAATAATATTTGGTAGGTGTGTTATTTAGAGTTCAGAGCAGAAAAGATGTGTGTATATTTTTTTTGCAGGCCATTGTTTGTTGATTTAGTCTCCAGTATTTTCGTGCACGCTACAAACCTTTTTTTTGTTGTGTTGCTGCCATCAACAAGTGCACATTGCACCTGTATTGTGTTTCCTCTCCCCAGGAAAGCAGTGTTTTCTGGTCCTACGTCAGCAACAGTTCAACATCCAGGCCCTGGTGGCTGTGGGAGACCAGGCAAGCAAGCAGATGGTTAAGTTCTCTGCCAAGTAAGTAAGCAATTATATCCTGTTGTCCGAGTAAACAATGGTGGGAACGCAGAATGCCAGGGTTAGGACCGTTTTCACACATTCTCCTCAATGCTGCATTTGTTTAAGAAGGATAAGACATAGGAGAGGGGGGGGGCTGCACTTGTTTAAAATGGTCACTTCACTATTGCGCTGAATACATGCCGCTCACAATGGATTCCAGACGTGGATCTCATTGGAAGTCAGCGAAGCGGCAGCCCATCCAGCAACTGGCCACATTACTTGAAGGCCCAGCAACAAAAGCGCTGGCTGTTTCTTCAGCCTGGGAGGCGACGAGGCTTTGTGTGTATGTAGATTCGCTAAGTTTTTGTAACTTTCCTGTAACTTGCAGAGTTTAAGGAACAACAGGAAAGGGGTCTGGATACCTGGGACGCTCGCTCCGTGCCCCGTGGCTCTCTTTGTGTTTTGTGGTTTTGATTTTAACCACCGTTAGATATACGTTATATTATACACCTTGTGTTGTTCATATGCCATTCGCTGGGCCCGATTCAATTGTTAAAAAATCCTTCGCCGGCGTATTTTTAACGCTTTTTTTTTTTTTATTTACCAGCGTTATTTTTTTTTTCTTATTCAATTCTTTTCTAGCGTTAAAAATACGCCGGTTTTTTAACGATAAAAATCCGCACCTATGAGAGGTGCGGATTTTTAACGCTGCCCTATGTTGTGCCCCAACAGGGCATGCTGATGCTTGTAGAACTACAAGCATCAGCATGCCCATGGATGGCAGGGCATTAGGCACCATGCCCTGCCATCCAGGGACCGCTGAGCAGCTGCTAGAGGAAAAAAAAAATCCCTCTGTTAACGCTGCAAATCACTTCCTGCTAGCAGGAAGTGCCGGGCGCTACTGAGGCTATTACCCAGTGCCTGAAGTATCGTGAGAACGTGATTTCAGGCACTGGGTAA